>CM075775.1:10674231-10901731 GCA_037974665.1 Ehretia macrophylla | reverse complement strand
GTTACAAGATTCCGATGGTGGATGTTGACTTAGACCAAGGTTCGTCTTCTTAATTAAATTCAATATTTTTAAATTCAGTAATTTTTCTTAAGTTTCCTTTATATACTCAACCCCTCCCCCCCCCCCCCACCAACCTTGTTTACGTAACACAAATTAGGCTAGAGACTGTCTGTGGGAACGATCCTTACTCACACTACTACATATATTTTTCGGAGTATAGGTTTTATTTTTGGTTGCCTGCGACAGCACACCAATAGAGATAGATCGAAAGGATTGATAGGTCTCTCCCAGAGTACGTACATAGACAAGGTGTTAAAGAGGTTTAACATGCAAGATTCTAAAAGGGGACTGTTACCTTTTAGACATGACATTCATCTCTCTAGGGCTATGAATCCTAAGTCAGCTGAAGAAAGAGAGAGGATGAATAGGATTCCATATGCTTCAGCAATTGGAAGCCTTATGTATGCTATGCTATGTACTAGGCCTGATATTGCTCATGCTGTAAGTGTTACTAGCAGATATCAGTCAGATCTAGGTGAAGAACACTGGATAGCAGTCAAGAATATCCTGAAGTACTTGAATAGGACTAAGGATATGGTCTTGATATATGGAGGAAGGGGAATTGAAAATCGAGGGTTTCACTGACTCAGATTTTCAGTCTGATGTGGATGATCGTAAATCCACATCTGGATTCATTTTCATTTGTAATAAATGAGCAGTCAGTTGGAAGAGTTCCAAACAGAGTACGACTGCAGATTCCACTACAGAAGCCGAATACATCACAGCATCAGATGCAGCAAAAGAGGCCATTTGGATCAAGAAGTTCATCTCTGAACTTGGAGTGGTTCCCTCCATTGAGGTCGCAGTGCCGTTACATTGTGATAATAATGGAGCGATAGCGCAAGCTAAGGAACCGTGGTCTCACCAAAAATCCAAACATGTAGATAGGCGTTACCACATTATCCGAGAAATTGTGGGGAAAGGCGACATAGTAATGCAGAAAGTAGCTTCAGTAGATAACACTGCTGATCCGTTGACCAAGGCTCTAACTAAGCAGTCTTTAGATTGACACTTAGAGGGGATGGGTATGAGATACCATTTTGATTGGCTTTAGTACAAGTGGGGGTTTGTTAGGAATAACGCCCAAAAAGCCAATAAATTGTATTTTAGAATTATGGATAATGTGTTATTTAATTTATTAATTTATTTAATATGGGCAGTTTATTTATTTATTATTAATGTCTTGATTAAATAAATAAAGTCCTTAGAATACTATTTATAGATTCTATCCTTAGGAGTAAGGATATGAGTGACGGAATCTATAATCATAAATATATTCTAAAAAGGTTGTCCCCGATCATAGGATAAACTAGTTGGGCGTTAGTTTATCCGGAAAGATCGAATTACAGTCTATTAACCAAATTATATGAGATATCAATTTGGGCGATTTGTCTCATATCATTATAATAGATGTATAAGTACTTATTATGAATAAGTAACTGGACATGACCATTGATACAACGAATTACGTGGAATGTCAATGGTTCGTTGTATCATGTAATTATGCAATTAGTCCTTAGACCTGAGACACTACGATTATCTCATGATTAAGAATGTCATTATTTGCTGGTATGAATAAGCTAGTCCTAATCATGGATTAGACAATGTATTCAGTGGTTGTGATTTATTCTGTCATTGAGAAATGTATGTGTAGACACAGAAACTGTCAATTGGGTGTCCTATGCAATCTGATTAATTGAGTGACTTGAAATCCTTGGCCGAGGTGGAATAGTGGAAGTCGTTTCACGAATTATTCATTAGTCACTGATTAATTGGGTTTTGGCATATGGTCGAGTAAGAGAGTTTGACGACTCAATCCATGACTCTGGCTTGATCGGGATAATTGAGACAGTAGGATTTGATTGTATATAAATTACTATTTGGGTTCGCATGCTTGCACTTCATCTTTAATTAGGTAATCATGATACACTGCTAGGTGTCACTCACGATTTGTGAATTAATTAGAAAGATTTCTAATTTAATTAATTGGTTGAATTAATTATTCGCTGCCGATTAAAAATGAACCCGAGATACCACACACAAATGGAATTTGCAGATTAATTGGACTAGAGAAAAAGATTAAATTAAATTTAGGATTGTCCTAAATTGGGCTTGTAGTAATTAGATGGTGATCTGATTGATATGGAGTCCAAGACTGATAAATTTAAGACCAGCTCACTTATGACTTAGGTCATATGTGTTTCCTATATATAGAACTATTATGACAGAGAAATAACTAGCACACTTTTCATAGTCAGAATTAAAATATAGGATTTCTCTAGAAAACCTAGTGGGGGTGAAATCCAGTTAGCAAGTGCAGATTCTGTGTGGATCAATCTTGGAGATTTCACACGTAGGGAGCTTGATTCAGATTTTACATCGATCTACCTTTCAAAAGGTAATCCTAAACTGTTAGCATATTTAATTTAATTAGATTAAATTATTATCTGATTTAGATCTGCATAATTAAACATAAATTAAACATAAACGGATACATGATATTTTTCCGCTGCGCAATTATTTTAATTGTCATGTATTTTTCCCAACAACAACATATTTGATAAATGATGTCTTATTTTCTAGTGGTTCACAACGAAATCCAGTAAGAAACACATAATATTGAGAGCCCATAACTGAAAGAAATTTGTAGTATATGTATATTACTTCACTTACCTTACGCAGAAAACAGTGTCAAAAGAGCCAACATTTTCTTTCGGATGATATAATACCTATATACATCTATTTGAATGTAATTTTAATCACCTTTCTTGAAACAAGAACAATCCCTAAAAAACTACACTAAATGTATCTCTCTCCCACAAAAGAAGAGTAAAAGTATAATGGTTCTTGTCTCATATGATTATCAGTTCCCCTTTTCTCTTTTCTCATTTATTTGTTGGATGAGGAATGAATCACTCTACAGAAAAGAAAAAAGAAAAAAAAAGAATGAGAGCTTATGTTGGAATCACGTCACTGTAAATTATAGAATATCTTTAAAACTATAAATGTTCTCACAACATGTTTTATTGATAGTGAATTTCATTGGACAATGTTCCCATGAGTAAGGGAAGAAATACGAAACAAATAAAATCGATAGTTTATTCTTTCAAATAGCACATTTGAAGAGATAAAATATTTCTTATGATATTTCCTTCAAGTGTTACAAAATGATTTATACACAATACAACAAAGCTCATGATAACTTTCACGTGAGAATATTCAGGAATTGGCTAAGGCTAAGTAGATTTACTCAATACAAAATCTAAGACTACAACAACTAATAAATCAGAATAAATCATAAAGAGATAAATCCCGAAATATCTGTTATCATGCCCCCTCAAGCGAAGCCGAATCATGAACGGTAAGCTTGGAACGGAGGAGACAAAATCTGGGGATAGATAACCCCTTCGTCATAACATCAGCCAATTGATCATGCGTAGATATATAACGAACAGTAAGTGCCTTGGATGCAACCTTTTCACGAACAAAGTGGATGTCGATTTCTATATGTTTGGTCCGAGCATGATATACTGGATTTGCTGTGAGGTAGGTCGCACCAATATTATTATACCAAAGCGTAGGTAGCAAAACGGGAATAATGTTCAGTTCTGAAAGTAGAGATTTCAACCAACAGAGTTCGATAGTAGCAAAAGCAACAGCCCTGTATTCGGCCTCAGTACTGGAGCGGGATGTTGTAGTCTGCTTTTTCGCTGCCCAAGAAACAAGACTGGGACCCAAATAAATACAATAGCCATGTGAACTTCGACGATCATCAGGACAACCGGCCCAATCACTATCAGAATAAGCATGCAATGTATAATCTGTTGAACTAGTAAGATGAAGACCATAACTCGGCGTCCCTTTAATGTACCGTAAGATACGCTTGACGACAGACCAATGAGAGTCAGTAGGATTGTGCATAAACTGACAAATTTGTTGACTGAGAAGGCAATATCAGGACAAGTTATGGTAAGATATTGAAGAGCACCAACTGTACTGCGATATAGAGTGACATCAGGAAAAGGATCACCAATATGCTGCGATAGTTGATAACCTTGGGAAATAGGAGAAGCAATTTCTTTTGCAGAGCTCATATTAGCACGATGGAGAATCTCTGTAGCATATTTATGCTGATGCAGGAGAAGACCATTTGCAGTAGGCTGAACATGTATGCCAAGAAAGAAAGACAAAGTGCCCAAATCTTTAAGTGCAAACTGAGTATTCAGAGAATGAATTAATGTCTAAACCACAACCTTATCACTACCTGTGACAATAATATCGTCCACATATACCAATAATAGTGTAACAGCATGATCAGTGGAGCAAATAAACAGAGAGGTATTAGACGTAGAAGAGCGAAAACCAAGTGCAAATAAATACGAGCTGAGATGAGAAAACCAGGCCCTGGGTGCCTGTTTCAACCCGTAAATAGCCTTTTGTAGTTTGCACACATGACTGGGATACTCAGCATGAACAAATCCAGGTGGCTGTGATATATACACTTCCTCCTGAAGGCAACCATGGAAGAAGGCGTTGTTCACATCTAGTTGGCGAAAATACCATTTCTTGGACAAGGCAATAGACAGCACAACCCGAATCGTCGTCGGTTTTACCACGGGACTGAACGTCTCATTATAGTCAATGCCCTCTTCTTGATTGTACCCTTTTGCGACAAGCCGAGCTTTATAGCGTTCAAGCGAACCATCTTGTTTTCTTTTGATTCGGAATATCCATTTACACCCGACCACATTAGCTGAAAGAGGTTTCAGAACTAGAACCCAAGTTCCATTTTGAAGCAATACATTGTACTCAGTTTCCATAGCTGTGCGCTAATGCTTATGCTTGTTAGCTTGAAGAAAAGTCGAAGGCTCGACAATGGTGAAATCGGAAGCTGACTTTGATGCTTGAGAAACCTGGTAGGTGACAAAATCAGGCATAGTCTTGACTGATCGTGTACTATCCTTTGTACACGTCACCATAGGATGTTGATTAGAAGAAGTAGATGAATGTTGAGGAACACTGTGGGTTGAATGTGACTGATTTGCTATTGCCACTTGCGTGGGTTCGACAGAGAGACTTGAGTGAGAGGGATGTAAGCGCGGCATGGGAGAAGAGAGTTGAGGGAATTCATAATCTGAATAGACTGGAGGGCTTAGTTTTTGTAGGGAAGGGCATGTAGTGCCGATAGGAGGAGGAGAGGTAGTGAGATTAGGATTTGTATGTATGATGGGTGATAGAGGCGATGCACGCGAAGTGCTAGGTGAGGTGACAGCAAGCTTATAGGACTTTGGTGGAGAAAATAGTGGTGAGGAGCCAGCAGGATTGCATGAGTTGGATACAATAGGGATGTTATCAGGGACAGACGCGGGACCGGGTAGTACTGTGGGTGAAGCTGCATTCGAGACAGATAGGATGTGAGGAGTAGGAGTAACATGAGAGGAACAGGTAGCTGTGGAAGGTGCGACTGACGCGAGCATAGGACTAGAGTGTGTGGGACCATGGGAAGAAAGAACATTTTAAATTAAAGGTGGAGTTGAGGCAGACAATAGTGATGTGCATGGGGCCTGCGAAGGGATGTGAGGGAGTGGTTGACAAGGAGACTTGGGAAATGGAGCTGGGAGAGATAAGCATGGTAAGTCAGAAGTTGATGGAGTAGGGACCGGTGGGCTAGATGATTGCAACGTAGGGCTAGCTGGTGAGTGTGGAGAGGAAGCCGCGACCACTGGAGTAGATGACAGTGGTGTAGGCAAAAAAGTAGAATGCGATGAAGGCAACAGGACACTAACCGCATCAGTTCGCGAGGAATGAGAGACTGGATTAGGTTCTTTTCGAAAGCGGAAAACAGTCTCATCAAAAATAACATGCCACGATATATAAACTTTCTGCGTTGAAATATGATAGCACCGATAACCACAGTGTTGACTGCTATAACCAAGGAAAACACAAGGTAATGACTTTGGACTTAATTTATCTGCTTTATAAGCCCCAAGATGAGGATAACACAAATAGCCAAACACTTTTAAAAAAGAATAAGCTGGTGAACATTGAAACAGTGTGAAATATGGAGAATTATTATTTAGCACGGGTGTGGGAAGACGATTAATAAGATAGACAGCAGTATTAAAAGCTTCAACCCAGAATGACTTAGGCATAGAGGCATGAAAAAGAAGGGTAGTGCCCATTTCAGAAATATGTCTAATTTTTCGCTCGGCCAAACCATTTTGTTCCGGAGTATGGGGACACGAAACCCGATACTGAATGCCACATTGCTCAAAATGACGTTTGAGAGGCCCTTGAGTTAACTCAAGTGCTCCATCACACTGAAAAAATTTAACTTTGGTTGTAAACATTGTTTCACAAAGACGTTGAAAAACAAGAAAATGAGAAGCAACTTCACTTTTATTGCGCATGGGATACAGCCATGTAAAACGACTGTAATCGTCAATGAAAATTACAAAGAAGCAAAATCCAGAACAAGAACTAACAGGAGCAGGGCCCTATACATCACAATGAATTAATTCTAAGGGGACCTTGGACTGTCGACTAGAGGCTAAGAAAGGGAGCTTGTGGCTCTTGCCTTGCATACAGGCATTGCAAGGCTTATTCAAACACAAGAAATCCTTAAATTTGATGAAAGCTTGCGAGTGAAAAGTGGAAATTGTAGGTTGTGACGGATGCCCCAATCTACCATGCCAAAGGGATACAGGTGCATTGATGGTGGAAAGAGCTTGATGCGACTTAGAAGACATGGAAGACGGCACCGACAAAGTATATAGATTAGACTTAACTGGGCCTGTGAGAAGCGATTTCCCCGTGCGAAGATTCACAACACATTGAGACGGAAAAAATTCAAGAGACACATTATTATCTTTAGTGAATTGTGAGACAGAAAGAAGATTGCGTGTAAGATGAGGAACATGTAATGTAGGATTTAAATGTAAAGGACGAGAGGCATTAGGAATGGAAAAATGACCAGTATGAGCAATAGCAAGAGACTGACCATTGCCAACAATAACTCGATCAGCCCCATGATAGGGTTGAAGTTGGCTCAGAAACGTTGAATCATTGGTCATGTGCGATGTGGCACCCGAGTCTGGTATCCATTCATGAGGCGGAGTCGGCAAAAGAGGCGGAAGAGAAGATGACTGATAATGAATGCCAGCAAACTGGGAGGATTGCCCACTGTTTTTAGACTGAGCATACCGATACCTACACCGTGCAGCAGAGTGACCATTTTTACGACAAATTTGACACTTGCCCTTGTAGGAGTTATTGGAAGAATGACCACTGGAGACTGCCTTGGAGCCATTGAAAGGAGGAGATGTTTGGACAGATTTTGGAGTGGTATTAGCAACCAATGCATTGGGTGAGAGGGAAGTGGCGTGAACCTGAGAGGTTAAGGCGTGAACCAAGGTAGCATCAACAAAGGAATCATCACCCTCAAGAAGCATTCTTTGTTCATAAGTAAGTAGCTTCGCTCGAAGTTGAGTAAATGTGGGGGGAATAGGAAGATTTTCAATGGAGGTAACAAAGGGCCGATACTGTTTCGGAAGGCCATTGAGAGTTGCCAAGACCAGATCAAGGTTAGTTAAGGGATCGCCAATAGCAGCCAGAGAAGTTGAAAGTGTGCGAATCTGATGAATATAGGAATCAATGGAAGCAGAACCCTTTTTGGTAGCTTGGAGTTGTGTGCGAAAAAGAGATTTGCGAGCAAGAGATTGTTGAATAAAGGGTTCCTCAAGAGACTACCATAGAGAACGAGCAGTGTTAAACTCAAGAGCTTGATGCACCAACGAGTCAGACAAGGTGGCTGTGATACAAGCCATGACAAAACTATTATACTTGTACCACTCTATACGAGTTTGTGATGAAGAATCAACAGAAAGAGCATCTGATGGTGATGGAGTAGCTTTGGTTGAGGAGGAAGACTCTGATTTCGGTGGAGGAATGGAGCCATCGATGTAACCTATGAGATCATTAAACGTGAAAAAACGTAGAAGTTGCATTTTCCACGTAAGATAGTTGGTATAATCGAGGGTGAGTGTAACGTAATTCTTAACATTGACAGTGTGAAGAGAGAATGCTGCAGGAGAGTTGGATGCCATAGGAAAGTCTAAAGGAGTAGAAAAAGTGATATGACACTATGAAAGACTAAAGGACAAATGAGTTGGAAAGGGTTGGGAGAAAAGGTGGGTAAATGACGCAAGGAAAGACAATGAACAGTGGACGGTGGATAGTAAGGACGATTAGTCTTAATTCACTGATACCATGAAGAGAGAAAATATTTCTTATGATATTTCCTTCAAGTGTTACAAAATGATTTATACACAATACAACAAAGCTCACGATAACTTTCACGTGAGAATATTCAAGAATTGGCTAAGGCTAAGTAGATTTACTCAATACAAAATCTAAGACTACAACAACCAATAAATCATAAAGAGATAAATCCCGAAATATCTGTTATCAACATTAGAATGACATAAAATATCCTAAAGGATCGGAAGCGGTAATATACAAAAAAAAAAAAATTATTGTAAAGGATTCAAAGACTTTTTATCATACTATTCAATTTATGTGTCTTATATTTGTTTGGCAAAGTAGTGTAATTACGAGAGTTGAATATGTTGGTTCTTCAAGAATAAAATTACAGATAATCTTTAGATTCTTCGAAAAGGTAATTTTGCGATTATAAGTGTCATATGTCACCACATTCGTTCTATAGCCATTGCATAAGAATCCGGAATTGTTTAGCAAAAAGTAGAGCCACTTTATATATATATTGTTTTTAAATAATGAGGAGCAATAGTGAAACAGTGTATACACATGTTTTAGTGCAAAATATGCTTCTACACACTAACAATGGTGAGATTTAGAATTTCTGTCCAATTTAGGAAATACCATAATATGTAATGTATTATGATGTATGGGGTCCTGTCCATGTGTCCTCTTCTCAAGGATTTCGCTACTATCTTATACTAGTTGATGATTATAATAGATTCTCATGGTTTTATCCTCTCATTCACAAATCCGACACTACGGAAATCTTTCCTATATCATCAGCATAGTACAAAATCTCTGTAATACGCGAATCAAATATATTCAATCAGACGAAGATGGAGAATTTATTAATTACAATACTCAGTTTCTATTTCAATGATATGGTATTGTTCATCGCTTATCTTGCCCAAAAACCCCAAAATAGAATGGTGTGACAGAGCGTAAGCACTGTCACATTGTGGAAACAGGACTTACATTATTGGCTCATAGTGGTCTCTTGCCCAATTTTTGGACTCATGCTTTCTCTACTACGATTCACCTCATAAATCGAATGCCCATGCCATTACTTGATTTTGAGTCACCATATGAACTTCTCTAAGGCATTGCACCAGATTATTTCAATCTCAGGGTATTTGGCTCAAGTTCTCCATAAGATTTAATTTCATCCCTATTGTTTTCAAAAGTTTCAATTTGTCTCTATTATTTTTCTAAAAATTTCAATTACGTCCTTAGTATTTTCTCAAAGTTTCAAAATTGTCCCTATTATTAAAAGATTAAATTGAAATTTTCTGATATACAATAAGGACAAATTTTATTTTTTTATTTTTTTAGAAAACAATAGGGACTAAATTGACTAACTTTGAACAATAGGTACAAATTTAAATTTGAAGGTAATCAGAGGAGGTATGTTGAGGCCTTCATCTTTGGCACATGCTGGAATATATCGAGAGGCTTAAACAAATTTAGATTTGAAGGTAATCAGCCTTGGCCTGTGAGGGTTAAAGGTAAAGTGGAGAGTATGATGAAATAATTGTTCCCTTGTCAACTTGGTAATCAACACAGTTCAAATGAAAATCTTAACAGAAATGAAACAGGCACTCGACCTTGGAAGCCAATTGAGCTGTGTAAGTTGAAAAGTAACTATGATGCTTCTTACATTCCAGACTCTGACCAAGCAAGAATTTTTGCAATAAGTGGAGATTGTTAAGGAAAAATTGTCCATGGAAGTGCTCGGAAGCACACTTGTGGATCGGCTATTCAAGTAGGAGTATTGGCACTTAGAGAAGCATGCATGATTGCTAGATCAGCGAACCCGTCAAATATAATTATTGAAATTGACTGCCTTGAACTAATTTTTTTTTTTTTTTTTTTTTATGATAAGGGAACCAGTTGGCGAAGTTTGACTACTGGAGATTGGAGAAGCTCAATCACCTCTTGATAAACTCTCAGGTACAGTTGTATATCTTAATACATATACCAATTTAGTCAAAGTTACTTAGAGGAGGTTGATTGCCCTGAACTTGCTAATATGCCTTCAACTCTCAATCTCCAATATGTTAGATTGTAGACCACCTTGTGAATGACATGAAGTCTATCCTCTCGTCAACTTATGGATCAAGTATGACGAAAGAATAAAGTCATGGATTAAGCATTGTCCACGTGCGTAGAGCTACTAATGGGGTGCCTTATTGGGTAACAAGGAATGTAAGATTAGGTTTACTTCCTCCAAATTGGATGGTTGATCTTTCAATGGAGTTATTTAATGTTCTTAATTCACGTTGTCTTTGACATTACTGGTGTGGGGTAATTTTTATTTCTGTTTAAATAAAATTCTGTTTACTTTTTTTTTTTTGCTCAATCAGTAAGAGTTCATTTCATTCCACTAATCAAAAAATATTTGGCAGAGCCATTTACATATGTATCACATCTTAACAAAAACAAAAAGTCCTTAAAACTAAGCTAATAAGTTCATCTAAATTCCACAATCTACAAAGTTTCCTATTATTTCTATTGTTCATAACCTTTTTAGTAGTAAGTATTTTGAAACGGACTTCATTCTCAATCTTCCTCATTACTTGCTCTTCAGTGGCAAATTCATTTTTGAAAATTCTTGAATTCCTTTTATTCCATAAGAAATAAATGCAAGCCGTGAAACTCAGTTTGAGAAGTTGAGCTTTCATTCCATAAGAAATAGATGTAAGAACTCGTGAATCGTAAATTCAATAGGGCACATACCTCATTGGGATCCTCTAATATATAGTAAATCCCTCGGAGTAGGTCTCATTTCACTATTGTATGGATACTTTTTGATCTGCTAAGGCCGGACATTTAACACTTCTAGAGTAGGTCTCATGTGCTTGTGAAATTTACGCTCTTGGGCCTGAAGTTTTTTTACCCTATTGTTTATCTCCTTGCTTGCAGATAGTGGAGAGAAAAATATACCTATAAGTTGGTTACATTGTGATCAAACAAATAGGATATAACGTAGATTCAAATTATTACTAATTTGTCTACTAAACATAAGGTGCGGCACTATTGCATGTATGGACAATAATACTTGTAAACGGCTTCCCTCTCCTATTGTCAATATTCATCCACAAATTATAGGAACACATGAAAGTAATTCTGGTTTTTCAATTGCATATGGTTAGAATTTGTAAAAACCAAAGTAATTTATTTATGTCGCATGTTGAGTATATATAAAAATTATAGTGATAATTTCGAAAGAAATAGAAAAAGGTAAAATATGCCAACTTGAAAGTTATTGCCTAATTTATATATATAATGCAAGTCTAATTTTAAGGAGTAATGCTAGATGTCCTTATATTTTTATCACTCAAATATCATAGACACATTTCTAACACCCGCCTCTCAAACTAATTTAGATAGTAGTAAGACAATAACTAAAGTTTGAAAACAATATAATCAAACTGAGCTATTAGGTGTGAGATTCAAGAGTAGTCTAGTGAGAACTACTTTACCTGACAGTTGAATTAAAAACCGAGCTATCGGGTGTGATTTCATTATGGGATGAGCATGTTGTACCTCAATAGAGATATTGGAGAGTGAGCAATAACAGTGTCATTGTGACGATAATGTCAAAAATGATGAGAATCATGCCCAACATGTTTAGTGTGCTCATGAAAAGTATCATTATATGAAATGTATGATAGAATATATATATTTGTCTCATATCGGAAATCAATTGTCCTTAACAAGAGCAATTGATTTTAGAATAAAATAGAAGCTCAATTATCTTAACAATGTAGATAGCACTCTTATGCCACTAAACAAAGTGGGGGTTGCGACTGCGAGGCATCAAGATCGGTAAAAGGGCCGAAAGCCAAAACCATCTCAATGCTGGCGTCAGCTGATGCACGACAATCAAAGTCATGACTTGAACAAGAAATGGCACTCAACGAATCACCAAGAAAAACAAGAAGATCAAGTAATTTAAGTTCTTATTGTTCAGTCATAAATACATGCTTTAACAGAGACCTCTTTGTGTTTCTTATAATCCTTGGAGGGCCCAATCTGCTTCTATCTATTGCTATCCCGTGACAGCCTACATATAAACAACTCATCACTACATCTATGTATAGATATTAAATACTGCAACACATGCAATCATCTTCAAAGATTTTTCTTCATTTTTTCATATGTTGAAAGCCATATTCCATATATTGAAATACTTTTTCTCTGGATACGAGTTGTTGTTCATGGTACATAAAAAAACCTCCAAAATCTTTCGAATTTTTCTATTTTCATGGACTTAGCTTTGAATGAGAATTCAATTTCAATCGAAACTTGATCTTCATTCATTACTCTCTTGATTGTAGACCGAGTTATTGACTTCTTGACAAGGCTCTTCTTAATTTTCTTGCGTTAACATGTCTGCTACGAAGTCTAACATGCGAATTGGAGCAACTGATGGTGGTGATAACGTTTCAACTTCAGTCAATCACATTGCTGCGCCTATTCGCGAAGATCATTCCAATGGCTTAGCCATCAAGATATCGGGTTCAAGTTCAAGATGATGCAGTTTCTGTCTTTCAAGGTGATGATTTGATCAAAATTGATCAAGGGGATAGGCTGTACCAATCAACCAAGTCACAGTTCATATCGTGTTTGAATTCTCAAGGAGTGTCTACTCAAGTTGTGGCCATTCATAGGAATGCATTTCCAGGCTTGATGAAACAAGCTAAATTGCAATCTTTCTTTAGCTTTGCGCGAGCCATGGCGATAATCTGTGGGGGTAATGCAAACGTGACTTATGCTTGGTATGGTGCTTCTAAGGATGAGATTTGTAAGATCATCACTCGTGGATTCCGCGATTCTATAAGCAATGGATTCTATGGCCGTGGCGTCTATCTCTCGCCTGATGATTACCCTCTTGACAGCATTGAATCCACAGTAGTTGATGAGAAAGGACTAAGGCATCTATTGCTTTGCCGTGTTATTCTTGGAAGGATGGGGCTTGTTCGTCCGGGTTCTGAACAGAGTCATCCGAGTTCTGAACAGTTTGATTCTGGGGTTGAAAATTTATCATCTCCCAGAAAGTATATTATCTGGAATACTCACACCAATACTCATATCTTGCCAGAATATATTGTCAGTTTCAGAGCTCCAACTGGCTTCCAAGACTGCCCAGCAGTTTGGAAGGTTGTGTTGTCCAAACTTTCAAAGGTTTTACCTCAACATTCCATGGACCTGATCAAGAAGAATCATAATGATCTCCTACAACAGAAGATCACTGCTCACGAATATGTACAGAGGCTGACACAAATAGCTGGGGAAAAATTATTGACCGCAATCATAGAACAAGCACTTTTGAGCGTTGATTGCCCTTAACAAGAGCCCAAACTAGTGCCAGCACAAAAGTGGAAGAAACTTTGCACCTTAGAAGAACGATTAAGCGATGTTTTCACTAGTAGAATTAGTTCATAGTTAACAAGCACTGATAGAAGTGTTTTCAAGCTAGATTCTCTTAACTTCCAATAATAGTTGATACATTGTATTGATAGCCACCTGAAACCGCACATGGAAAGTCTTACAAGAATTTTAGGCACTGCATCAACTGTGTTTGTAATTCTCTGCAATCTGCATGAACAATTTTTCTTATTAGCGTGTAACCTCACGTTACACACGGACATGAATATGGAGAAATTTTTTTTGCATGAACTCATTTAAAGACTAATAAAACTTTTCCATACTACGAAAAACTTGAGAGGAACAAGTCATGAGGAAAAGATACGTATTGATGGTAGTCATGTTGACCTATTAAGGAAATACGAAATTAAAGTAAATATTTCAACAATCTGAGATGTGCTAATTAACTAAAAGGTGAGAATTGTTGTAGGAGCCTTATTGAGTGGATTTGTGAACTTTTAAAAATGCCCGAAAACAGATTGAGAGTTTAAAGCGTAAATTGGTTTACCGTCAAAGTCATTCAAAAATGATCATAAAATATTTTAGGGGTCATTAAATTATTTCGTTAGTCTTGTTTTGATCATAAAACTATTGTTGATTTTAAAATGACGAATAGCTTTTTACAATAGTTTCATTTAAGTCATTACATTAAATTCCATCAAGCAAACTTAGTGGAGAGAGGATAAAATATAAAGGGTAAATAACACCATAGCCCCTTATGGTTTGCCGAAAGTGTACAAGACTTTATGTGTTTTTTTGAAAATAAGCACACGCACCCCCTGTCCACCTTTCCATCAACAAAGTCTGAAAAGATTTAAATACCCCTCAATTCTTTCTCTTTTTTTCTCTTTTCTCCTTTTTTTTGTTTATACATATTAGGCCAAAAAATATGTATATATATATATATACACACACATATGTACTAATAGCACATATATACACACGAGGGCTGTGGGTAAGGGTGGATGGGGGGCCGACGGGGGTTGGGGTTAGGGTGGGAGTGGGTGGAAGGCTAACGGGGGTAGGGATGGGGGTGGAAGGGTAGGGGGAGAGGTGAAGAAGATGACTCTTTTTTTTTAATTTTTTCTTTTGGTAAAAAGAATGGATGGACAGAAGAAAAAAAAAAGGAAATAAACACACACACACACACACACACACACACACACACACATATATATATATATATATATATATATATATATATATATATATATATATATATATATATATATATATATTAAGGGTATTTTTGTCTTAAAAAGTAACAATTTAACTCAAAAAAACATGAATAATTGCGCTTAACGCGCGTGCAACACACTTTTCGTTAAAATTAACGGTTTTTTTTTTTTATAGAGGGCGTTGTGGTGCTACGTTTTTCAAACCACAGAGGGTTCTGGTACACTTTTAAAAACACAAGGAGGTTCTGTGCACTTTTAGCAAATTATAGGGGGCTATGGTGCTATATTTACCCAAATATAAATAATTGAATTAAGGGTAGAAATATAATATTTATTTTTTACTTTCTCGTTATTGTTTTAAATAAGTCTAAGTAATTGTTTCTTATGCCTATAATACCAGTCTCGCTTGCGGGCCTGGAGTGTTGGGCTCACGGGTGTGACAGATGTAACACCCGCATTGTAGGCCTAGCAAGTCTAATTTGTTCATTTTATTTGGGTTAATGGTCAAAATTAGACCTTTCAATGGATTAGACTTTTTAATTAGTATTTAAGTCCAACCCATAATTTTATATCTAACCCTATAGAATGTCTTTTACCTTGTAGCTTCTCCGCAAATATAGAAAAATAATGTATTATCATGCCCATACTTTTAACATATTGTGCAACCCTCCAATATTTTGATCCTTAGAAGTTCGTGAGAAAATCAGAGAAATTTTGAAGTTCGAGCTTAATCGTTTAAGTGCCATATGGTTAGATCCTCACTTTCGAAAAATCCCATATCTAAAATCCATTACATGATTTTAGAAGTCATGAATATTATATTTATTTTGTGTATCTTGAATTTTGAAATTGAAGTTGGCACGTGTTTAAGGATTTTAGAACAAATTTGCATCTTTAGAACTAAATTCTCAGCTTCCATTTGAACCTTGAGTTTAGAAAATTATTGTAAGTTTCAGAAAATATTTAACACTTGAATTTTTAGAAAAACAAAATATAAGAAAAGAAAAAGAACCGTAACATGAACAAACTAATCTTTATGTATTTTGTACTTATTATTATGTTTATTTAGAGTCTTCCCTTAATTTTTTTTAAAAAAAATATACGTACATCTATATAGCTTAAACGTTTTAGAGGCTGGAGCTCTAACTTTTCGCATATTTAGTTCTAATCTTGCATTAACTTCTAATATTCCCATTAAATGTTAACCAATAGATTTATATGCATTTGATGATTTCGAAAATCCAAAAAAAAACCTTACAACTAAATTTTAATTTGATTTAAAGAGATTTTATGAAAATATATTGACACTCTTACCATGCGACTATTGGACATATTTTTAGACTATTTGATTTGTGAGGCTAATAAGAAGAAGGATCGAGGCATTGCGTCTCCGGGTTTGCCTTAGAGGTTTTGGAGGCGTGACAAATAAAGCTTGAAAAAGTCAACAGGCTGATATATTTTCGTCAAAAATAGAACAGCTCTTGTCGTGTCACTAGCCATTGACTCCATTCCTCGCCATCGAAGGCAGAGCCATCTCACTCTTCATCTAGTCCATTCAAATAAAAAAATTAAATTAAATTAAAAAACACAAAAAAATGGCTTAAATATCACATAAAAGCTAAGATGGGTTTAGAGGAAAGTATTGATATCAGTACAACAATTTGATCCCTAAATATGCAAATTCTAGGGTTTATGAAGCTCAAAATTTAAAAATTGTACTTGAATGGTGAAAACGAGATGCGAATTTGAAGCTTGAGCCCTAACTTTGATGAAACAGAGAGAAGAAAAAAAAAAGGTTTTGAGCTTAGAGAGCTTCCATTAATGAAGGTTAAATCTGCCGAATTTGAAACGAGAGTTGTGAATTGAAACGGTTATTATAGGTCTATGCTTCTTCTTTTTTTCTTTTTTTTCTAAATTAAAGCATCAGTATCTGTGAAATGAAATAATATTTGATATTAGAATTGGTGGGGGTGATAAGAAACGTCATAGTTTAAGAAAATGACTATTGTAATTAATTTTTAAATTGATAAATTTTTCTAAAAACTGAAAATTATTAATAAATCATTGAAAAAATTAAAAATTATAATTATTGTTTAACAAAAAGAGATACACAATTTCAATATTACAACGATTTTTAACTGTTTCTAAAAGTCTTAGTTTTAGGTATATATATATATATATATATATATATATATATGAGTGAATAACACCATCCCCTATGATCAAGCGTAAGTTGTCATGATCTCTTGAGGTCAAAAAATCTCCTCCAGACCCCTTTGTGGTCTGGCTGTCGGTGCACATGACCTCCTTCAATCAAATATTTCGTTACTTTTGACGGGATGTGTAGCACACGCACACTTATTGCAACTTGAATTAATTTTTTATAATTTTGTCAATAAAATAAGTGTATATATTGACCAAAATACCCTTTTTCAAAAAATAATAATAATTAAACAATGTCATATTTCCCAACAACTCCCCCACCACCCCCTTCCACCCCCCGCCACCAGCCAACCCATCAGCCCCCCTGCCCCTCCCCACACTTCCTGTCAGCCATGGGCACATTAATTCAAAATTTGAGAAATTATTTTGAAACCCATCTCCGCTGCACTTCTTTCGCCTGAAACCCCCTCGCTTCTCCAAAATTAGAGAAATTATTGGCCAAAGCTCAGAGTCAGCGGCAGCCATGGCCATGGCCATGCCAACCATGGGCACATTAATTCAAGAAATTATTGTCACTGCATCGTCTATGATGTTCGCTTGTCAGCAGGTGACCCTTTGTGCACCTTCAGATAACAATACTACAAATCATGATATGAAACATCAACAGCAAGTTAAGCTTACTGATGATCTACACAAAAGTCGTGTCGCGCGATTAGAAGAAGAAAGAGGGCAAGGTTTCTACGCCGTCCATCGTCTTTCGTTGGAGCTCTGTCATATATATATTTAAGGTTTCTAACGGTTTCTAAAAGGCTTAGTGTTAGGTGACGGATAAAGAACTGTTGAAAATTTTTTTTTTAAAAATATATATATATATATATATATATATATATATATATATATATATATATATATATATATATCTAAAATGTGGTAGTGGTAGTTAAAATTTGATTAGGAAACAACTATATTAATTCTAATTAGCTTTAAATTAGTTTTGTGTAGGTAGTCTTTTCTTCGTGGGTAATAGTTTTATATCCTAATTGGTATTGGATTTTTGTGAATTTTATAAATAAGGGTTAGTACTTTCAATTGTAGGTATGCAAAATAAAAGAGTAATAAAAATTTAATTTAGTCTCTTTATATTTTTTCCTTATTTTCTCCCTACGATTAACATAGCCTATTCTATATTCCAAAAGCTTCTTCACAAAGCGCTTCTTAATTTTCTTGCTTAAACATGTCTGGTACGAAGTCTAACGTGCAAATTGGAGCAACTGATGGTGGTGATAACGTTTCAGCCTCAGTCAATCACATTGCTGCGCCTATCTTTCAATGTGGTGATTTGATCAAAGTTGAAAAAGAGGATAGGCTGTACCAATTAATCAAGTCACAGTTCATATCGAGTTTGAATTCTCAAGGAGTATCTACTCATGTTGAGGCCATTCATAGGAATGAATTTTCAGGCTTGATGAAACAATCAAAGTGGCAATCTTTCTTTAGCTCTGCGCGAGCCATGGCGACAATCTGTGGGGGTAATGCAAACGTGACTTATGCTTGGTATGGTGCTTCCAAGGATGAGATTTGTAAGATCATCGCTCATGGATTCGGCGATTCTATAAGCAATGGAATCTATGGCCGTGGCGTCTATCTCTCGCCTAATGATTACCCTCTTGACAGCATTATTGAATCCACAGTAGTTGATGAGAACGGGCTAAGGCATATATTGCTTTGCCGTGTTATTCTGGGAAGCATGGAGCTTGTTCGTCCGGGCTCTGAACAGAGCCATCCCAGTTCTGAAGAGTTTGATTCTGGGGTTGACAATTTATCATCTCCTACAAAGTATATTATCTGGAATACGCACATCAATACTCATATCTTGCCAGAATATGTCATCAGTTTTAGAGCCCCAACTGGCTTGGAAGAAGAGTATAATGATCCCCTACAAGAGAAGGTCACTCTTCGCGAATATGTACACAGGATGATACAACTAGGATATACATAAATTTGTTAAACTCTTGGTACAGAGACATGCTTATTTGTACTATAATTATATTTTTAAAATATAGGTTAGTTAAGAATTAAATATTGATTTTTGTCATTGAAAAGATACCCTATGAGATCAACTTTGAGTTTTTTTATCAGTTTGAAAATCTAATTGGGGCTCGTCCTTGCTATATTTGACTTTATTTTCTTAATTTTAAATTTTAAATTAATGATATATAGACAAATATTGATTTCATTAATTATTTGATAAAATGTATTTGTGTGATTACTATTTGTTTTGATGCACCCATTGAGTATGTTTGTCTTCGTTTCCTCATCCTAACGAATCTTGCTAACTTCATTATGTACCCTCATGTTCAGGCCTATTGATAAATTTTTTAAACTCTCGTACTTGGTTATAACTTGTTATTTTAAAAAATAAAAAATAAAATCATTCGTATGGATCTCTAATTCTTTATTTTATCTGTTTTTGTTTATATCATCTACTCATAATGTGAGATTGGTTTTAGCTTAACTAATTCTAAAAAATATAAGATAAACTTAAAAATACTTTGACATATGTGCCCTCTTTGATTTCCTTGACTTATCCATGTCCTTCTGTTTGTACTATCATACTAGTCATTTGCAATTATTTAAAACTTTGCAGCAATTTCTGATGTTATTAATTCTTATGATATTCTCTCTAAATTTATCTTTTCTTTTCTTATAAGTGAAAGTAAATTTTGAGTATGAAACTTTCATTAGGAGAATAGAGGTAACACCCACATTTTAGGCCTAACTGGACTAATTTGTTACATTTTATTTGGGCTAATGGTCAAATTAGACCTTTCATTGAATAAAACCCTTTAATAAGCATTTAAATCCAACCCATAATTTTATATTTAATCATGTAGAACATCTCTAACCTTGTAGCTTCTCTATAAATATAGGAAAATAGTGTATTATTATGCTCAAACGTTGAACGTATTCCATGTAAAGTGATCACCTCATCTAAAAGCTTAAATTGTTAAGAAGGGGTTTATTATATTATTTGTTATATCCAACACGCCCTCGCAAGTACAGATGAAATTAGTTTTTGAGCCTCCCACTTGAATAGTTTTCATGTTTTCAAATGGGTGACGGTAAGTTTTGAATCCTAGACCTTTTGGTACATATGCTCTGATATCATGTTAAATGACCAACTCATCTAAAAACTTAAGCTCTTATAAATGAATTTATTATATTATTTGTTATATTCAACATTCTGCAACCCTCTAGTATTTTGATCCTTGGAAGTTCGTGAGAAAATCAAAGAAATCTTGAAGTTCAAGTTTAATTGTTTAAGAGGTATGTGATTAGATCATCACCATTAAAAAATCCCAGATCTCAAATCCATTATATGATTTCAGAAGTCATGAATATTATCTTTATTTTGTGTATCTTGGATTTTGAAATTGAAGTTGACACGTGTTTAAGGATTTTAGAACAAATTTGCAATCTTTAAACTTACTGAATTCCCAACTTGCATGTGAACCTTGAGCTTAGAAAATTACTATAACGTTCAGGAAAGATTTAACATTTGAATTTTAGAAGAAAAAAAAAAGAACAATAACATGGTCGAACTTAATTTTATGTATTTGTATTTATTCTTTTGTTCTTTAGAGTCTTGCCTTACATTTAAAAAAACAAATACACGTACATATATATATAGTTTAAATGCTATAGTTTGAGTTGTAACTTTTCACATATTTAGTTCTAAACTTGCATTAACTTCTAATATTCCCATTAAATGTTAACCAATAGATTTATGTGCATTTGATATTTTGTAAACCCAAAATAGAATCTTAGTACTAAATTTTAGTTTGGCTTATATTCGAGGTCATGAAAAATGAGATAAAACAAACAGAGTCTTCCTTATTTATAGGGCTATTAGTTTACCTGCAAGTAGTAATTTAACCTCAAAGCTATAATCCAACTCCAATGTACAATCTCATTCACAAAAGCATGCAAACTAACTAGGCAATCAAGTAAATTATTGAAGTTATTACAACCCATCTATAGTTATTAACTTATACAAGAATGCAAGCTTTACTTTATATTACAACCTTTTAAACAATAGAAACATACACAAGGTTTCATAATCTCAAAACAAAACACATACAGCCGGCAACTTGCAATTCATGCACATAGGCCAGTACATAGCATCCAACCACAGCTTTTCCTGCACGAGGAATGAGTAACCAAAGTTACTCAGTGAGAGAGGTGACGCAGTAAACCGGGAAGTACTACATGATATGCAACAAGATAACAACATTTTCAACACCAACTAGGAAAGCTAAATGGACAAGTATTTAATCACGTATATAAAGCATACGGTTCCACTTGTCTTCCATCACAAGCCACGAACCAAGATCTTCAAGCAAGTGCCGGCAAAATCCTTATTCCTCCAAAATGGGGTACTCCGGATGTACCCCGATCCTACGACCCTTTCTCCTGAGGTAGGTCCATATGCCCAGCAGGTGAACCACGTATCTGGGTTAGTGGAGTATACTAAGCGAGAGAAAGGGAATAGGCACTATGGTAGTTGAGGGAGCACGGTAAGCCCGATGCCGCCCGGGTTTCTCGACTCTACCATGTTCGAAAAGGTTGCGCAACCCCGATACAAGATCACATAAGAGGGACGACAAAGTAGGTCACCCTCGCAGTTAAACACAAATAACACGAGAAAACACAAGATAACAAGTAAATAGTACATGTAAACTTTATAAATTACTAATCATACAATCTAGAAACAATAAAATAAGTTAGGATGCACAGAAGAGATAAAGACTCCCTCACCTTAGTGAACCAAACCTGTGAGAATTAGCCAAGAACTTCTTCATTATGCTCCAAATGTACTACTCCTCCAATTATCACTACCTAATACAATCAACTATATGCATAAGAAGTTATACATTTATTCTCTACTAAAGCTAATTCATAAAGCCATTAATTTATCCAACTCTATTTGATTCCCTTGAACTTACATAACTAACAATATATTTTATGGTTTAACAAGCATTCTAATCAATATTTAAACAGTACATAAACTCAAGTGATCACATATGCAATATTATTTAAGTTCCAAGCATCACACAAAGACCATAGCATAATAAATAACATATATATAACCATGATAATTCATATAAGTAGAAACACTATATAAAATCTAGCCAATAAGTTATATAAGCATATCTTTACACATATAATGCAATTAATAAGAAATAGAAATATGTTTACTCAATCTTTAACTAGTATCCATATAGCTTAACTCACAACTTCTCCAAATAGATTAACTTGTTACACAAGCACATTTAAACATTCATCCAATCAATCAAGAATCAACTAACAACAATTATTAACATGGTTCATTACTAGTTTCTTTAGTCTATTCTAACTTCATACTCAACCAAAGCCATGTAAACCAAGTAACTCAATTCACGAAACTTCACTACTATGATACGTACACTACACAAAGGCATATAAATATTTAATTACTCAATTATAAAGCAATTATCATGAAATTAACTATGCGAACACAAAGGAGGTCAATATTATACTTTTCACAAAACTTAACCAAAAGCTCACACATACCTTAGAATTGCATTTAGTCACGCTAAGAGCAACTACACAGCAATACAATTATTAAAGCAATTAATTCATTCATTTCCCCTTTTGTTCAACTAGGCTATTTAGTTTCCTACCGGAATTCAAGGATCAAGTTAAGCTAGCTAACCATCCTACCAATCTAAGGATACCTAAATACCTCATTTAGAACCTCCAAATCATAACCTAGAGCACAAGTACACGAAACACCAAAAATGCCTCTTTGTGGGTTTACACTACAAGTACTAATTTCGGAACCCAAACAAGCGAAACAAAGACACTTCTAAGGCTTCAATACTTAATAAAGACGAGCCATAACCTCGAAATGTGCCCAGATTCAAGTTAACCTCGAAACCCCTTATTAAAGTAGTCTAATTTTATCAAATTATTCAAATTTTGTACATGGCAAGCGCAACTAACATTTTTCTCACGCTCAATGACCTAATTAGCAACTACTAGAAGTCTCGAATCGAATTAAATTGATTTTTTTTTCGAAAACCCTAGTTTGGCACTATTTATCATCTTCCTCAAGTGAAATCTTGTCAAAAACTTAGTTTCAAGCTATAGCAATGTATATACAAGGTCTTTAGCATGTAATAATACTATATAGAACAAGAATCAAGCATGTTATGGCACATTAATGGCAAAATCCGAAAATTGCAAAATTGAACATAAACTTTAAAACTCCATGAAAATGCAAAAACTCTCTCACAATGATGTTGTAGACAAGTGGTTGATGTTTCCTAGTGCTCCAAACTCCTCCTAGACCAAGCCAAATGACCAAATTCTTGCTCAAAAGTTAAAGAAATGTTTCCTCTTTGGCTCCAAGGGTTGTCTGGTTTAAGGGAGGGGAGGGGGTTTGGTAATTTTTGCTTTTGTTTTTGTTGAGTAAATGACTTATAAGGTGATAATTTGAATATATGTATGTGCATGTGTAATTAATTGAGGTCAAATGCTACTAAAATTTTGTTCAAATGAGCTTAAACTTCAATTGTTTGCTAACTACTTCAAAACTAATGTTTTTACATACATAACACTATTCAAACGAGGCGAAAAATATTTTTCAAACGTATACTCCCGGCCTCTAAAGTCTATGATGACAAGTTTCCGATTCCTTTTATATGTCATGTGGTTTAAGAAAAGTATTAAATCGAGCATTTAAAACAGTCAAATTTATTATGAATCGTGCCCTTTAAATAAAACAATTAAGCAAGAAAAGAAATGCACATAAAAATGCTCCAAAAGATATGCAACAGTTATTAAAAACAATGTGATGAAATTCCCGGGAGTTACACTATCCCCTCATTCAACAAATTGCGTCCTCGCAATTTCTTCTTTCAAAAGAACTCGACATACACATTCTGAACTTTCTGGAGAAAGACTGTTAATGCGAAAACCATAGAAGATACTAAGTGGAGTATTGAGGATCCACACTAGTTAGAACCTTCAATAGAATTCCAGCAAATAGCCTAAAAGAATTCCAGATAATAAATATCAAACAAGGATGCCAAATAAAGCTCCACTTAAGAATGTCATTCTGAAGTCCAATTAAGAATATCAGTTAGAAGTACCGAGAAAACACCAATACAGAATCCAAGTGAATACCATAGAAGACGCCACAAAGAATGTCAAAGAATACATCACTTGAGAATCCCCATATAGAAATCCTGAAGAAGGTCACACATGTATAAATACCTAGTAAGAATGCCAACCAGAGTTCCAATAAGAATACTGCAAAAAAATTCCGTATGAAAATACCAATAAGGATCCCGGGAAGAATATTGCAGATAATACCGTGCAAGAATTTCCATAGGAAAATACCGAAGAAGGATATTGAGAATGAACTTCAAGGCTGACTATTGATTGTAACCTTCCTAGACTGAATTCCTTTCTCTAACTGCTGATAATCAATCGATTAACACTCCATCTTTCTATTGGTCCACTTTTCCAGGTACGCCGTTACTGGTCATCTCATTATAAGGAAGAGTGTTTACTTACCATATTAACGGGTTATGCATGTATGCGGTGGATTTCACATAAGATAAACACTTATACAATTTATTACAAATAACTAAGGTAGATAAACACTCAAGAAATCACTTACAGGCGTAACTAATCACATAAACAAACATATCATATAAGTTTCACTTATTGCATAAAAGGGTCACATAGGTGCACACATAATCACATATAGCATAATCTTCCTATTCCACATAATCATAACACAGAAGAACACATTTTCATTCAAGTAAACACAACCCACATGCAAGTACATACTTATTCAAGACTTACTTTACAAGCACACAATCAAGGTTCACTACCCAACAGGCCGAGGACCCTATCCCGGCTGTGAGCTGCTAAGCTCTGATACCACTTTTGTAACACCCCGATCCCTCACGAGACCGGAGCCCCGTTCCAATACCCGAGGTCACGAAAAACTAGGGAAAACAGACAGAGTCTCCCCTGTTTAAAGTGCTATTAGTTCACCTGCATGCAGTAACTTAACCTCAAAACTATAATCCAACTCCAAGGTACAATCCCATTCACACAAGCATGCAAACTAACTAGGCAATCAAGTAAATCATTGAAGTTATTACAACCCATCTACAGTTATTAACTTATACAAGAATGCAAGCTTTACTTTATATTACAACCTTTTAGACAATAGAAACATACACAAGGTTTCATAATCCCAAAACAAAACACATACAATCAGCAACTTACATTTCCTGCACATAGGCCCGTACATAGCATCCAACTATAGCTTTTTCTGAAACATGTTAAAACGATGAATGAGTAACAAAAGTTACTCAGTGAGGGAGGTGACGTAGTAAACCAGGAAGTGCTACATGATATGCAACAAGATAACAACATTTTCAACACCAATTAGCAAAGCTAAATGGACAAGTAGTTAATCACGTATATAAAGGATACGATTTCACTTGTCTCCTATCACGAGCCACAAACCAAGGTCTTCAAGCAAGTGCCGGCAAAACCCTTATTCCTCCAGAATGGGGTACTCCAGATGTACCCCGATTCTACGACCCTTTTTCCTGAGGTAGGTCCATATGCCCAGCAAGTGAACCACGACTCTGGGATAGTAAAGTATACTCGGCGAGATAAATGGAATAGGCACCATGGTAGTCGAGGGAGTACGGCAAGCCCAATGCTGCCCATGCTTCTTGACGCTACCATGTCCGAAAAGGTTGCGCAATCCCGAGTCAAGATCACATAAGAGGGACGACAAAGTAGGCCACCCTCGCAATTAAACACAAATAACACGAGAAAACACAAGATAACAATTAAATAGTACATGTAAACTTTATCAATTACTAATCATACAATCTAGAAACAATAAAATAGTTAAGATACACAGAAGAGATGAAGACTCCATCACCTTAGTGAACCAAATCTATGAGAATTAGCCAAGAACTTCTTCATTATGCTCCAAATGTACTATTCATTCAATTATCACTACCTAATACAATCAACTATATGCATAAGAAGTTATACATTTATTCTCTACTAAAGCTAATTCATAAAGCCATTAACTTATTCAACTCTATTTGATTCCCTTGAACTTACATAACTAACAATATATTTCATTGTTTAACAAACATTCTAATCAATATTTAAACAATACATAAACTCAAGTGATCACATATGCAACATTCTTTAAGTTCCAAGTATCACACAAAGACAATAGCATAATAAATAACATATACATAACCATGATAATATATATAAGTAGAAACACTATATAACATCTAACCAATAAGTTATATAAGCGTATATTTACACATATAATGCAATTAATAAGCAATATAAACATGTTTACTCAATCTTTAACTAGTATCCATATAGTTTAACTCACAACTTTTCCCAATAGATGAACTTGTTACACAAGCACATTTAAACATTCATCCAATCAATCAAGAATCAACTAACAACAATTATTACCATGGTCCATTACTAGTTTCTTTAGTCCATTCTAAATTCATACTCAACCAAAGCCATGTAAACCAAGTAACTCAATTCATGAAACTTCACTACTATAATGCGTACACTACACAAAGGCATATAAACATTTAATTACTCAATTATAAAGCAATTATCATTAAATTAACTATGCGAACACAAAGGGGTCAATATTATACTTTTCACAAAACTTAACCTAAAGCTCACACATGCCTTAGAATTGTATTTAGACATGCTAGGAGTAACTACGAAGCAATACAAGTACTAAAGCAATTAATTCATTCATTTTTCTTTTTGTTCAACTAGGCTATTTAACTTCCTACCGGAATTCAAGGATCAAGTTAAGCTAGCTAACCATCCTACCAATCTAAGGATACCTAAATACCTCCTTTAGAACTTCCAAATCATAACCTAGAGCACAAGTACACAAAAACACCGAAAATGCCTCTTTGTGAGTTTACACTACAAGTACTAATTTCGGAACCCAAACAAGCGAAACGAAGGCACTTCTAATGCTTCAATACTTAATAAAGACTAGCCACAACCTCAAAACGTGTCCGGCTTCGAGTTAACCCCGAAACCCCTTATTAAAGTAGTCTAATTTTATCAAATTATTCAAATTTTGTACATGGCAAGCGAAACTAACATTTTTCCCACGCTCAAGGACCTAATTAGCAACTAATAGAAGCCTCGAATCGAATTAAATTGAAACTTTTTTTCAGAAACCCTAGTTTGGCACTATTTATCATCTTCCTCAAGTGAAATCTTGTCAAAAACTTAGTTTCAAGCTATACCAATGCATATACAAGGTCTCTAGCATATAATAATACTATATATAATAAGAATCAAGCATGTTATGGCACATTACTGGCAAAATCCAAAAATTGTAAAATTGAACATAAACTTTAAAACTCCATGAAAATGCAAAAACTCCCTCACAATGATGTTGTAGACAAGTGATTGATGTTTCCTAGTGCTCTAAACTCCTCCTAGACCAAGCCAAATGACCAAATTCTTGCTCAAAAGTTGAAGAAATTTTTCCGCTTTGGCTCCAAGGGTTGTCGGGTTCAAGGGGGGGTTTTTGGTAATTTTTGCTTTTGTTTTTGTTGAATAAATGGCTTATATGGTGATAATTTGAATATATGTGTGCATGTGTAATTAATTGAGGTCAAATGCTACTAAAATCTTGGTCAAATGAGCTTAAACTTTAATTGTTTGCTAACTACTTCAAAACTAATGTTTTTACATACGTAACACTATTTAAATGAGGCAAAAAATATTTTTCAAGCGCATACTCCCGGCCTCTAAAGTCCATAATGACAAGTTTTTGTTTCCTTTTATATGTCATGTGGTTTAGAAAAAAATATTAAATCGAGCATTTAAGACAGTCAAATTTTTTATGAATAATGCCCTTTATATAAAACAATTAAGCAAGAAAAGAAATGCACATAAAAATACTCAAAAAGATATGCAACAGTTATTAAAAAATATGTGATAAAATTCCCGAGAGTTATAAAATTGATTGCTAAAACTTGATGTAGAGATGTAAAGTGAAGATTATGTGCTTGATTAAAGGTTCTAATGGATGTTCTAGCTCACACAATTAGCAAGCAACAACTACAACTGAATGTGCAAGCAAAACAAGGCCTAAAAGAGAATCATGCGCATTGTTTTTGCATGTTTGTTTTGATATGGTAAACCTTCATGGATAAGGTTGAATTTCGGATATGTTATGATAGACTCATAGTAGAATAAACTTTATGTTTGAAGCATGCTCAAATATTGAGGTTAAGGTGATAATTTAGATTGATTACAGTAGGGTTCTGATCCATGCATAGGTGTAGGACAGTTTGCTCAATAAATTTCTAGAGGTTGTATCTTGTTAAATATAGCTCCGAATCGAGATCTGTTTGATGCTAAACCCATTTACATTTAAAGAACTATGTTTCTGTACTGTTTCAGAGTTTTTAAAGAACATTAAGGTTGATAACCGAAATGGATAAATTATGCTTGAATTCAACTTGTAATTGTAATTGAGATTCTAGTTGAAATGATCATTTCCTTGTGTTGTTTTGCTAACGATAAGTGCGTGAATGCTCGTGAGTTATATTGGTTGCTTAAATGTTTAAATGCATTAGTTAATTGAATTATTGGTTGTAAATGCTTTATTAGTCATATTGTTTACTCAAATGCTTGAATGCACGATTGATTAAATTGTTTAATTGCTTGGCTAAGTGCTCGAGGTGCAATCTACTTTGTTGTCCCCTCATTTATGTGTTTATCGTTTAATCGCTTTATTGAATATTTAAGTGCTTTATCGAGTGTTATTGAAGGTTTCAACCTTTTATCGAGGCACGGAAGTGTTGTGCCTTCACTGGGCGGCAATGGGCTTGGTAGTGATTGGTTGCACAACCTCCACGTCCTATTCCCTCACTTGCTTAGTCAGTGAAGGCCTTGGGGTTTTGGGTTGTAGGTTATCGGGGTACATCCAAAGTACACCTACTGGCATTATAATGGGTTATAACTACCATTATCACTATCGCAAAGGAAGTGGGAGTGATAAGGATGAAATGAAATTGTATCCTTTTCTAAAATGTTTACATAATGATCATATCCTTTATCTAAGTGATTATACAACTTCTTATTACTTGATTGAAGGTCACGAACACTTTGCTATTGCTTATTGTTAGCCTAGTGTATATTCGTTAGTTGATTCATGATACTTGATCTATGTGCATTGCATCACGAATGGCTTTTCAAAACCTCCTTGTACTTGTCCCCCCTCACTGAACATGTGGTTGCTCACCCCTATTTCTTCTATAATTCTCAGGTGTAGCGAGGTAGGGTTTGAAGAGTTTTGAAAGTTGTTGGGCCTACCTTGCAAGGAGTTCTATCTTTGCCCATGATAGTTCATAGTTTTGACTTATTAATGTCAAAAGAATGTTGAGTGTGTTATAAGTCATTTGTAATGTAATAAATGCATATTTATATTAGTTTGGATTTGTACTATTAATAGATTTAAGTTAAGTTATAAAATATAAAGAGATGTTGAATATATCATGCATGATACAGGACTTTAAATGTTGTTGTTGTATGCTTAATGTTGAGTTTGAAAGAACATGTTTTGGATTGTCCGCAGTACAGGGGAAACTCCCTCCGTTTTTCTTGTTTCTTGCATTGGGGTTGGATCGGGTTGTTGTCCGAACTTGATTATGCGAGGGGTCAGGTTGAGTTGTGGGTCTTGTCCGTGCCACGAGCTCGACCTTGTCCCCCATGACCCGAATAACCAGTATGTCTAGGGCGTGGGTCTTGTCCAAATACGTGACCACGAATGTGTCTACAATCATCATCAATCAAGTCAAGCCGACGTTGTATATCCTCCAAAACAGTTTCATAATATAGTCAATTTTCTGCCCTACGGTCTTCCAAAGTCTGTACTGAAGTTTGAAAAGTTGCAAGTTTTTAATCAGTGTCGTCCATCCTAGTTACTATGCCATCAAGTTTTTGTAAGATGAGATCATAAGGCAAGCTTGTAGCAGTATCACTTGAACCAACATTCCTCCTCATTTCAGGGTCTTTCATTTGTGACACTCTAGAAGCATGCAAAACATGTTCCACAATGTTGGCATCCCCTATTACATTTGCATCGCCCGGTATTTCTCTATACATGTTTTCCATATCAACATCATCCTCCTGAATTGGATCCTCAACAAAGGTCGTCTTTTTCTTAGCCTTTTCCAAAATCATGTCTTTGACTGTCGGAGGTAGGCGATCAAATTCTTCTTGATTTATATAATGACCGTCATACCAATAGGCTTGTTGCTCATTCAAATACACCATATTAAAATACCAATTAGAATTAGACCTACTAGCTTCAACCCCTTCAAAATTCACCCAAAAATGTTCAAAATTTTGGGTAAGGGTTATTCCGTATGGCAAGGATTTTTTTGACTTGGTGACATAAATCATGTGACAAAGAATCACATATGGGAGGTTCACTTTCCTAGCACTAACCAATAAATAGACAATATATGCATCTTCTTGAGTAGTCCTATGGTTATTAATATTTCTGTGAACGGGACACAAGCCAACATAATTAACCCAAATACACTTCAGTATTGTCAAATATTTCTTATCAGGTGCATTTGATCCATTAGCACATCTATCATACCTTTCACCCCAAAAAAATGTCAAACAATTCTCTAAATCATCAGGTCTCATCCTAATCAATGGCCAACCACTTGTGTCATAAACTTTGGCCCCTTCGTTAGGCATATTAAATATAGTAGCTATTCTCTCGGCAGTCAACTCGATTTGAATACCTCTAACTTGAGTTTTCAAGTTCCTAAGTTCTGAACTATCCATATTTTTATAAAATTTACGAATTAAAGACGAATAAACATTGCAGTTAATATGTACGAAATAATACCAACCTTGATGTTGCACAAATTCAAGAATCCGAGTGCTCAAAATGTCTTCATCAACCAAGCACCTTCCATACAATATCGACATCGTAATCTCATTGTCTTCACACGTAAGAGGAGGATCCCGATGTGGAGTTGGAGACCTTCTTGACGAACTAACCCTGTTTTTATTAGAAGACTTTAATTTCTTCGATTCTCTTGTGTCAACCATGATAAATATAAGAGATTTTGAAGTTTTGGAAAGTGGGTAATGTGATTATGGAACAAATTTTGAAAAACAATGGCAAAGTTTTGAGATTTGTGGAGAGAATTGGGGTTAGGGTTTGAAGGATTTGGGTTTGGGAAAAAATCTTGAATTTTGTAAGAAAATTTTAGAGATTTTGAGGTTTTGTGATGTGGGTAGTATGTTTATGGAAGAAATTTTGGAAAACAATGGCAAAATTTTGAGATTTGTGGAGAAAATTTGGTTAGGGTTTGAAGGATTTGGGCTTGGGGAAAAAACTTGAATTTTGTAAGAAACTTTTAGAGATTTTGAGGTTTTATGATGTGGGTAGTATATTTATGGAAGAAATTTTGAAAATCAATGGCTAGATTTTGACATTTGTGAAGAGATTTTGGGTTAGGGTTTGAAGAATTTGGGTTTGGAGAAGAAGATGATAGGTTTAGGGTTTTTTTTTTTTTTAGCTTTTTAAAAAGTTTTTATGCCTTTCTACGGCCGGCCCGCGGGGCCTTCCGGTGCGGGCAGAGAGTCATGCTCTCATGCCTAGCATCAGGTAGCCCGACGGGCCGAAGGGCCCTATCGGGCCACCTGGTCAGGCCCTCCGCCAACAGAAGGCATAGTATGTTAAAGATATGCCCTAATGCTACATATTTGGATGACATATATTGGGGCATTTTGACATTTACTTATGGCATTAGTGTTTATATGTTCGTTTACATATTGACATAATTAAGACATTCATATTCTCCTTCTTTACGTGTATGAATGAGTCCTTAGTATTTTCATTAGAGGAATGTATTCTAAAAGCGTTTAGAATATGTTGGCGTATTTCCTTAATATGATAAATACTTAAAGTGTTCATAGTCCTTAGATTATTTGATCGGGACTTTAATAATCAATTACGGACTATCACATGTGTTGTTACCTTTGATTAACATAGAGATGTTAATGATAAAAGATGGTGAGCCACGTGCCATAATAGCATAGCGATGCGACTAACAAACATGTGGATGACTATTAGTCGAATAGATCATTGAATGTGACGTGAATAACAAATTACATGACTTTGGATTAATAATTTGTTAATCGTTGCGATTGTGCATGTAATCCTTAGACTTGAGACATTACGGTTGTCATATGTATTGGGGTTTGATTCTAGCGTTTGGACAATGATTGTTTCGACAAACGAGATGAGATACGTCCTCTCGCAGTTTCATTCGTCTGGTATAGTGATTGACAAGTAGTGGTCAAGAGAGGATCCGTTAACCTTCGACGTGAGGCGATGTCCTATGCGATCTAAGATTGGTTGTTTAATGAGGAAATCCTTGGCCAAGGTATGAATGATGGAGAAAAGGGTTTTCCATGTGTCATCTCTCATTACACCAATTAGATCTATGCATGGTATCGAGTTTATGAACTTAATCGAATCATGGTTCTTGCTCGACGGGACAATTAATGGAAGGATTGGATTGCACGATAATCGGCGACCATAAATAGATTCACTTGAATAAGACTTCATTGCTTTATAAACTGTCTTGATACATTGGTATCTAGAACGTCACTCAAGAACTCTGAGGGTGTTTTGAGAATGACGGGAGACATTCTCTAAACAAATCGAATAGCTCGATTAACATTGAAAGTGTTTAACGTTTCTTCAGTGCTATATAGTAGTGAATCTAGAAAGTCACACACAATAGAGCATGGTGAATGTTTTTCCTATTGAGCTTGATTTAGTTTCTCTTAAATTGTTAAAGTGTTAACAATTGCGTTTAGTTTCTCTTGAATTATTAAAGTGTTAATAATTGCATTTAGTTTCTCTTGAATTGTTAAAGTGTTAACAATTATATTTTGTTTCTCTTATATTGTTAAGGAGTTAACAATTGTGTAATTGTTAAGGAGTTAACAATTGTGTAATTGTTAAGAAGTTAACAATGGTGTAATTGACCTTTTAAAAGTTATTGAGGTCAATATGCAATTATTATTGAGTGTTGGGGCTAATGTGAAAATATGAAAATGTTGTTTTCATAATTTCAACTAATTGTGATTAAGTTGAATATTTAAATATATTAGTGAAAAAATACTACAATAAAAGAAACAAAAGATGACAAAGTTGTCATCTTTTCTTTTCTAACAAAGAGACAACACAACCAAGAATTGAGAAAGGTTGTCTTCTCTTTTGTTTAAAAGTTGGGACAACAATGAGGAAAGTAAGGAAAAAAGATGACAAGGCTTGTCATCTTTTTCTTCTCTCCACACGTTGGAGAAAAAAAAAAAAAAGATGATGAAAAAAATTGTCTTCTTCTTGAACATAGAATAGAGTTGTCATCATCTCTCTCTCTCTCCTCAAGCCTCCATGGCTGAAAATCAGAGAAAAACGCAGCAAATAATGAGAAGAAGAAGTCTTATCTTCTTCATTATCTTCATCATACATGGCTGAAAAATGAAGCAAAAGAGATGAAGTTGTCTTCTCTTCTTCTTCACCAAAACGTAGCCATGAACAAGGAAGAAGAAGGAAATGGTTTTGCTCTCTTCTTCACCAACAAGCTCATAAATCTTCCATGGTAGATCTAGCACAAAACAACCACAGAAATGGAAAAGCCATTCATTGCTCGTGTGGACGGACTAGAGCCCTTGTGCTTTCAAGGGGTGGTGTTTTCAATCAAGTGAACAAAATTTCAGATTTGTGGCTTCCTTGAGTTGTCTACAAGAGGTATCATCTTCTTCTATCTCTTATCAATATATATATTTGCTATATATATGTTTTGCATATGTTAATCACATGATATCAAGATTAGAGTTTCATATGAACATTTGCTTTGAATTCCTGAAAAAATTTTGAATGTCATGTTTTCACTTCCGCTCGATTCTTAGCAAGATGATGTTCATAGCTCTAAATATACAAGATCCTTCATAGTAGGCTCCAGCTGGTTGCTACTAGGTAGTGGCCTGCCGCCTGCCGCCTGCCGCCTGTTGCAGTAGGGACATGGGCTACGAAAATCCGTAGCCATTTTCGTAGCTTGTGTCTGTTTAACCCATAAACCACCCTAACCCACGAAAAGTTTTAATTTTCCCTCTTCACTCTTTACACACTTTCTCTCTAGGGCACAATCCAATCAACACCACCATTTCCACCACTACCACCACTATTTCCACCACCAAGGACACCATCAACACTAAGGTCAACATTACTACCGAGAACCCCAAGGGTTCCACCACTACCAAGGCACCACCAACACCACCACCAAGACCACCAAGGGTACCACCACCACCATCACCAAGGGCACTAACACCACCACCAAGGACATTACCACCATCTCCATTTTTTTCATCTACAAGTAAATATTTCATCTCTTTTATTTTCCCTCTTTATTTTTTTCTAGAATATTTTGATATATGTGGGGTTTGTGTGTGTATGTATCTATATGTGTGTATTTTGATGGCTTTGCATTTTGTTTAATTTATAGCTTTTCTTTATAAATTAGATGTTTATTAAAAAAATGTTGCAACTCAGGCACGTGCAGAATACATCTTGTTAAAAGTAACTGTTTTTTTAACGGACGGCCTGTGCTGATACATTTTATAAATCATAGGGAATTCTATGTACTTTTAAAAATACAAGGGGTCATGTGTACTTTCTTGAAATCACAAGGGCTACTGTGCAATTCACTCTATAAACAACTCATGACAACTAAAATACCTAAAAAAAGAAAGTAAAAGTAGAAAAAAAAAATGGCTTCTTCCTATCAGCAAAGAAAAAGAAAACAATAGGTAGTTTCTGTTGGTTTCCTATATAATACTGCCCTTCCTAATTCATTCTATTTTCCAAGTAACAAGAAAAAGATAACAACACTCCCTCCACTTGCCCTATTCGGATTAATCTTTAGCTACATCTATATATATATATAGACTGCAACACATGCAAACTTGCTAAACCACACCAACTTGTATTCCCGTATACAACTTACACTCATATACAATCATCTTCAAAGATTTTTCTTTATTCTTTCATATTCAAACCCACGTACACTCCACAGGTTGAAATACATCTTCTCTGGTTCTTTTGATACGAGTTCTTGTTTCATCGTTACATAGATGAAACTCCAAAATCTTTCGAATTAAGAACTCAATTCAAATCAAAGCTTGATTTCATTCATTACTCTCTTGACCAAAGAAAATTTATCTTCATAAATCATCTAAATCTTGAGTTATTGCTTCGTCAGGAATTCAATTTTCTTACTGGGTTGGTTTTCTCGATTGCAGATTGAGTAATTAGCTTCGTGACAACGCGTTTTTGGTAATTAATTTTCTTGCGCAAACATGCCTGAGGTTAATTTCGTCTATTCATATCAAGCCTAATTTGACCTATATCACATATAATTATAGGAGTTAGTTTTTTTCAATTGTACCTATCCCAAATACAAGAGTAATAAAGACGTAGTTTAGAATCTCTGTATTTTTCCTTAATTTTCTCTCTACGTTAAAATAACCTTACCTCTTCCATATTCCTACAGCTTCTTCACAAGGGTCTTCTTAATTTTCTTTCGTGAATATGTTTGCTACGAAGTCTAGCGTGCAAATTGGATCAACTGATGGTGGTGAGGATCATTCCAATTGTTCAGTCACATACTCGTGAGGATCATTCCAATGGTTCAGGAGGGGCGAATCGTAACGACCAAGATCAAGTACAAGATGATGTAGTTTCTGTCTTTCAAGGTGATGATTTGATCAAAGTTGATAAAGTACCAATCAATCAAGTCACAGTTCATATCGCGTTTGAATTCTCAAGAATTTCACACTCAAGTTGAGGCTATTTAGACTGTATAATTATTTTTGCCATTAAAAAGACCATTAGTTTTTTTTTTTTTGGCAATGGTTTCATGTAAGTCATTCAGTTAAATTCCATTAAGGAAACTTAACTGAAAGGGATTAAAATATAAAAAACTAAAAATAAAGGTAACCAAATAAAATTTATTTTTATCTTTGTCGTTATTGTTTTAAATCTTAAATTCACTTCTTCATTTTCTCTATTTTCTTTTTCTTTTTTTTTTTCTTTTTTTTGGTTCCTTCTTCTCTCCTCCCTACCACTCATCTCCTTTCCTCCCCCTAGCACCAACATTCACCACCACACCGCACCACTCTTAGCAACTATCCACCACTACCATCACCAATTTCCAAATCATCGGTCCACTACTGACCACCCTGAAACAATTATCCCTTATCTCTTTCAATAAATTATCACCGGCCATGATCCCTTCACGTGCAAGATTTGTGAGGTTGCCCAAGAATATACAAAACATATTCTGCTTTATTGCAAAAGCAGTAATCTGGCATGGAGTTTTTCTCCTATTCAGTGCAAGCCTAATGAAACCAGAGGCGCAACTATAGTCGAGAGGCAGGAAGGGATAGTGATGAACATAGCAGAGCTAGGTATCAAAACAGGATTCTCGAAGCTTATCTCTTCGAAAGATGTTACGTATTTGCTTTCAGCTGGCAGTATACATGCGCATATCCTCCCTCAAATAACAGTAACCTGTGTGCTATGGGGTAAATGCCCGATCCTTTGACGTAGAAGCCGACCACATTAAAAGATTTGAGAATTAAAGACCAGGAGAGTGTATTGGGACCTTTTCGGCCAGATTGGCCCGATGATTCCACTTAAGCCGACCTTTCTTTAGAGCTCTTGTAGGTGATGTATCCCTTTAAGGAAATCTCTCACATTTTTGGGTGCTCACCATATAATCTATAAGATTTCCTATCAAATAGTATAAATAGGACCCAACAATCGCAGAAAAGTAACTTATTATATGCCTTAAATAGTCACTCCTTAAATTCCTGTTGCACATTGTTCATGCTCGGACACATTTAATTGGCTTGATCATTGGAGGAGTCCCCAGAAAAACCACCAGTGGTTCCTTTGTTTTGTAGGTAATCTACTCAGCTTAGACGCAATAAATTTATACCTTAACAGGTTGGCACCGTTTGTGAGAAAGAATATAATCCCACTGACAAACATTGCACAATAGTGAATACAAGAAGCCAAAGTAATGCCGGAGGTGATCCATTACCACCAACGGTGGCCGATTCTATCACCTGAGGTCCTACACCTCTTGGTAACTTTCAGCCGAGCAATATTCGTTTTACTGCTTCACCCATCGAAATGTACCCACAAACCTATACAATCGCATTGGCCGCCTCTATACCAGTGCCACCTCAAATTCCAACACCAATGTTGACGAATCCTCTCCTATCTTCGCCCATTACCCCACTACGCGATATCAACACTCTCTATTGCATGGTTGAAGACATGCAACATGTGATCCTACCAGCACAGCGTTCACCCATCTACTATACAGCTCAGGCAACACATTACCCTAAACAACAAACAAACCATATAGTGCAAACCCCACCGAACAAAAACCCATCTATATATAGACTGCAACACATGCAAACTTGCTAAACCATACCAACTGATCTATTCCCGTATACAGTTTACACTCATACACAATCATCTTCAAAGATTTTTCTTATTCTTTCATTTGTTCAAAGACACATTCCACTGGTTGAAATACTTCTTCGCTGATTCTTTTACGCGAGTCTTCTTCTTCTTTACATAGAGAAAAACTCCAAAATCTTTCTTGCGCAAACATGCCTGCAAAGAAGTCTAACGTGCGAATTGGAGCAACTGATGGTGGTGCGCCTACTCGTGTGGATCATTCCAATGGTTTAGCCATCAAGAACTCTGGTGCGAGGGCGAATCGTAACGACCATGATCATGCTTACATTGGTGCGCCTACTCTTGAGGATCATTCCACTGGTTTAGCCATCAAGAACTCGGGTGCGGGGGCGAATCGTAACGACCAAGATGAAGTTCAAGATCATGCAGTTTCTGTCTCTCAAAGGAGAGTTTGTTGCGGATGCTTCGGTGGTGATGTGATCAGAATTAGTGAACGGGATAGGCTGTACCAATCAATCGAGTCACAGTTGATTTCGGGTGTGAATTCTGTAGGGATGTGCACCCAAGTTGTGGTTATTCATCAAAACCTTTTTCAAAATTCAAGAAAACAAGCAAAGTTGCAATGTTTCAAGATCTTTTCGCAAACTATGAAGAAAATGTATGGGAGTAATGCAAACGTGACTCATGCCTGGTATGGACTAGCTTCCAAGGATGAGATTTGTAAGATCATCTCACATGGATTTGGTGATTCTTTGAGCAATGGAATCTATGGCCATGGCATCTATCTCTCGTCTGCTGATTACCCTCTTTACAACATCAAATCCTCAATAGCAGACGAGAATGGGCTAAGGCATCTATTGCTTTGTCGTGTTATTCTGGGAAGGATGGAGCTTGTTCGTCCAGGTTCTCAACAGTCTCATCCAACTTCTGTAGAGTTTGATTCTGGGGTTGACGATTTACCATCACCCACAAAGTATATTATCTGGGGTGCTCACACAAATACTCATATCTTGCCAGAATTTGTTATCAGTTTCAGACCATCTACTGGCCAAAAAAATTCAATTCCTCGTAGGGAACCAAATTCAACTCAAACATCCTTTTCGATTCTCTTGCCTGAACTTTCAAAGGTTTTACCTCCATGTTCCATCGACTTGATCAACGAGTATCATCATGATTACGAACAAAAGAAGATAACTAAGCTGGAATTCGAAGAGAGGATGTCAGAAATAGCAGGGCAAACTTTCCTGGATGCAATACTAGAAGGCTTATACTAACAAGAGCCCACCCAAACCAGTGACTGCAAGGCAAGCGGAAGAAACTTTGCACCCTAGAAGAAAGACTAGAGCGATGATTTGTCTGGCAAAATTAGTATGTAGTTACAAGTAGCAAAGAAACAGAGGAAATTCGCATATTCTACCAGCTAATGTTAGAACTATTTTTCTTGACAAGTTGTGTTTTCAAGCTAGATTCTCTTGACTTTCAACAGTAGTGGATGCATTGTATTGATAGCAAACTGATATTACACATGAAAAATTTTACAAGTTTTATATCATTATCTAGTGTACTGTGGATATGTAAATGACAATAAGAACCATTCTGGTTAGTAGATGCAGTTTGCTTTTATCTCCTTAGCAAAAGAAGATTCAGATAAATCATCGTCTTTGCCTTCTCTTTTTCACTTTTAGAGATTTTGATATTTGAAATATTTGGACAAAATGACCATAGAATTAACAGATCCACATTTTTGCTGAAATCTAAGCAACTAATTGTAATCATCTTAGGCGTATCTTCCCCCTTTTTGTTTTCCATCTTTATGGACACATACATGCATGCAGCAAATGCTCACTTAAACACCAATATCTTGAATAGGAGCTATTGCTTCATATGTTACTGTCTCTGTATTCAAAGTTTGCATATAGAAATAACATGTTTAACTATGAAATCCAGAATGGTTAATCTAGGCTTTTCCGCTTTCTTGGGTGAACAAGCCGGCTTGCTTGGTCCAGCATGTTGCAAGGCAGTGTTGGAAATTGCAGAAAGCTGTTTTCAAAACGTGTTTCCCTCAAATCCTTCCTTTGCAGCACCAATATCTCCACAGTAGCCAATTGCACCACCATCGCCAATCCTACAATATTTGTCGGGACATGATACGAACATTTCGTGCTTCTGCTATTACGAGGACAAAAAAAAAAAAAAAAAATTTTCTCTTGATTGATAATTTGGTCCACCCAAGAATCCTTTCTGTGTTGCTTTTTCTTTAAAATAATTTTAATATTTAGTGTGTTATCTTTTATTTTAATTTGATGTCATTGCCCATATTATGTGAAATTCTTATCATTGTGAATTGATGTTTCTTTACAATTCATTTAAATTTTGGTTATTTTTTATTTTTATTTTTGAGGAACTATGAATTTTCCGAAAATTAATAATGGAAATTTTTGTTTGGCAGACAATGCAACATCTCACAACCATTCTCAAAGATAGGCACTATATTTCCGGTCTAAAATCAGCTAAATCAAATATTAATTCAACATTTGATATTCCAATTCTGATTGGAGATTCTAGAAAAGCCTAGATTATGCTTCCTAGACGAACAAAATATTTGACAAATGATGTCTTATTTTCCAGTGGTTCACAACGAAATCCAGTAAAAAACACATAATATTGAGAGCCCATAACTGAAAGAAATTTGTAGTATATGTATATTACTTCACTTACCTTAGGCAAAAAATACAGTCAAAAGAGCCAACAATATTTTCTTTCGGATGATATAATACCTATATACATCTATTTGAATGTAATTTTTCGATTAACTATAAATGATTTTATTAAAACATTTTGCTCTTTGGCATAATCGATGGAAAATGATTATTAGAACATCCCCCAAAAAAAATTGATCATATTGAATATGCTACATTTTTAGAATGAATTCAAACGGATATATGTTTCTATTTTATAATTGTGTTGATCATTTTAAAACTTTTAGTATGAATAGAACCTCAATACGTTGATCACATTTTCCTCTCTCATTTACTCACAATATATATATATAGTATTTGCGAGACTTCTTAATGATGCAGGGGGGAGAAATTTTTTTATTGTACAATAGAAATAATTAATTCCATCACTGTAAAAAAAAATGTTATATCCAAGGATTTTAATCACCTTTCTTGAAACAAGAACAATACCTAATTAGAGAGTACGTTAAATGTATCTCTCTCCCACAAAAGAAGAGTCAAAGTATAATGCTTCTTGTCTCATATGATTATCAGTCCCCCTTTTCTATTTTCTCATTTATGTGTTGGATGACGAATGAATCAGTCTACAAAAAAATAAGAATGAGAGTTTATGTTGGTATCACATCACTGTAAATTATAGAATATCTTTAAAACTATAAACTATAAAAGTTGAGTTCTCACAACCAATACCAGAGGCACTATGGGGCGACCGCCGCCCGGGCGGGGGGGGGGGGGGGGGGGGGGGGGGGGGTGGGGAGTGGGAGGGGGAGAACCCCCACTATCTTTGGAATTTTATTATACGTATATGAAATTTTGGGTAAAAAAATAAATTAGTCCCTAATGAATATTTAATTAATTTTAATTTTTAAAATTATTTATTTATTTATAAATTTTAAGAATTTATTTTACTTATTTTGCAGACAAGATTTTACGAATCAAAAATAAAAATAAGACAGAAAAATTAAAATTAAAAAAAATAAAGTCAATCACATCAAACAACTCATCTCTAGTTTTTTTGCACTAATATATAATATATTACTTATTACATATCAACCTCAACCTGACAACCCATTATCATTTACCATAGGCCATATCCTCTTACTTCTTTCTTACCAAAACCGTGGATGCAGATCTTCAAGTGCTCGTATTGTTTTTTTTTTTTGTTAGATACTAGTTTGCTCAAATCTAATAAAACTTCATATAATCTACATTTTAGCCAATAAAATGTGATTCAAGAGCAAATGTCCAAGTGGGATAAGTGCTTCTAGTGGCGGAGCCACTATTAAGATTGTAAGGCTGTAACCTCCACTCAACTCAAATCGATAGTTTACTCTTTCAAATAGCACATTAGAATGACATAGTATATCCTAAAGGATCGAAAACGGTAATAGACAAAAAAAAAAAGTTATTGTAGAGGTTCCAAAGACTTTTTAACATTCTATTCAATTTAAGTGTCTTATGTTTGTTGGGCAAAGTAGTGTAATTACGAAAGTTGAATATGTTTGTTCTTCAAGAATAGAATTACAGATAATCTTTAGATTCTTCGAAAACGTAATTTTGAGATTATAAGTATCAAATGTCACCACATTCGTTCTACAGCCATTCCATAAGAATCCGGAATTGTTTAGCAAAAAGGAGAGCCACTTTTTTTTTTTTCAAATAATGACGAACGATAGTGAAACAATGCATACATATGTTTTAGTGCAAAATGTGCTTCTACACACTAACAATGGTGAGATTTAGAATTTCTATCCAAGTTGGAAATACTGGTATATGTCGCGTATTGTGATGTATGGCGTCCTTCCCCCGTGCCCTCTTCTCATTTATTTCACTACTACCTTGTACTAGTTGATGATTATAGTAGATTCTCATGTTTATGTCCTCTCATTTGCAAATCCGACACTACGACAACATTTCCTATATTCATTTGCATGGTACAAAATCTTCATAATACGCGAATCAAAAATATTCAATCAGACAAAGGTGGAGAATTTATTAATCACAATACTCGGCTTCTATTTCAATGATCTAGTATTGTTCATCGTTTATCTTGCCCAGTAACCCCAAAACAAAATTGTGTGTCAGAACGTAAGCACCGTCACATTGTGGAAACAAGACTTATATTATTGGCTCATAGTGGTCTCTCACTCAATTTTTGGACTCACGCTTTCGCTACTACGTTTTCCCTCATAAATCGAATGCCTATGCCATTACTTGATTTTAAGTCACCATATGAACTTCTGTATGGCATTGTACCATATTATTTCAATCTCAGGGTGTTTGGCTCAAATTGCTATCCTTGCCTAAGTACATTTGGGTGACATAAACTCAATTTTAAGAGTTGCAAATGTATATTCTCAAATATAGTGCAAAACATAAGGGGTACAAGTGCTATAATCCTCTAACTGGGAAAACAGTTCTATCTCGCCATGTTGTCTTCGATGAGAAAAAAATTCCATGACTCAAAAACTCCATACCATAGCCAAGTGTTAGCCGCCTCCAAATTTAGCCCGAGATTAAGGGCAATTTGCATTATCTTAATTGTCTTTATTTTTGGCAACACAGATCTTGGTTTGGTAAAGATTGTACAGGATTTATCTTATATGGAAAGAGATCAATTTGCTGCAACTGTAAGTATGTTGAGATGATTTTGATAAAGCCAAAGAAGATTCTGATTGAAAAAATCTTTGATTGAGCAAATCTTTGGAGATTGACTTGGGTATAGACTCCTTCAAAAGTCAATAATACTCACGGATACTTGGAGCCCAAGATTGCAGCACTCACACCTATATATACTGATGATCTCGCAAGAATAAAAGAGGGACAGACGACGGAGAGCAAAGTCTAGATCTTACAAGGGCTATTATGTATTTATCAAATTTGTCTATGTAAACACTGTGGTGAGAGTTTGCTTAGGAACTGTGAGTGCACTGAACATGTTTTGTTTGTAAACACTCTATTCATTTGTCTTATTAAACATCCTTCGGGATAAGTAGGTGAGTATTTGGGAGAATATGCTAAGTCGAGGGGATCTCACTAGGTTATAAATCATTAGGTGGGTTAGATGGTCTAGATGGTGAGGGTTACAAGAGAGTTGTCAATCACATAAGTCCATTGACTATTGTAACCGTGAAAACATCTAGTGGATTGCCTATTTTGACCAAGGATTGGTCACGTGGTTTTTTTTTCCCAGTTGGGTTTTTTCACGTTAAAATACTGTGTGCACTTTACTTACTGTCTTTTAATTTGTTTCACTGTATGAATTAGGCGTATCACTGTGGTTGATTCACTATTACTGTGTCTATCTGCAAACGTGTTTAATTTTTAAACGCACAATCGAACACGAAGCTGAAAGCTGATTTTCAAGTGGTATCAAGAACTAGAAACTGAATCATTAACTCAGTAAGATTCGGGAGGTTTCTGGCTGCTTTGTAGGAATGAACAACATACGTGACGGAGGTTCAATCAATAGGCCGCTATTACTTGATGGCTCCAACTACAGTTATTGGAAAGTTAGGATGCGTGCGTATATCAAAGCGATTAATGAAGGTGCCTAGAGATCCGTGGTTAACGGGTAGAGTGCGCTCACTGTTGAAACTGCACTACCACAAAATAGAGGCACTAGCACATAGGGAGCATCATCCGAAGGGACAGGTAATAGTTCTACTGCTACGGTCAAGACCATTACAGTTCCAAAACTTGAGGACCATTGGACTAATGTTGAAGAGCGCTTGGAAAATTGTAATTCCAAAGCATTAAATGCAATATTTAATGAGTAGATATCAACTAGTTCAAACTAATTTCGAATTGTGAAATGCCTAAGGAAGTATGAGATGTGTTACAAACATCATTTGAAGGTACAGAAGTTGTAAAAAAATTCAAATTACAGTATCTAACCACGAAGTTTGAAGATCTAAAAATACATAAGGATGAGACAGTGTTAGAGTTTTATGCACGACTATGTGACATAACCAATGAAGCTTTTTCTCTCGGAGAGTAGTACTCTGAAGCAAAATTGCTAAGAAAGATCATACGGTCTTTGCCATCAAGATTTGCATGAAAGGTAGATGCGATTGAAGAATCAAAAGATCCTAACATTATGCAGGTTGATGCACTTATCAGTTCCTTAAAGATATATGAACTGAAATTTAAACAGCAAAAGAAGGAGAAAACACTTAAATTTCAGGCCGAACTATCTGATGAATTGGATGGCAGCGATGACGGGTTGAAAGCACTGGCACTGTTGACAAAAAATTTTGCTAGAGCTGTTGGAAAATGGCAAAAACAGAAGTTCTCTATGCAAGGGAATAACAATAGACATAATTTTAGTAGGCACAACTGTGATAACCCTGGCAGAAAGAGTAGTGGTGAAACACCGAGAGAAACTAATAACAAACAAAACAATGATATCTCTGGAGAAAAGAAAAAGAAAGGTATACAGTGTAGAGAGTGTGAGGGTTTCGGGCACATCCAAGCGGAATGTGCAAACACACTAAAAAGGAAAAAGAAGGCATTTAATGCCACATGGAATGATGAGGAGCCAGAAGAAGAAGATGCATCAAGTAATGATGGAACATAAGACTATATCGCACTCACTACTGTTCAGAATGATCAAACTGTGTCCAAATCCAAGGTCACTGTGACTGGCGGGGAGGACTCCAACTCTGATGACTCAGAGACAGAAGAATCCATGAGTAATGAACAACTCCTGAAAACCTATGAATTGATGTTTGAAAAATGGGTTGTGGTTTGTAAGAAGAATGAAGAATTGGTGATTTCTAATTTGGAACATAGTACAAAAATTAATGATCTTGAAAAACAAAATGAAACTCTCATCCAACAGTTAGAAGAAAAAACTCAAAAAATGTTAGATGTACAGGGTGAATTGCAGCAGTTACAACGAGGTGTTCGCATGATGAATTCAGGGAAACAAAAACTTGATCATGTTCTTTCAATCCAGAAATCAAGTGGCGATCGCACCGGTCTTGGGTATCAGGGATCAAGTTCCAGTTGTACCATAGTGTTTGTCAAAGCCTCAGAAACATCGGAACTTTCACAACCAGTACCCCCACAGGGACCCATAGTGACATCCAAGAAGAAATCCGAAAGAAGGTTTGAACCAATCTGTCACTACTGTGGTTATGCTGGTCAAATTCAACCCCACTGTTTTCATCTCTTGCAGGAAACAGGTATGTCTACTTATCCTTTTTCATATCAGTATAGTACCCAAAAAACGAAAGCACAACAAAAGGTAAGAAAAATATGGGTCACTAAGAGCAATCAAAAATGTCTTGTTATTTACACTTCCTTAAAAGCAGATACTACTAACTCATGGTATTTGGACAGTGGCTGCTCGAGACACATGACAGGTGATCACAGTATCTTCACAGACTACCATGAATACCATGGAGGACAGGTTACTTTTGGGGATGGCATCTCTGGAAGGGTAATTGGTCGCGGTATAGTGGTTGTTGAAGGATTTCTGAAACTGCATGATGTACTCTATGTGAATGGTCTTAGGGCAAACTTGATCAGCATTAGTCAACTTTGTGACAAAAATTTGTATGTTCACTTTACTAAGGAATGGTGCAGAGTGATTGACAGTGATAATAATTGTGTTCTTGCAGGGAAACGCTCATCTGATAACTGTTACAATCTACCAGTCCCGCCCAACTGGGCTATGATGTGCCTTGATAGTTCATTTCAAATCACTAAACTGTGGCATCAGAAGTTAGGTCATCTAAATGTTGAAATGTTAACCAAGATTGCCAATGTAGGAGTTGTTAGAGGAATGCCTAGATTATCAGGAAAAAAGAAGGGAATTTATGGTCCATGTCAATTGGGAAAACAACTTTGAGCACCACTCCAGAAAACACCACAATTGGCCACGAACAAAGTTTTAGAGCTGTTACACATAGATCTCATGGGTCCAGTTCAAACAGAGAGCTTGGGAGGTAAGAAATATATCTTTGTATGTGTTGACGACTTTTTCAGGTATACATGGGTGGACTTTCTATGGGAAAAATCTGAAACTTTCCAAGCCTTTTGAAAACTGTGTTTGCAGATCACCACTGAAAAAGGTAATGAGAAGATCATTCGAATTAGAAGTGATCACGGTAAGGAATTAAAAATCAATCTGTTTCTGATTAATGTGTCGATCATGGTATCTCTCACGAGTTTTATGCTCCAAAAACACCACAACAAAATGGTGTTATTGAGAGACGTAATAGGATGTTGCAGGAGATGACACGAGCTATGATGACTAGAAGAAATATACCTAGGAAGTTCTGGGCAGAAGGCATCAACACTACGTGTTACACCATCAACAGGGTGTATCCACATTCGTGTACTGATAAAACTCCCTACGAATAGTGGAAAGGTAAGAAGCCTACTGTGAAACACTTCCATGTGTTTGGCAGTATTTGTTATGTACTTAATGATCGAGATAATCTGAGAAAATTCGATGCCAAGAGCGACAAAGCATTGTTCTTGAGCTATGCCTTGAACAGTCGTGCGTATCGAGTATTTAATCTTAGAGACGAAATTAGTGACATATGTTAATATGAAACTTTTTGTCACTAAACTGTCTCTATTTGAAACGAATTAGCGACGAATATTTTGACGAATATTTTTTTCTAAAAGTTCATCGCTAACTCGTGGCTATTCGAGACGTATTAGCGTCAAAATTAGCGGCGCATGTTAATTTGAAACCTTTTGTCTCTAAGTCATCTCTATTTAAAACCAATTAGCGACGAATTTTCAACGAATATTTTTTCCTTAAACTTCGTTGCTAACTTGTTGCTATTGGAGACGTATTAGTGATAAAATTTCTTATGTGTCGCTATCTCGTAGCAAATTCGTCTCAAAGTTTGCACCAATTTATTTATGTCTCAAGTCGTCACACTATCGTCTCTATTGGCAACAAAATTTTTTCGTCTAATGCCAGTTTTTCTTGTAGTGGTAGTTAACATGACCTATAAAGGAAATACAAAATTAAAGTAAATATTTCAACAATCTGAGATGTGCTAAACTAAAAGGTGAGAATTGTTGTAAGAGCCTTATTGAGTGGATTTGCGAACTTTTAAAAATGCCCGAAAACAAATTGAGAGTTTAAAGCGTAAACTAGTTTATCTTCAAAGTCATTCATAAAATGATCATAAAATATTCTAGGGGTCGTTAAATTATTTCATTAGTCTTGTTTTTATCAAAAAAAAATTTTGATTTTAAAATGATGAATAGCTTTTCACAATAGTTTCATTTAATTCATTACGTTAAATTCCATTAAGCAAACTTAGCGCAGAGAGGTTAAAATATAAATAACTAAAATAAGGGTGGAAATATAAAATATACTTTTTTACTTTGTCATTATTGTTTTAAACAAGTGCAATTAATTATTTCTTATGCCTACAATATCAGTCTCGCCTGCGGGGCTAAGTGTTGGGTTCGGGGCGTGACAGATGTAACACCTGCATTATAGGCCTAGTAGGACTAATTTTTTCATTTTATTTCCTACTCACACGAGCCCATATCTTTGCTTTTCTATCAATCTCTAATTCTGGTCTTCCTTCCCAATTTGAAGTAAGACCAAGCTCATAAGCTTATTATCCTAGGTCGGAACAAGTAGCAGAATATTTGATGGAAGAATGGGGAATCCTTTTGAACAACCCGTTATAATAGGAAAATGTGCAAAAGCTCTATATGCCTCTACCATTCTATGAGCCTCTTCCCTTTTTGGGCTAATGGTCAAAATTAGACCTTTTAGTGGATTAGACTCTTTAATCAGTATTTAAGCCTAACCCATAATTTTATATCTAACCTTATAGAAGGTCTCTTACCTTGTAGCTTCTCTGCAAATATAAGAAAATAGTGTATTATCATGCCCATACTTTTAACATATTGTGTAACCCTCCAATATTTTGATCCTTGGAAGTTCGTGAAAAAATAAGAGAAATCTTGAAATTTGAGCTTAATCATCTAAGAGTTATATGGTTAAAATCCATTATATGATTTCAGAAGTCATGAATATTATATTTGTTTTGTGTATCTTTATTGAAATTGAATTTGAAATTGACACGTGTTTATAGATTTTAGAAAAAATTTGCATCTTTAGAACTAAATTCTCAACTTGCATTTGGACCTTGAGTTTAGAAAATTATTTTAAGTTTCAGGAAATATTTAACAATTGAATTTTTAGAAGAAAAAAAAAAGACGAAAAGAAAAAGAACAGTAACATGAACAAGCTTATTTTTATGTATTTTGTATTTATTCTTATGTTTATTTAAAGTCTTGCCTAACATATTAAAAAATATATATACGTATATCTATAGGGTAAATTTAACCCTTAGTCCCTATTGTTTACACGTTTTTTCAAGTTAGTCCTTTATGTTTTAAAAAAATTAAATTAGTCTTTAATATTTATAAAGAGATTCAAAATGGTCCATATTATTCAAAATTAGTCAATTTAGTCTCTATTGTTTCTCATAAAATTTAATTAGTCCCCAAATAGGGGTCACATGCATGGATTGAATTGATTTTTTTTAGAAAATAATAGGGACTAAATTAAAATTTTGAAAAACAACAAAGACATAATAAGGACCATTTTGAATAACTTTTGTAAACATTGGAGACCACTATGAATCTTTTAAAATATTAAGGATAATATTGAACAAACATGTAAATAATAGGGACTAAGTGTGAAATTTACCCTATATCTATATAGTTTAAACATTTTAGTTTAGAGATTGGAGTTGTAGCTTTCGCATATTTAATTCTAATCTTGCACTAAATGTTAACCAATAGATTTATATGCATTTGATGGTTTCAAAAACCCAAAAGACAAAATTTTAGTTTGATTTCAAGAGACTTTATGAAAATATATTGACACTCTTACCATGCGTGTGACACCCCGACTCGTGCGTATAATTATTTTATTAATGTGCATATATTTATGTGTCTACTTTAATTATTTACATATATTTGTTTGCATAAAATGTCATATTTTTGGTTTACATGCATCTATTTCGTTTAACATGTATTTATGTGCATTCACGAACATTCAGGTGATTTAAAAATTGTAGTAAATAAATAAATGTATTAATAAACAATAGAGTAACTAAATTAGTTAGAATTAAACTAGAATGACAAACTAGTTAATAGCATTTAGTTGGATGACATGTTGGTCATTTGGGCCTTTTGTCTTTTATTATTTATACATACTAAAATACTACAACACACATAAGCACACAAAACACACACAAAAATCAGACTCTACACACACACACAAGCACACGATAGAAGCAATGGAAAGAGAGGGAAATGAAGAAAAGAAAGAAAAAGAAGTGGCTTCCAAGCTAATTTTCATGCTTTTCTTCATGTTTAGGTGAGGAAACTCACCCTTGTGTGCATTTCTATTGCTTATTCTTGTTTCTATAATGTTGGTTATTTGCCCATGAGTTGTAGAGAAAGGATAATTCCTAGTATGTAAAGTGTTGTAGAAGCTCTCTTTTGTATATTTGATAAGTATTGCTAGAAGCTTTAATTGTGTTGTTATCTTGCTAGTTAAAGCTCATAAATGAAGACCAGTAGCGGATCTAGGCTACGGGGGTCAGTGCAGGCACCACAAAAATATAGTGAATATCTAAAGGTTCAATTAAACTTATATATACGTAAACAAATACATATTAAACACATTTTAAATACAAAAGAGAGGAAAAAAGTAACTATAAAGTATAGTAATACAAAAAGTACCTTTTATAATTCTCCCCGGCATGAATGCATTTTTTGAAAGTGTTGAATAATCAGCTCATTGTCAATGCCTCCAACATCAGTCCTAAAAATATAACAATGCAAACAATATGTAGCATCTTTCGCTATGCTGTATTCTAACCAACAACCAAATTCATTAAACCAAAAGGAACAAAATCTTCTAGCCTTATTCCCAAACATTCTTTGAGGAAAATTATGATGACGGGGTTGACAAGGTCCCTTTTGTAAATAATATCTCCGTACTTTATCTTGATCATCATGATGGTAGTTTGTAATTTTTTGGCGTAATCCAGGATCTGTAGGTAGATCTTCTACATTGACCTCAATTCGAGGTTGGTTTGAATTGTGATGTTCATTATATTTACTACCCATTCCATCGAAAATTGACCTATTCTTTAAAAATTTATCCATGATATCTTCAAAAAAATATATTAATTTAAGAACACAGAGGAACATAGAACACCAAATAATATTGCCTATCAAAAGAGTTTACCCCTATTAAAAAAAGACTCAAAAGCTTTGGCTATGGTAACATACACATTGATTTACAGTAATATACATAGTAAGATATATATTGTCAATTGTGTCTAAATTAACAGATCAAGAAGTAGACAACTGACAAGCATTGTATATCAATTTCATAAGTGAAGCTCGTAATACGTATATATATCTAAATTAATAGATCAAGAAGCAGACAACTGATAAGCATTGTATATCAATTTCATAAGTGAAGCTCGTAGAGTTGTAATACATATATATTTAAATTAATAGATCAAGAAGTAGACAAGCAGACAAGCATTGTCAAACGAACCAATTTTATATTAATAATAATACATATATATGTAAATTAATAGATCAAGAAGCAGACAAACAGATAAGCATTGCAGTATATCATTTTTATATAATAATAATACTTAAAAATATATATATATATATATATAAAAGTTGACAAATGGAAAAATAAAAAAGGAAGTGTATAGTGGTTTACCTAACTGTTAAGGAAAGCTTTGAAGGTGACGAATGAAGAGAGAATGATTTGGGTTTGATTTGGGAAAGTGAGTAAGTTTTTTTTAAAAAAAACTTTGAAGGTGACGGATGGAGAGAGAGGTGTTAGGAGAGAGAAGGGTTTGGGTTTGATTTTGAAAAGTAAGTAAGTTTTTTTCTTTAAAAAAAAAATACATTACAAGCTAATAAAACAAGCAAAAAAAAAAGAAATCACAACCTGAAGCACTCGAACCCTTGAGTTGTAGCACCAAAGGATTTTAAAGACACTTCACTAACTACTGAACCATAATAATTGTTGTTCAGTGTAAGCCTTTACTTACACTGAATATAACGTAGGTCCGCCCCTGATGAAGACTACATGTTTGTTAAATGTCCTAGTTGAAGTATAGAAATTATGTGATAGTTATATTCATGCATTAAACTAGTTAAAATGCAAGAAAAGTTGGTAGATAGCTAATGCCCTGTCTGGACAGAAAACGTCAAGCAACTTCTAGAGCACTTTTGACATAGTAAATGTGCTCTAAAATTAACAAAATTTGTACACCAACTAGATTAGTCAGTTTAGAGAAAATGTTGATTTCTAGAGATAAGGCTAATTCTAACGTTTTAACCCTCCGATTAAGCTATTTCCGAAATGTGTCTAGGAAGATCGCTGATATAGGGCAGTTATGCGCAGTCGTACGAAAATAGTTGTATCTTGAGGAATTTAGATCGGAATGGAGTTCTATTTGGTTATAAGATCATCTACACTCGAAGAGCTACATTTATAGATAAAGAACAAAGCATTTGGAAGACTATAGAATATGTAGCTGAACAAATAAAATTAAGCATCTGCAAGAAATTGAAAGATGTTTTAGCTAGTTGATAATTGACATTAATGATTGTGATTGCTAGATAGTTGAAAGTTTATGTAAATGATGAAATTGGATGATCTGAGCTTGGTTTTAGATAGTTAACTTGATTGATGTATAAATTATGTGAAATATGGGTGTTAATGCTAGCTATGCTTGTAGATTTCATGTATTAATTGTTGTTGATGTTAAGGTTGGAGGAAGATTATTTGATGCATGTAAAGTGTTTGTTTAAAGTCTTAAATGAAGTGTAGATGCTAAAAATGATAGATAAATGTCATAATAATGCTCAATGCTATCTCAATAAGTAAGAATAATAGCTAAAGTGAATTAGTGCAAGATGTGAATTTATGGGCAGATTGCGCAACCGTTTTGTATAGCTGATTTGAGGTAGCAAACATTGTCAGAATTATCTAAAATTTTTACACGTTATGCCCAACACCTTGAGGAACAATTTCTCTTTTGGGAGAAAGATTGAATTATGTCGTTAAGGGCTAGTTTTGGAGCCAAAACAGTAGGGTGACTGATTATCGCATAATTTAGGGCTGGTTGCACAATGATTTTCTAAAAGGCATAACTTGATGAGTTTAACTCCGAATTGGAAACCGTTTGAGACTAGACCCATATACACTTGACGAACTATGTGTATATGAAATTTTAGAAGTTTTAGAGGTTATTACGGCCGCTAATGGAACCTTAAAATTAAGTAAATGCAGTCAAAAATTTTAGTTTATATAGCTAAGTGATTAATGTCGCACTAAAGGTTAATTTGAGTTGAATAATGGGAGATTATAGGTAGTTGAAGGCTTGAGAGTAACAATTACATATTTGAAGAGAGTGCTTAAGTGGACTGAGGGTTAAATCAATATTAGTTGCATTGAATGTTAAATGTTTAACATGTGACTAACGTGAACTATGTGCATTGAATGTTTAAATAATTTGAACTTTGTTTAGTTTAGTTGTAGTTAAGCGGTTTATGTGATTTAACTTGGCTACTAAATGTTACGAATGTAATTGGAAAAGCTAAATGAAAGGGAATCCCGAGCATTCTAGTAAAGCCATTGGTTAGAGTAATGTGAAAGTGGCATGTTTGAAAGGTAAAAGTCGAACTAAGTTAAATAAAACAAGTGTTGAGTTGCATTAGCTTGAAAATCCTAGTTTAGAGAATGTATCTTAATGCTTCTATGAATCCTAGAACCCCGCGCTTGCTAAGTGACCTACTTGAGAATGAATACAAGTTTTATGAATTAAATGGTGTTATAATGATTATTCATGTAATTTAAAGTAGTTAGTGCAATGTTGTTAGGAATTTGAGCATGCCGTAGTTGAGTTGTCATTGAATAACTAGAATGTTATAACTTTGTGACTAAAGTGTAATATCAGAGCATGCTACCTAGTGCCTTTCATGTATTAAGTGTTAAGTTTGGTTTGAATGCTATTTTCTTGAGTTTTGGTTGTAGTTAAAAGTTAATGAAATATAGTTACTTGTTTATATTCTTTATTGTATTGGCCATAAATGACATCCATGGAATTATTTGTGGTAAGTAAGTGTTCTATAACATGTTAGGGTCTGAGCTTTTGAGCCGTCCAAGGTGTTTGTAAGTAAATGAACGTTAGTTCTCGTAGGTTTGGATTTTTAATGGTGAGGGAATGTTCATCTCTTCTATGCATTTAAACTTATTTTATTATTTCTAGATTATATTATTTGGTAATTGATAAATTTTATATGCGGCCTACTTTATCGTTTCTCTTACGTGATTTGATATTCTTGACTCTCGTGATCTTGTTCGGGGTTGTGCAACCTTTTCGGACATGGTAGCATCGAGAAACACGGGCGACATCAGGCTTTTTGTGCTCCCTTAACTACCAAAGTGCCTATTCCCTTTCTCTCGTTGAGTATACTCTATTACCCTAGAGGCGTGGTTCACCTCGTTGGGGCATATGGACCTACCTCAGGAGAAAGGGTCATAGGATCGGGGTACATCCGGAGTACCCCATTTGGAGGAGTAAGGGGTTTGCCGACACTTGCTTGAAGATCCTGGCTCATGGTTCAGGTTTGAAGACAAGAAGATGAACCGTATCCTTTTTAAATATGTGATACTCGATTATTAATTGTTATTCATTATCTTGTTACTTGAAACATGGTTATATGTTTTACATAATACTTGCGTGTTAACTAGACTTATGTACTTCATAGTTCGTGTATTTGTGTACTATCTAGGCCGTGTGATTGTGTGTTATCTTGAGTCGTATACTTCCATGCTAGCGTGCTATTCAGTCTCGTATGCTTGCGTGTTATTTAGACTCGTATCCTTGTGTACTATTTAGTATGGTAATCTTGTGTGTCATCCAATTTACTGCTTATTTATATATGTATAGCACGAAATGGTTTTTAAAATGTTCCCTCTCTCATTGTGCATACATGTTTTGTATGCTCATACCTCTTTCTAACACCTTTTAGGTTCAGCACCTTCAGAAGTTGATAAGAGGAAGTTCAAGAGTTTTCGTGGTTGGTTATGTTGGCCTTTGTAAATTGTAATTTGATTAAAATCATTGAAATTTGACATGTAAATGTTTTGGGTCTTGTTTGTACTTGATTTATTACAGGTTCTTGTAATGTAAGTTTAAGTCTCGAATGTACTAATAGTTGTACATGGCCTGTAATAGCATAATGAACTATTTTATCGTCTAATGGTCGTGCATACTTGCTTGGGAAAAATGAAGTTGATTGGCGGACTTAATAGATAAGAAAATTGAATAGATAAGATTGGAGAGGTATGATAACCAATCTCATGATCTACAAATTCTATGACTTAATACATGTTTGATTGTGGACTCTTATGGGTTCCTAGGCTCGGATGGTCTTGAGGAGTTGTTGTATGTGGTAATAGAAGAAGTTGGGAGTTACGGAGGAGGTTGCACTTTGGTTTTGAGGTTATAGTTGCTTGTACAGGTTTTGGATTGTCCTATAAATAGGGGAGACTCCGTCCGTCTTCCCTTATCTTTCGTGACCTCCGGTGTTGGATCGGGGCTCCGGTCTCGAGAGGGATCGGGGTATTACAATGCGACTATTGGATATATTTTTGGACTATTTGATTCGTGAGGCTAATAAGAAGAAGGCTCGGGGCATTGCGTCTTCGGGTTTGCCCTGGTGGTTTTGGAGGAATGACAAATAAAATTTGAAAAAATCGTTGTGTTTGAAGTACTTAGAAGCAAATATCTAGAAAACTCCGTAGGATTCCATAAGACCAAGCTAGATCCATCTTTCGTCAATGCTTTATCGTCATCAGACTGATACATTCTTATAAAAAACAGAACAACTCTTGTCGTGTCGATAGCCCTTGACTCTATTCCTTGCCATCGAAGGCAGAGCCATCTCACTCCTCATCTAGTCCAATCAAATAAAAAAAAATTAAAATTAAATTAAAAAAAATTTGTTATAAAATTAATGCTAAAATACAATGAAACTATGAAAGTAAAGAAAGAATGAAGAGAATGTATAGAAGAAGATTATATTTAATCTATATCAGTGTACCTTTTCCTCTAAATCAAATTTATCTATTTATAGAATTACAAAGCTTCATGAATAGTTACATCATCTACCATCTTAAACATAATGATATATCCTTATGATGATGTCTTCCAACTTCATCCGTAAAAGAGGGTTTTACAACTCATTCCTCGGTTTTCTAATTTGAAGATTCTCTCAACAAAGTGATGAAATATCCACCTAACAATGTTTCATAACACTCCCTCCTTAGATATTTATCTTTTAAGAATATGCCTCATTAAAACCTTTGTCAAGTAAAACCCAATGGGACAAAAACTTGACGAAGGAAAAAGAGTACAATATTCTTTATATATATACCTTTTATACTGTCTCATTAAAAACCTTGCCAAGAAAACCCAATAGGACAAAACCTGTGCGAAGGGAAAAAGAGTACAGTTTGTATAAGGCTCCCCCTCATGTGGACATATCAATAATGATCACAAAGTCAACACATGTCAATCTTAGTGGCTAGTTCATTGTTAGCAATGCTTCTGTGGATCCTGTAACATTTTTGCTTGACTTTGAATTTGATGAGCATTTATGTCACGTCCATTATAAGTTTCATGCTCAAATAGAGTTTCAATGTGACATGCTTGTATTTGTTCTGCCTCATTAAAACCTTAGCAGGAAAAACCCAGTGGGAAAAAAAGCATTGGAGAAGGAAAAATAGTACAGCGCACAAATACCTTCTCCCTATCATTACAACATGACTCATTGGTGATAGATCTCAATCATATACATTGTCGATCAGCCACATGAATTGTCATAACCTCAGCGTGATTTCAAGATGAAGTATTCATGATCTGTTTCATAGATCGCCATGATATACTTGTCACTACGAGTGAATACATAGGTTGTCAGTGATCTTACTTTGTGGGGTTCAAATAAATGATCAGCATCTGTAGAGCCAATATATGATGATTTCAATGTTCTTGGCTAAGATAAGTTCATATGTGATATTCCACATATATATAACGATCCTTTAGATTGGAGCTGCACTACACTTGGCTAACAAATTAACCAAAACACAATATACTATATTGTTTTATCAATAAGATATATTAGTGCGTTAATTATACTCAAATATGGTATTTGGGACCAATAACTCTTGGTGAGTCATTATAGTATTTATCAACATATATAACAAATACATATGATAATCAGAAGCAAATATGTCATGATATCATTGTGGTGAACCCATCCCACATCGGAAGGTTACGAGCTGGGCTAGCTGAATATATAGAGTTGTCTCGTATATTCGTGCATCACGCTTTTCCTGACAGTGGCTAGGTGAAGACAAATCCGTGAGGAGTATGGGCTCTATAGCGGACAATACTGCATAGTGCGTTTCCGGGCCCACTGGCCATGGCCTCTTGTGCTCACTTGGACCGTTAAAGCCCGGGGGTTACATGTAGGCGTGGGAGTGTTGGTTTTGGGGCGTTATAAAATTGGTATCAGAGCGGGCCTTCCTTTGTATCAGTGACCCGCGAGGGCGCTGGGTCTCCTTAAGGGGGGGCGGATGTGGTGAACCTATCCCACATCAGAAGGTTATGAGCTGAGCCAACTGAATATATAGAGTTGTCTCGTATATTTGTGCAACGCGCTTTTCTTGGCAGTGGCTGGGTGAAGAGAAATCCGTGAGGAGTATGGGCTCCACAGCGGACAATACTGCATAGTGCGTTTCCGGGCCACTCGCCATGGCCTCTTGGGCTCGCTTGGACCGTTAAGACTAGGGGGTTACATGTAGGCATGGGAGTGTTGGTTCCAGGGCATTACAATCATAATATTCTAAGAAAATTCTATCACATTCTTCCAGAATGTTTTATTCCATACAAAGATCTTTGTAATCAAATAAATTTCTCGATATTTTCATTCATATGCTTCAAGCATATACAGTCCTTCCAGGACTTCAATATAAATATTATTATCATGTGAGTATATGCTTCAGACATATACAGTCCTTCCAAGACTTAAATATCATTATTACATGAATATATGCTTAAAGCATATAGAGTCCTTCTGAGACTTCAATAATATTATCAAGTGATTTATATAGGTAAACTATTACCATATTCACAAAACGCATATGAAGTACTTTTTCAAAAATTACTAAGCTAATATCAATATGATTTTCCCGGAGAATATACACCAAGGTATAATTACATAGTGTACTAACCCATTCCTTGTTTGCCTTATAACAATTTAAGGGAAAGACAACTATTATGATTAATTCCTTGAAATTTCTCATAGTGATGTGGACATTCCGTGTAATTTCATTTCTCACGATGATTTGGGATTGTAGACAACTATTATGATTAATTCCTTGAAATTTCTCATAGTGATGTAGACATTCTGTGTAATTTCATTTCTCACGGTGATTTAGGATTGTATCTTCATCATACAATGTTCCCCCTCAATCCCATCAACATATTGCATGTGCAGTTATTTTTTGCCTGGATTGCTCTCTATTATTTTTGGCCAATCATTTGTTCATCGACAGTCGTGAGTAGACTTCAATTCAAGATCCTTGATTTCTATTATAGAATCAGTAGCTACTATATTTTCTAAATTTGATCATGATCAATTTCTCTTTTCAGTTTCATTCGTTTCAAGGAGTAATTTAACTGAGCGATATCTCTTTATTCATAATACTTTCAATATTCACATCATATTCAGGTACCTGATACTCTCTTTGAGTAATATTATTCAGTTTGATTTTCAACTCCTTATCCTAACATCTTTAGGATACCAAATAATTTAAAATTGCTAACTCGCATATTTTGCTCTTTTATTTTTGAAACCGATATGTCTACCACACTTCAAACTTGCAGTAGACTATATTTATTTATGTGTTTCTCAATTGGAACACCAATTCTATTTAGAACATTCAAAGCTGGTATATGTGACTGAGTCACTATCTTTGCATCGATGAATAATTTGGTGAACTTTTTAGTTCACATTGATTAATAGGAGGATCAATATGATGACGCTTTTCATAAATCTCTCATTTCTCCAGCTTTCATTTTTCTCCCCCTGATACTGAGAATATCATTTCATTAATTAGCGAAATATGCTTTTGAAACATCTCTTGTCAATTGTCCAATATGTAATATTTGACGGTGTTTCAAATAATAAATTCTCAGTTTTCTTTATAAACCCATCTTTATGCGCATGTGGGGGAGCAATTAAAACATATATTGCGCAGAACATCCTTAGATTGGTCTTGGAATAATTGGGAGTATATAATTCAATCGGTTGGCTTTGTTTGCATAAACATTGCAAGATTTTGATGAAGGGTTCCACTAAATCACTTTGTGTATATGTGTAAGTCACATAATGCTCAACACCAATCTCAATTGATATACAATAATCATTAAATGATTGAGATATAAATACTCCTTCATAATCAAGATGAATTATCTTGATTGTATAATTCGAGAATATTTCCCTTAAATCGAATTATGTATATAAAAACTCTTGTAAATGCCACATATCAAGTGAAAAATTCATTTGACAATAGAATCCTTTGATTCTTTAGTAAGTACTAGAATTTTCAATAATCCCCTTTATATATACATATATATATATATATATATATATATATTATCACTGCACTTGTATGTCTAAAACGATCATGTCAAAGCATAAACTTTTTGGATCAAATATATTCTGGTTTATTAATGGGTGTTCATAGGAATTTTTCAATAATTCCTCTTTTATTGTCGTTACACCCATATAAGTGATCACATAAATACAAGAAAATACTTGGATCACTATATCTTTATTCAATTACTTAGATATTTGTATGATGAAACCCAAAAGATCAAGCAATGACATAATAATAGTTGTTCTTGAGCATTCAATAAGACTGGTAGTAGCAGAAAATGTCATAAACTAAATATGACAAGAAAAACTGTTAAAACATAATATTAAAATATAGATCATCATCCAATAGAATAATCAATATGATCCATCTTAACTCTTATGATTTATCATTCACTGAAATTCAAGAAAACTAAACGAAATATATTGGCGTATTATATGTACTCATCAAATACCCAATTTAACCATATTTGCAGTGAATATTACTATTACTTTGAGATCTTATTTCTAGTGATTTCTCCTTAATACTTTTTTCTCATTATTCTCCTTCGGGGATAAAGTTTATTTTTCTCATCCCATAAATAAGAAATCATCAAATTGACAATTAATACTTTCATAGAAATAAATAATTTATTCAATTCATAAGATTTGTGAATTTAGTTATTTATTCTCCATATAAGAACATAAAATTTATATTCTTATGAATAATATCATCCGAAATCATAAAACACAAGTTATCCAAAATAACCCATCTTAAATGAGTGATTTCTTTTCCCTAGTAGCGAATAAGTTTGTTAATGAGAATATTAAAAATACTACAATGAAATACAATAGGAATACAATAACTCTTATAAAAAAGATTCAGATCTATGATGTAGATCCTTATTGCAACAATTATAACTAAATCTCACATCTATATTTTGCATATAACCTTGAAGAGAATGAAGAGATAAATAAGGATCATAAGTAATATCCATACAAATATTAGAACTACATCCATGCACTCTTCCATTGCTATCCTTTGATTTTTTTTTTCAGTGTTGAAGGTGTGGAAGAGGATGAACAAGAGAAAAATAATAAGAAGTGAAGATTGTGGCACAATGAGGGAGAGAAAGAATAAATAGGGTATTGGGTCAAACCCTAATTGTTTGGTCAAATAAACAGTATCGTGAATAGTGATCGGTATGAACAGTACCACGTGAACAATATAATATGAATAATATCGTGTGAACAGTAACCACTGACAGTTACTATTTCAACAATGTCATAAATAGTACCGCATAAACAGTAACCACCAATATGAGTTTTTACTATACAGTTTATTACAGCTCAAGAATGTAGTTCACAAATTATGGTTAATCAACCATTATTATATTAAACATCATCATTGTCACCTTTAATTTTTGTCTACCATCTTTTGTTTACTTTTCTTTCTTTTTCTTTTGTCACCTTTCTTTAATTTTGACCATCACAGAAAAGTTGCAATGGTTCTTTGCAATAAGGTGCAACAAACTGCATCTAGCAAGTCCCTTGTTCAGCTTACTAAACTTTAGGGAATGGTGCAAGCTAGAAAGATGTAATTATATGCTTATAAAAGTTCATTGGGGATTTTTTTTTTAACCATAGTAAATTCAAATTTCAATCATTTATGATATTAACAAAGGAAAATAATTATTTTGTGCAATTTTCCTGGGATGCGATATTTCAAGTGGTGATAATTATAATCATATGCTTCTGAAGATGATTCTATTCTATCAAACTCATCCTCAAAAAGTCAATTCCTTTTAATGTTCAAAAGAAAGTGTAATAATCATTTTGTTGATCTTTGAGATGCTCAAGCACATGTGGTGCTTACGGTGCTAAAAAAACAGCCACCACCTTTTTTTTCAGCCAAAATTTTCTTGTCCAATAAAATTAGTGTAACCAAAGCTATGGATCCAAAAGTTAACTAGTGGTCATAATAAAGATATTTTAAGTCAAAATGTATAGGGATGATCCACAGGAATAATTCTGCTAAAAGCTTAAGAATATAAATCTTTAGATCCACATTGCTGCACATTATACAATGAAAAAGAATTTCATTTTTAAGATACACAAGGTAGTGCATTTGATGGATCCATGGCTACTAATTTGCTCCAATGGGAAAAAATCTTCCCTAGCCAACCCAGGTTTAGCTAAATTTATCTATATATATATAATATGTGTATATAGATATCAAGATCCAGTCATCAAGTGCTGCATACTTAACTCATAAAACAAGTACAACACGAAAACAAACAAGCTAAAAACTTTGGGCTATCTTATAAAATCTTATCTTTATATCACGTACAAAGTAATAACTCATCTTCAAAATTAAACAATCATATTTTAAATAGCATAAAGATCTCGATCGCATTTTTAAGAGCATAAAGAGCATAGATCTGCATGTCCCTTGAAAGGTAGATGGGTAAAGATTAGATCAACAGAAAACTTAAGGAATAGTTCATTGAACTGTATCTCTCATCAATTTTCTTGAAGCACTATACTACTTCATAAATATCAAACCATATATCAACTTAATTATAATTTATACTTCCAATACTTTCAAGTATGTTGATCATTTTTATTTTTTTATTTTATTTTTATTTTTTAGTAGTGGTCTCTAACATGATAATTGCACAAATTGAAAAATAAAGACAAAGACCAGATCGTTTTCTTCCTCAAGCATAACAAACCAAACTCAAGATAAATAGATTCCTACTGCAAATGGGAAAACAAGCTACCCGAAAGTTGGATTTACTGAAGTAAGGCTTCATCAGAACCATATTTATGTATTAAGCCTAGTTTCTACCAATTCATCAGAATCTTCTTCGTATTTTTTAGATACAATATTGAATGAGAGCTTTTTAGTAACAAAAACAATTTATATTAGATACTGCATGCTTGGAATGTGATATAGAATACCAATAGAATATATGTAATAATATGACCATCAAAATTAGAGATGATGGAACATGTATTATGCAGAGATGATCAATTAAAGCATCTGTAAAGACGGTCTTGAATATTCCCTAATTCATATCTTTGCATTTTTCAACAACTTCCGACAATGGGAAATAAATCGAGGTCTTAATTTATCTACCTTTTATTGAGTAACTCATTAGTAGAGACTCGTGCTGATAACGTGTTATAAAATTAATGCTAAAATACAATGAAACTATGAAAGTAAAGAAAGAATGAAGAGAATGTAAAGAAGAAGATTACATTAAATCCATATCAGTGTACCTCCTCCTCTAAATCAGATTTCTCTATCTATAGAATTACAAAGCTTCATGAATAGTTACATCATCGTGTTAGGATTTGCAAAACCTTATTCTTTAAAAGTTCTTTAACAAATCCTAAAATAACATGTTATTACTCACTTCAATTCAAGAGAATAAGAAGATACAGAAAGCGGAAGCATACCTGAATCCATTGCTGGGGTAGATTAACGGGTTGAGATCTTCCAAATTAGTACGAACTTTGCCTAAGGTGTTATCTCTTTCTCTGTTGATGGGGATGCAGAGAAAAATAACGTACGTACAATTTGGGGACCACAACCCTAATATAACTTATAAGTTTTAGATATTTTTAATTTGGCCCCCTCATCAAATTAAAAATATCACTAAGGTATCTATACATTAATTCCATGACAATTATACCCATAAACCTAAACTTAATTCTTAATTAGATCACTTTAATTAGACTTAATTAATAGATAGCACAACACACTTAAATATTTACATGTGTGGCCCCACATGTTGAAATTTTCCAACAATCTCCCACTGGGCCACATATGTAACCTTACAAATGTGTTTATCTTTATGAGCTCCAAAATTTGCTATCACAACCTTAGGGTATATCCGGACAATCTCATCCATTGATTATATTGATATAGGATCAAAGTGGTCTTCATCACATTTAGCGTAACTAACCCCATCAATGGTGACGTATACCAACACAACCAAATGACATAGACCAATCATGGATGCATAGCATGAAAAATTGCATGAAATGTGATCTAGACATGTCTATTTCCAACTGGTCCTACTTTAGTGAGATCGAAACCAAACATAATGTAACAAATTGAATTTGAACTAAATACTTTATTTATGCAGAAAACATCAAAATACCAAATACCAAAGTATGTCATAAACCATACATAAAGCATTAAAATACAAACTCCCACTAAACCGTAATATCTTTATACAATACTACACCGTTATGAGCAGTGTGCTCATTAAAGACCTTGGGTGGTAGTTCCTTAATAAGCGGATCTGCAATCATAGAGTTTGTCCCAATATGCTTTATAGAAACATGTACACTCTGTATTTTTTCCTTAAGTACCTAGATATTTGATGGATCTCTCAAAGTCTCGGAATCCCAAAGAATCGGAATCAGAATACCTAATGATCTCCAACTGATCTGACTTCCGATATGTGAACATGTAATCTTTTATTCTCTATCAATTCTTTACAACCCATTTGTGTCCTAATTTCTTTATGATCCATTATAGGGTTCCTTAGTTTCTGCCTAACATCCTTACTATGTACCCGCAATACAAACGCGTACATACTTGAATTTTCTTAAGATTCCTTACAGCTGCCACATAAGGGATATTTTGAATTTCCTTAACTTTAACATTAGCTTTCAGGCATTTTCTGAAATTGAATTCTCCTTAATGATAGGGGTGTCACCTGGTTTATTGTCCTGCATGCCAAACTTTTAAGTATCTTATCGATATAGTTCTTTTGTTATAATCCAAGAATACCCTGAGAACAATCTCAGTATATATGAATCTCTAATACAAAAAAGACGTCACCAAGTTGGTTTCATGCAACATGCCTATATCATTAGTAGCAAACTGTATGTGATCAATTTTTAAAACCAGGAAGATATTCTTACTCCCACTGAACCTGAGTTACATACAATTATCAACAACATTTATCTCAAAACCAAAGGAGATAAAAACTTGATGAAATTTGCAGTACCTTTAACGGAAAGTTTTCTTGAGTACATAGATGAATTTCTTTAATTTGCAAACCATATTCTTTATGTCTTTCAACACAGAGTTTTCTGGTTGCACATATACATTATCTCATCAATGTTGCCATTGAGAAACGCCGTCTTAATTTCCATTTGATGTAACTCAAATTCAAAATATGCAACATTCCCCAAAATTATCCTAAAAGAGTCTTTCTTTGAAACCTGAATGAAAGTCTCTTAAAAATTTAATGTCTTCCTTTTGAGTAAAACCTTAAGCTGCAAGACTAGTAATCTTTTCACATTACCTTTCGAAGCCCTTTGGTTTTAACCAATGGGGTTCGCATCTGCTGGTAATGGGGCAAGATCCCAAATTTTATTGTCTTGTATTATTGATTGGTATTAATCCACTTTTGAGAGTTAGGACCATGCATGGCTTGATGGAAGTTGATAGGATCATCTTCTATCATTCCATTGTCTTCCTCATGTTCCCGGATAAATACGATAAAATAGTCCGGAATTGCATTTCTCCTTTCTCTAGTGGACTGCCTTAATGGCACTAGTTCTTGAGGCTGTTGAGTTTGTTCCTCTGGAACAATTATCTCATCTTCAATGGGGGGTTGTTCAACATTGTCTAGTTGAAGGTCTGGATTCACTTCTTCTTCAATGATAAGTATAGAAACCTGCACATTGTCAAAATCGATAGTAGGAATGGAAACTGATTCCTCTTCATCCTCAAAGACAATGTCTCTGACATTATTTCTCCCCCCAAACTCAACATCCTCAAAAAATGTCGTAGTCCCTGTCTCAAAAATTGTCCTACGTTTGGGATCATAAAACTTATAGCCGCTAGATCGCTCAGCATAGCCAATGAAGTAGCTGCTCACAGTTTTGGAATCCAATTTCTTTCATGTGGCCTATAAGGCCTTGCTTCAGCTAGACATCCCCAAACATAAAAGTGCTTTAGACTAGGTTTCCTGCATGTCCAAAGCTCATAAGGTGTTTTTGCAACTGCTTTAGTTGGCACTCAGTTCAGAATATAAGCTGTTGTTTTTAGTGCTTCACCCCAAAGTGACTCTGGTAAGGTGGAATGACTAATCATACTCTTTACTATATCCTTAAGAGTTCGATTTCGCCTTTCAGCTACACCATTCATGCTAGGTGATCTTGGCATGGTCTACTGTAGGACGATTCCACATTCATCTAGGAATTTAGCAAACGGTCCTGGACGTTGTTCACTTGAACCGTCATATCAGTCGTAATATTCACCAACATGGTCACACCTGACGCTCTTGATTCTTTTGTTTAGTTGGTTCTCAACTTCAACCTTAAATGATTTGAACACATCCAAAGATTTTGATTTCTCATGTATAAGAAATAGGTACCCATATCTTGAGTAATCATCTATGAATGATATAAAATATTGTTGACTATTCTAAGATGCCATAGGGAATGGTCCACAAATGTCTGTATGAATCAGATCTAAGACGTCCATAGTTCTGATGACACCTAATTTCTTTGATTTGGTCTGTTTTCCCTTGATGCATTCAATACAGACAGTAAAGTCTGTAAAGTCAAGAGAATCTAGAATCCCATCAGACACAAGTCGCTCAACTCTAGTTCTAGAGATATGACCTAAGCGTTTGTGCCATAATGAGGCTGAATTTTCTTTATTAATTTTGCATTTAGTACCACGTGATTCCACATGCAAGGTTTCATTATATGACGCAATAGTCACTACAAGAAAAAATGGTTTCAGCAAGGGGAATCGTCCCTTGCCGAAACCTTCGTCGGTGAATTACAGTCCCTTGCCGACCCCACGCCATTCAGTGATGACTCGGCGAGTGAAATTTTCGGCGACAATTATACGAGGGCAATAAGCCCTCGCCATTTTCGTCCGTCTCCATGCCCTCGTCGATTTCATCCGTCTCCATGCCCTCGCCGATTTCATCCATCTCCGTGCCCTCGCTGTTTTCGTCCTTCTCCGTGCCCTCGCCGTTTGCATCCATATCTGTGCCCTCGCCGATTTCGTCCCTTTTCGTGCCCTAGCCGTTTGTATCCCTCTCCATGCCCTCGTCGATTTTTCCGTCCAACCCTCGCGTAAATGTGAACTTATATTTTTCTAAATTTGCATTATAATTTTTGCTATAATAAGTTGTTTCACCTGTCAATTTAATATTTTGTATTGCAAACAAATTAAAAACCACATATTTATACATTTAGCTAAAAAAAAGTAAATAAATTGTTCACAGTAAATCCAAAAATTATTACAGTCTGATTATAAATTGTCATAACATTATAAAAGTTTGAAATTTTATTCCCTCTGACCATCATCCGAAGATGAAGACGAAGACGACGAACACTGTTGTTATTCAGGAGCAAGAACAAGAACAGGTAACCTTGAAGCAAGCAGTGCTAGCTGTGCTTGGAGTTCACATAGCTGCGATAAAGTTTCTTGTTGGAGTTTGTTGTACGCCTCGTTCTGCTTATCAAGCTTGTCTCCTAGCTTGTTGTACGCCTCGTTGTTTTGTTCCAGCTTTCCTTCCAAAGTTGGTGTGGCTCGAGCAACTGCGTCTTGGAGATCTTTGGGAGTGATGTGGCTACCGACAGCTGGGTAACTGGTCGATGTAGGCCACAGAGACCAGTAATCCTACCCCATATAAACGGCCCTTGCGTGGTCTGCCAACTACCTCTAAGAATATTGCGTTATGATCAATATGTGTTGGAGCTGAATCGGACTCGGATGCCTCAGTTGACTGTGATGCCTGTTGGAGCAGTTCCTTGTATCGAGCCTGTTACGCACATATATCAACATGTAGAGACATGAATATTATTAACAAGTTGGTTGTGATACCACACAAAAAAATTACACAACCATCAGAGACACAAACAAAACAAGAATCAGGAAAAACATACATATACTGTTATAATATGTCACAGTCTGACAAGACCCCACACTGAAAGGGTACGTTTGGACTCGAAAAACGGACAGAGTCTCCTCTATACTGTAGACTAACCACTTATCTGCACTTAATAGAAATAGCCACGACATAATATCTCTATCTTTCACACTCAAACACCTTGAAATATTAAACAAAATATTACATTCATTAATCATTTCCATTACCTATTTGAATACTATGGCTATAATTTCAATTATCATACCACTCTAAATTCAAATGTCTTAATTATAACTTCGTAGCAAACAAGAAAGTAATATTACTCAACTTTTATCCATTAAAAACTTGAACCTAAGTTCAAAAACACTTTCAGCATCAATACTTGTCATATAATTAAGCTTGTAATCAAGAATTAACAAATTCCCAACAAAATGTTGGACCCGACAAACGGACAGAGTCTCCTCTGTACCGTGAACTACCAAGTTACCTGTACTCAGAAGAGATATCCACAACGCAATATACAAGCATTGACTGTCATAAATTCAATGAATATTAAACAAGTTCCTAAGGCCATCATAGTGTTTCTACTAAATAAAATTAGACATTCATTCATGCATTTCCATTTTAGTTTACAATAATATGGCTATAATCCTCATTATCATGCCACTTTAATATTCTTTACCTAACTTTCTTAGATATTAAATCGTTGAACCTACTTTAACTTACTATCAAACAAGCATGAGAGATTACTAAAGTTTTGTCTAATCAACACATTATCCTAAGTTCAATAATCTACTTGGCATCATTAGATTTCATAAAATTAAGGGTACAATGAACAATTAACAAATACCCTTTTAATTTGGAGTTCTTTGACGTCAATTTGGATAAAACATTTGTTGAAACTCTGTATATATCAATCTTCAACATTGTAAAGTTTAAACAAACTAGCTTACCATTGTCTATTCTGCCCAAGCGTCTGTGTAAGGTCCATCAGCAAACTTGTGATGAGCTTTGTTGAAAACATCAACAAAAGTCACTTCATTCCCGCGTTCTTCGGCCTACATAAAAAAATCAGCAAAACAAAAAACTCGACATGAAAGTTAGAAGCTAAAATTATAGGCTAATTAACACTTATTGCAGTACAGTCATCTTTATTCTTACCATCCTCATTGCCCATTCGTGTCCGGAGATGTATCCCAAATGGTATGTTGATGGATTTTTCCATCTATTATTAGAGTTCCGTTTAGATATGTCTTGCCATGATGGGGAACACCACTTCACTTTCATTCCATCCCATACATTCTGCGAGATCCACGATGGCTTCTTATCTAGCCTACAGGCTTTGCTTAAGTTATCTGTTACTCGTTTTTGCCCGAAATTGTTGAACCTCTCGTAAATGTTTGCTTCCTGGCAGGGATACCATTTGTACATCCTCTGTGAATCATATAATAAAAATATAGAAAGTACACCATATATATATCTCAAGTACATAATACGTTTGTATAATACATAAATTGAATGCATATTTCAAACCTTAAAGTAATCAAAAAATTTCTCCTTCACATCGGGCGGAATCTCTCCCCAAGTTGTCCAAGGCTCTAAATATCCCGGATGTTGTGACTTTCGAATATCCCTTGTCGCGTTATATGGATCCCATCTACATATTATAAATTAAACCGTTGTGTTATATGGTATGAAACTTAACTTAAAAAAAAAAAACGGTTCCGAATACTTCTACTTACCCCCCACCTTGAACTTTCAGATGCTTGTGTGAATCCGTGGCCCATGTTGAAAATTTTTCCATAGATGAGAATCCATGTCATCTAATCCGGAACGCCATCAGCTCGATTTTCTGCAGCTCTCAATGACTCAGCCATCAGGGGATATTGTGTGTCACCATGTGCAAGCATGTCATCCCTCTCAACATGTAGATCATCAAAACCTTGTCGCAATCCGGAAGAGGTAGTGGTTTGGGTATTTCATGCGTGAGGGTAATGTGGAAGGTTTGGAGTTATATGCCCAGCTACATGGGCAGCGCGAACTCCGAATGAGTATGAAAGTTCATGAGGCATTACCTGTTGTGGAAGTGGAGTATCTGCCACCCGCTACTCCATACCAATAGAGGCTGAGCTCAAGTTATGCACTAGTAAACCATGTGTACCTATAGATTGACGAACACTCGAAGGCTGACCAGTTGTTTGTCCTCGACCAAGTGATGGTTCATCTGTTCATGTATACCATTCAAAGTTGTCAACTATGATACAAAACAAGGAACTCAAGTATTAATTTTAAATGAGTAAAATAATTATAGTTAATTTACATTACTCACATGTCGATGTGTTTGGCGCTTGTCCATGATCTCTGCACCTACCTAATGGGTTTGACAATTTAATTTTTTTAGGGAATTTGGGGTCTTTATCGTTACCACCTTCCATCTGAAATTAAACACAATTATCATTAGTTCACTGATTATATTACTTAGGTTCATAGCTTACAAGCACATTAATGTTTATTACAAATCTACTGTGACATCACGTGCGATGAAACAAAAAATACAATAATTTCATAAAACAACTAATGACTTTACCAAAGACTAATATTCAATCATCTTCTTCACTATTTTCATCATCTTCATCACCATTATCATCATCATTGCCATCTTCAGTATCATCTTCATATTCCTCTTCAACTTCGGTAACATCTTCATATTCTTCTTCATCCTCTGTCTCATCTTCATATTCTTCAAGTTCTTCGTCCTTATTTTCATCAATTATAGGCTACCTATAATTGTCATTAGTATCATCTTCCAATATTTCGTTGTTCTCACTCGAGTCACGACGGATTGTTGCCAAATTTTCATCATTTCGTTCTTCTACATGCACATTCATCTCATCGAACTGGAAACTTGTTCTTTGCTCCACTTCTTTTGAATTTTCAGACATGACATAGATATTTCTAGGGCGTACTTTAACTACTGCCTGCCAATTTTTTCGATTTCCTTTAGCCCCTGGATATCTACAATAATACACTTGCTGAGCTTAAGCGGCCAACATAAATAGTTCATATTTGGGATACTTTCTCTTCACATTCACTTCAACCAAACCAGACTTACGATAATATTGGTGAGGGCACGGAGAGGGACGCAAACGGTTAGGGCACGAAGAAAGACGAAATCAGCGAGGGCATAGAAAGGGACGAAATCGGCGAGGGCACAGATATGGATGCAAACGGCGAGGGCACGGAGAGGGACGAAAATGGAGAGGGCACAGAGATGGACGAAATTGGCGAGGGCACGGAGACGGACGAAATCAGCGAGGGCACGGAGAGGGACAAAAACGGCGAGAGCTTGTTGCCCTCGCATAGTCATCGCCGAAAATGTCTCTCGCTGAGTCATCGCCGAATGGCGTAGGATCGGTAAGGGACTGTAATTCACCGACGAAGGTTTCGGCGAGGGACGATTCCCCTCGCCAAAACCATTTTTTCTTGTAGTGACTATTACATCATATAATGAAACCTTGTATGTGGAATCATGTGGTACTAAATGCAAAATTAATAAAGAAAATTCAGCCTCATTATGGCACAAACGCTTAGGTCACATCTCTAGAACTAGAGTTGAGCGACTTGTGTCTGAGAGGATTCTAGATTCTCTTGACTTTATAGACTTTACAGTCTGTATTGAATGCATCAAGGGAAAACAGACCAAATCAAAGAAATTAGGTGTCAACAGAACTATGAACATCTTAGAACTGATTCATACAGACATTTGTGGACCATTCCCTTTGGCATCTTAGAATGGTCAACAATATTTTATATCATTCATAGACGATTACTCAAGATATGGGTACCTATTTCTTATACATGAGAAATCAGAGTTGTGAAACCCTACTTTTCTGCTTATCTCGTTTTACGTGCTTTGTCTCGTTTTGCGTGCATATGACCTGTTTATGTGCTATAGGGCCTAGAATGTTATAATTTTGATGTCAATACTCCTAATACGTGCTAAATGTGCATTCATGAAATTTTCATCAAAAACGGAGTCAGAAATTTTATCGTCGATTTTCAGTGAATAGTGTTTTCGAAACACGTCCGCTATAATTTTGAAACTGGTCTTTTTAACCCTTCTAGACCTAGTCCACGGACTTTAATAGACCTGTGTTTGATGAAAACGGTTTTAAAATCGGCTTAAGAATTTATTAGGGTTTTTACACCGACTTTTGCGAAAATCGAGTTTTAAGCCGACTCGGGTGGAATTCTTTGAATGTAAAACTTCTTGTCACCTAAAAATAACTCACTTGAGATATCTTGTGGGTTGCATAATTATTTTTAACTTGGTGAGCACTAAAATGCAATTAAAGTCATTAAAAACACAAAAATACCTATTAAAACTAACTTTGACTTTGCATTTTTTTAATTGACCAAGCTTTTAAATACTCCTTGTCATCAACACACACTCACACAACACAAAACACACTCCACAAACACACACATGGCCGAGAGAAAGAGGAGAGAAAAAGAAAGAGAATTTCAAAGCTTTTCAATCCAATTTTTCAAAGAAAAACCTAGTTTTTGTCCGTGAAACTTCGCACCGACTTGGATTCCGCTTGTTGGGCACGCATTGCACGCATTCCTAGGCTTTTATCGCATCAAAGGTGAGAGAAAAATTCTAGATCTCAAAATGTCATTTTTGTGTTTTTGCGTATAAATGAAGATTGAACCGTTAGAATTGAAATCTGATGTTAGATTATTGCTCCTTGCATGCTAGGGATCATTATATACTAATACTACGAGTTTCTGTCGGATATAGCATAATTTTTATTTTCCGGGTATTTAATTTTGATTAAAATGTTGAAAGTTGATTTAATTGAGTTGTGTTGGTCGAAATCGATTGCCGTCGATTTCTAAATACTTGATAATTACGTGTTAGCGCTGTTGTAATGCCGAATTTTCGATTACATTGTTTGTGTGAAAATCCGGAAAATCCAGCCATGACTTCTTAGGGTTTTAGGGTTATCGGGCATGTTTTGGAGGTGTTATGGTGGATTTCCGAGAGGGCTAATGTAGTAGGTTGAATGGGTGAGTGATAGGAACTGATTTGGCAATGTTTGGATTAGTAGATTGTAAGTTATGAATTTTAGAAGTTAGGTTGTCATTCTTTAATTTCTTGAACGATGCCTTAGATGGTTGGGTAGTGTTCGAGTGATGAATGGTGAGTTGTTGTTGAGTAATTTAGAGTTTAATTATGAATATTATGCATGTCCGGTTAGATGGCCTACTTTGTCATCTAACTACGTTGTTTGATGTTTAATTTAATATTGATGTTATATTGATGTTATATTGATGTTATTGATTGATTATTATTGAATGCGGGAATCGGGCACTCTTGTTGCTGATCTCCCAATTGATTGATCGATTTATGCTTGCATGATGATTGATGAAAATGGAGCCTTGGTATGTGTGTGCCACCTCTCGGGCAGCGTCGGGCTGTCGGGTTGAAACCGGCATGACTGCCATAGGCTACCCCCAGCTCGCATGACGGAGATGTCATGGAGGGAAGGGGATAGTGAGGTACCTCGGGTGCGTGAGTAATGGGGAGTTATAAGAAGAACGGTTGAGATCGTGATGGCGTTTGGAGCTACACCAAATAGAGTATCCTTATTGAATGGTCATATAGTTATGTGATGATAGCTTTATTTATGTTATTATTGTTGTTGTGTGTTTACTTGCTCAAAGGACTAAATCCAAGGAGCGTAGTGAATACTGTCGAGATCTATCGGATCCTCACTGGGCTTATGTATATAAGCTCACTCTCTATTAATGCATGCTTACAGGTGTTGCAGAGCCGGATTACGGGTATGTGCCTCCTGAAGAGGAGAATGTGGAAAATGTGCTTTACGTGGACGAGTCATATGTTCCCGAGTCTTATCCATGATTATATGTTGTTTAATGTCATGTATATTAGCTTAATAGACTTTTATATGCTTTGTGGTTCTTATTGTAATAGATGTTGGAAGATGATGATCCAAATGGTGTTAACTTAGTGGCTTTCTTTTGTCTACGGTTAAGTTGTAAATATGTCTCAACTTATTTTTGAAATGTATGATAAGGTTGAGGTATTGTATGTTATGTTGGAACGGAGGCGTATAACGAGGATGGTTTATTGTATATTATGATTGTGTTGTATGTTGTTGTTTGAATTAAGGAGTTGCTGGATGTATGATGTTTAATGAGGTTGGTTTGGAACCTCGGTGTCCTATTTACTGTCGTTATACTGCCGAAATCCCGTTGCGTCCTGACTGATTGTAAGAGGGGTCGAGTTGGGGCGTGACAGTTTAAGTGGTATCAGAGCGCATGTTAGCTGTCAGCCGGGGTATCCTCGGAATGTGGGTAGTGGTCTAAGCATGCAAGTATGTATTAAGTGAAAGAAAAGTGAAACATATGTTAATATGTTTATGTGATTAATTTATTTATGTGTCTAACTTTCTATGTGACCAATATGCCTTGTGTGTTAAGTGAACTAATGTGGTCAAACGTGTTTTATGTGATAACGTGCTATACGTACTTAATGTGTTGTAATTAATGTGCATTATGTGATTAATGTGTATTATGTGACAATTGTGTTTTATGTGATTTTGTGCCTTGTGTGAAGTTAGTTGTTTATGTGCTTTTAATTGTTTATAACTAGCTTCTGTGAAACAACATGCTTTAGGTACTCAATGTACTTTAAGTGACCAATGTGAGTTACGTGATCAACTTGTCTTATGTGAAGTTTGTTGCTTATGTGACTTTAATTGTTTATAACTTACTTCTGTGATATAACCTGTTTATGTGATGCTGGCTTCTTATATGTTGAATTGTGTGTTATGTGATAATGTTGCATTGTATGATAATTGTGTATTACGTTGTACTTGTCTTTCATATGATATAGTTGCATACATGTTTTAACTCGTGAGTGACCTTTTAATGTCTAGGGTGGTTGTAAGAGCTTTCGGAAATAGAGGTAGGCCATGATTTGAATTATTATTATTCTAGAAGTTTATCAGTTAGATTTTAATTGTTCTGTTTATGGATTTTAGTTTCGGCTTAGTGGATTGATCTTGATGTTCCTTTAGCGAGAATGAAGTTGTTCGAGGAAAATAGCAATGTTTCTTGATGATTATAATTACTTTTGTTGCCATGTTTAACTTGTTATTACTTGGAGATGAATCATAAGTTGAGGTTTCTGTGAGGTTGTGATTATACACTTTTGGAGTCTCAACTCAGATTATACTTTCTTGAGGTTATTTTAGAATGAATTTATTTGAGGAATTAGTGATGTATATTTGTGAATGGAATGAAGTGTGGTATAACGTGTGAATATTTCTACTATTTGGGATTGCTATATTATTAATGGATATTTTGGAGTTTTGATCTTTAAGCCTTGGAGACAATTGGAGTGATTCCTGACTAAAGTTACTTTAATTGAAGATGTAATTGTTGGGAGATAGAATTATTTGAGGAAATAAGAATGCATTTTGGTGACTGAACATTTACTTACCTACGTCAAGCTTTTGAGTTCTAGGTGGTATGACTCTCTAAATTGTTGTTTGGAGATTCTCTTGTGTTATAGTGGGTTAATATGAATCTGTATTGTGTTATCAGATTTTGGAGTCCTCATTAGTTAATCTTGTTGGGTAATCGGTGAATTATCTTGTTTAGTGATTGGTCTGGTACGGAATGTAAAATTTTGGAGTGATTTATCTTGTTTGGTGATTGTTATGACTCCTTAGGTTCTCTAGGTCTCCTTAGTGTCTTGTTTTGGAGGAAGATAAATTGTAAGATTTGACTTGTTGGTGTTTAAGTGTGTAGGTGGGACACCCTTCTTGTGCTTCATAATTCTATCAGTCTTATTATTATCTTTTACTCTATTCTCACTTATTTGAGAGAGAGTTACACTTTTCTAGCCTATCAATTGTTTCTTGAAAGTTTGCTTATTGGATTAATGGATCCTATACTCATTTGACATTGTTTCTATTCTTAACATTCATATTTGCTTCTTATAGCAATGTCGCTTATTGGAGTTAAGGTTTGAGACTTCTATATTTCATTCTATATCTCTAGCCATTCGTTTCAATATTTCATTTCATCCTATTACTACTCATTTGGAAGTAATTTCACCTTTGGTATACCATTTTATTTGTTCGAATTTCACTTGCTTGATGTACTCCCTACCTAAGTACATCATTGTCATTCTTGTTGATCCTTGTTAATCCTATTGTTTCATTATTAAATCCTGAGCCATTACTTTGCTAGTAATTGCTCATTTAATATACTCAGCATTGTCCCTTCTTATTTATACTTCTTTGGTTATTGTATGCTGAGATACTCATTATCTTGCCACTCATGTTTTCTATTGAATTAATCATCTCTTATCTCTTAATTTCATTTCACCTCAAGTACAACTTACTTGTTGGTTCCTTGAACAATCATCGAGAATTGAAATGTCTACTTGTTCAGGAATTTTGTTCAACATACTCAGCACTGTTTTGATCCGTCATCATCCTTTGTTCGTACTTATTTAACTGATAGGTGCTGAGACATTCCTTATCTTAGTTATCATGCTTCCTTATTAAACTATTAACCTCTTGATTCTCTAACCTGTTTGACCTCCTGTTCACTTGATTGTTGGCTCGAATATGATTTTTCATATTCGTATTTCCTTGTAAATTTCATAAGAGCCATATTCTGACAAATGTCACTTTTGAGATATTTCCTTGATCAGTAATCATTCATGTTATCGTGATTGAGTTTTTAAACCCTCGGGGTGTTCATAGAACTCTTTTGTGTAGTAGGGGATAATTGATAATTAGTGGTGCCATGCTAAGACTTTGGAGTTGCGATTTCTTTCATATGCAATAAGATATTAGGTAGGAGAGAATTATGAATTGGAGATTGTCTTGGAACTATGATCATCAACTTGCAGTCAACAGAGTTTGTTCTTTTGAGGTCTTTGGTTAGGTATTATCCTAAGAGATAAATGAGAACTAAGAGAAGTATTATTAAGTGTAACGATTGAGGATTTAATTGTCTATCAGTTCGAGAATTGCGCGGACGCAATTGTTTTAAGGAGGGGAGAATGTGAAACCCCACTTTTCTGCTTATCTCGTTTTACGTGCTTTGTCTCGTTTTGCGTGCATATGACCTGTTTATGTGCTATAGGGCCTAGAATGTTATAATTTTGATGTCAATACTCCTAATACGTGCTAAATGTGCATTCATGAAATTTTCATCAAAAACGGAGTCAGAAATTTTATCGTCGATTTTCAGTGAATAGTGTTTTCGAAACACGTCCGCTATAATTTTGAAACTGGTCTTTTTAACCCTTCTAGACCTAGTCCACGGACTTTAATAGACCTGTGTTTGATGAAAACGGTTTTAAAATCGGCTTAAGAATTTATTAGGGTTTTTACACCGACTTTTGCGAAAATCGAGTTTTAAGCCGACTCGGGTGGAATTCTTTGAATGTAAAACTTCTTGTCACCTAAAAATAACTCACTTGAGATATCTTGGGGGGTGCATAATTATTTTTAACTTGGTGAGCACTAAAATGCAATTAAAGTCATTAAAAACACAAAAATACCTATTAAAACTAACTTTGACTTTGCATTTTTTTAATTGACCAAGCTTTTAAATACTCCTTGTCATCAACACACACTCACACAACACAAAACACACTCCACAAACACACACATGGCCGAGAGAAAGAGGAGAGAAAAAGAAAGAGAATTTCAAAGCTTTTCAATCCAATTTTTCAAAGAAAAACCTAGTTTTTGTCCGTGAAACTTCGCACCGACTTGGATTCCGCTTGTTGGGCACGCATTGCACGCATTCCTAGGCTTTTATCGCATCAAAGGTGAGAGAAAAATTCTAGATCTCAAAATGTCATTTTTGTGTTTTTGCGTATAAATGAAGATTGAACCGTTAGAATTGAAATCTGATGTTAGATTATTGCTCCTTGCATGCTAGGGATCATTATATACTAATACTACGAGTTTCTGTCGGATATAGCATAATTTTTATTTTCCGGGTATTTAATTTTGATTAAAATGTTCAAAGTTGATTTAATTGAGTTGTGTTGCTCGAAATCGATTGCCGTCGATTTCTAAATACTTGATAATTACGTGTTAGCGCTGTTGTAATGCCGAATTTTCGATTACATTATTTGTGTGGAAATCCGGAAAATCCAGCCATGACATCTTAGGGTTTTAGGGTTATCGGGCATGTTTTGGAGGTGTTATGGTGGATTTCCGAGAGGGCTAATGTAGTAGGTTGAATGGGTGAGTGATAGGAACTGATTTGGCAATGTTTGGATTAGTAGATTGTAAGTTATGAATTTTAGAAGTTAGGTTGTCATTCTTTAATTTCTTGAACGATGCCTTAGATGGTTGGGTAGTGTTCGAGTGATGAATGGTGAGTTGTTGTTGAGTAATTTAGAGTTTAATTATGAATATTATGCATGTCCGGTTAGATGGCCTACTTTGTCATCTAACTACGTTGTTTGATGTTTAATTTAATATTGATGTTATATTGATGTTATATTGATGTTATTGATTGATTATTATTGAATGCGGGAATCGGGCACTCTTGTTGCTGATCTCCCAATTGATTGATCGATTTATGCTTGCATGATGATTGATGAAAATGGAGCCTTGGTATGTGTGTGCCACCTCTCGGGCAGCGTCGGGCTGTCGGGTTGAAACCGGCATGACTGCCATAGGCTACCCCCAGCTCGCATGACGGAGATGTCATGGAGGGAAGGGGATAGTGAGGTACCTCGGGTGCGTGAGTAATGGGGAGTTATAAGAAGAACGGTTGAGATCGTGATGGCGTTTGGAGCTACACCAAATAGAGTATCCTTATTGAATGGTCATATAGTTATGTGATGATAGCTTTATTTATGTTATTATTGTTGTTGTGTGTTTACTTGCTCAAAGGACTAAATCCAAGGAGCGTAGTGAATACTGTCGAGATCTATCGGATCCTCACTGGGCTTATGTATATAAGCTCACTCTCTATTAATGCATGCTTACAGGTGTTGCAGAGCCGGATTACGGGTATGTGCCTCCTGAAGAGGAGAATGTGGAAAATGTGCTTTACGTGGACGAGTCATATGTTCCCGAGTCTTATCCATGATTATATGTTGTTTAATGTCATGTATATTAGCTTAATAGACTTTTATATGCTTTGTGGTTCTTATTGTAATAGATGTTGGAAGATGATGATCCAAATGGTGTTAACTTAGTGGCTTTCTTTTGTCTACGGTTAAGTTGTAAATATGTCTCAACTTATTTTTGAAATGTATGATAAGGTTGAGGTATTGTATGTTATGTTGGAACGGAGGCGTATAACGAGGATGGTTTATTGTATATTATGATTGTGTTGTATGTTGTTGTTTGAATTAAGGAGTTGCTGGATGTATGATGTTTAATGAGGTTGGTTTGGAACCTCGGTGTCCTATTTACTGTCGTTATACTGCCGAAATCCCGTTGCGTCCTGACTGATTGTAAGAGGGGTCGAGTTGGGGCGTGACAAGAGTCTTTGGATGTGTTCAAATCATTTAAGGCGGAAGTTGAGAACCAACTCAACAAAAGAATCAAGAGCGTTAGGTCTAACCGTGGTAGTGAATATTACGACAGATATGACGGTTCAGGTGAACAACGTCCAGGACCATTTGCTAAATTCCTAGAGGAATATGGAATCGTCCCACAGTAGACCATGCCAAGATCACCTAGCATGAATGGTGTAGCTGAAAGGCGAAACCGGACTCTTAAGGATATGGTAAAGAGTATGATTAGTCATTCCACCTTACCAGAGTCACTCTGGGGTGAAGCACTAAAAACAACAGCTTATATTCTGAACCGAGTGCCAACTAAAGCAGCTACAAAAACACCTTATGAGCTTTGGACAGGCAGGAAACCCAGTCTAAAGCACTTTCATGTTTGGGAATGTCCAACTGAAGCAAGGACTTATAGGCCACATGAAAAGAAATTGGATTCCAAAACTATGAGCAGCTACTTCATTGGCTATGCTGAGCGATCTAGCGGCTATATGTTTTATGATCCCAAACTTAGGACAATTTTTGAGATGGGGACTGTAACGTTTTTGGAGGATGTTGAGTTTGGGGGGATAAATAAGGTCAGAGACATTGTCTTTGAGGATGAAGAAGAATCAGTTTCCTTTCCTACTATCACTTTTGACAATGTGCAGGTTTCTATACCTATCACTGAAGAAGAAGCGAATCCAGACCTTCAACTAGACAATGTTGAACAACCCTCCATTGAAGATTAGATAATTATTCCTGAGGAACAAACTCAACAGCCTCAAGAACTAGTGCCATTAAGGCAGTCCACTAGAGAAATGAGAAATGCAATTCCGGACTATTTTATCATATTTCTCCAGGAACATGAGGAAGACAATGGAATGGTGGAAGATGATCCTATCAACTTCCATCAAGCCATGCATGGTTCTAACTCTCAAAAGTGGATTAATACCAATCAATAATACAAGACAATAAAATTTGGGATCTTGTCCCATTACCAGTAGATGCGAACCCTATTGGTTAAAACCAAAGGGATTCAAAAGGTAATGTGAAAAGATTACTAGTCTTGTAGCTTAAGATTTTACTCAAAAGGAAGACATTAAATTTTTAAGAGACTTTCACTCAAGTTTCAGAGAAAGACTATTTCAGGATAATTTTGGGGAATGTTACACATTTTGAATTTGAGTTACATCAAATAGATATTAAGAACGGCGTTTCTCAATGGAGAAATTGATGAGATAACGTATATGGTGCAACCAGAAAACTTTGTGTTGAAAGACATAAAGAATATGGTTTGCAAATTAAAGAAATCCATCTATGTACTCAAGCAAACTTTCCGTTAAAGGTACTGCAAATTTCATCAAGTTTTTATCTCATTTGGTTTTGAGATAAATGTGGTTGATAATTGTATGTAACTCAAGTTCAGTGGGAGTAAGAATATCTTCCTAGTTTTAAAAATTGATCACATACAGTTTGCAACTAATGATATAGGCATGTTGCACGAAACCAACTTGGTGACGTCTTTTTGTATTGGGGATTCAGATATACTGAGATTGCTCTTGGGGTATTCTTGGATTATAACAAAAGAACTATATCAATAAGATACTTAAAAGTTTGGCATGCAGGACAATAAACTAGGTGATACTCCTATCATTAAGGAGAATTCATAAAATGCCCGAAAGCTAATGTTAAATTTAAGGAAATTTAGAAGATCCCTTACGCGTGTTATAGGGAATCTTAAAAAAATTCAAGTATGTACGTGTCTGTATTGTGCGTACATAGTAAGGATGTTAGACAGAAACGAAGGAACCCTGTAATGGATCATAAAGAAATCAATACACAAATGGGTTGTAAAGAATTAATAGAGAATAAAAGATTACATGTTCACATATCGGAAGTCAGATCAGTTGGAGATCATTAGGTATTCTGATTCCGATTCTTTGGGATTCTGAGGGATTGATGGATCCATCAAATGTCTAGGTACTTAAGGAAATAATATAGAGTATACAGGTTTCTATAATGCATATTGGGACAAACTCTATGATTGCGGATCCGCTTATTAAGGAACTACCACCCAAGGTCTTTAATGAGCACACTGCTCATAAGGGTGTAGTATTGTATAAGAATATTACAGTTTAGTGGGAGTTTGTATTTTAATGCTTTATATATGGTTTAGGACATACTTTGGTATTTGGTATTTGGATGTTTTCTGCAGAAATAAAGTATTTAGTTCAAATTTACTCTGTTACATTATGTTTGGTTTCGATCTCACTAAAGTAGGACCAGTTGGAAATACACATGTCTAGATCACATTTCATGTAATTTTCCATGCTATGCATCCATGATTGGTCTATGTCATTTGGTTGTGTTGGTATACGTCATCATTGATGGGGTTAGTTATGCTAAATGTGATGAAGACCACTTTGATCCTATATCGATATAATCAATGGACGAGATTGTCCAGATATACCCTAAGGTTGTGATAGCAAATTTTGGAGCTCATAAAGATAAACACATTTGTAAGGTTACATACGTGGCCCAGTGGGAGATTGTTGGAAAATTTTAACATGTGGGGCCACACATGTAAATATTTAAATGTGTTGTGTTGTCTATTAATGAAGCCTAATTAAAGTGATCTAATTAAGAATTAAGTTTAGGTTTATGGGTATAATTGTCATGGAATTAATGTGTAGATACCTTAGTGATATTTTTAATTTGATGAGGGGGCAAACTAAAAATATCTAAAACTTTTAAGTTATATTAGGGTTATGGTGCCCAAAATTGTACGTACGTTATTTTTCTCTGCATCCCCATCAATAGAGAAAGAGATAACACCTTTGGCAAAGTTCGTACTAATTTAAAAGATCTCAACCCGTTAATCTACCTCCAACAATGGATTTAGGTATGCTTCTGCTTTCTGTATCTTCTTATTCTCTTGAATTGAAGTGGGTAGTAACATGCTATTTTAGGATTTGTTAAAGAACTTTTAAAGAATAAGGTTTTGCAAATCCTAACAAGATGATGTAACTATTCATGAAGCTTTGTAATTCTATAAATAGAGAAATCTGATTTAGAGGAAGAGGTATACTGATATGGATTTAATATAATCTTCTTCTATACATCCTCTTCATTCTTTCTTTACTTTCATAGTTTCATTGTATTTTAGCATTAATTTTATAACATGTTATCAGCACGAGTCTCTACCAATGAGTTACTCAATAAAAGGTAGAGAAATTAACACCTCGATTTATTTCCCATTGTTGGAAGTTGTTGAAAAATGCAAAGATATGAATTAGGGAATATTCAAGACCGTCTTTACAGATGCTTTAATTGATCATCTTCGCATAACACAGGTTCCATCATCTATAATTTTGATGGTCATATTATTACATATGTTCTATTGGTATTCTATATCACATTCCAAGCATGCAATATCTAATATACATTGTTTTTGTTACTAAAAGTTCTCATTCAATACTGTATCTAAAAAATACGAAGAAGATACTTATGAATTGGTAAAAACTAGGCTTAATAAATAAATATGGTCCTGATGAAGCCTGTGACGCCCGAGATTCTACTATACACATTTTTAACTGTTGCATCCATTAATTGCGCATTTAATTCTGTGCTTTACTTGTTGTCTTTCTTAGTTACTATTCATTCCATTTTTCAACTGCATTATATTAATGAATTATCATTTTTATTAAATCATATTAAATGTTTTAGGAGTGAGAAAAATGTGCATTTGATCTAGGAGTGATAGGATTTAGAAAATAGTTTACTGAACTAGGAATAGTGTTACGTAACTTAATTTAGTGTTTTAAATTAACTAGCACCCTTGTTGCACCTTAGACTCATTTGAAAGCAACCTAAGCTCATTTTAATAGCTTCTTTATGCAAACAACTTGACCCCCCATTTATAAAACCCACACAACACATCACTTAAGCTCATAACTAGCAAAACAAAATAAAAAATAAAAAAAAGAAAAATGCAAAAAATACTGTACCCAAACCGAGGATCAACAAAGGAGGAGAAATAGAGATTTTTGCTCAACAAATCCTCATTTCAAGCTAAGCCAAGCAAGGAGCAAGTAGTTTAGGGTGTTTGCTAGCCTCCCGAGAGTTCCTACGCGCATTGGTGAGGGTTTTCATGCTTGTTTGCGCATTTTAAAATTGTTGCTCATTTCTTGATTTGTTAGAAATGTTATCAAATGCTATTGAAATGCTTATCTATTCTATTATACATTGTATATAAGTGCTAGAGAACACATTTAAGCCATTAGTTCGCATTTTAAACGGTTAGAATCGTTATTTTGATTTTTGAGGTGAATAGTGATGAATTTCTAAGGTTTTGTGTAATTGTACGTATTAGTTTGATTCATTGCTTCTAATAGATGCCTTAGGTACTAATGAAGGTAGTCTAATAGCCCCGTGCACTTGAATTGCTCTAAACTTGCATAAAATGTGAATTAGCCGACTTTTTAAAAGGGGTTTCGGGATTAATGCTAATCCATGTGAATTTGGGCTTCACATTTGGTATTCTTAGGCTACCTAGGTGCTATCGAAGCTTTGCTAGCCCTTGTTTGAAGCCCGGTTAAGGTATGTGCAGTTCAAAGCTATAAGAGGGAAATTGGGACTTTTGGGGTAATTGCGGGTAATCGAACGTGTTTGAGGGTTGTAAGGGTATCTTAAGGGTTAATTAGAAGATTGGTATAGCTTCCCCTTGAATTTGAATCATTACCATGAGTTTGGAAGGAAAACGGATTGAATAACAAAGGGGTTTAAGTGCAAATTCAATTGTCTCACGCTTCTAAGACCTTGGTATGACTTCTTATGTGTTTAAATGTGACTTCAAGTTGTTTTGGAGCTTTTGGTATAATTCTATGTGTACCTTGAATATGCTCCTTTGTAAAATTGCTTAAATGCTCGTATAAACTGCTTATATTCTAACTATTCCGAGGTCAACTTACTTTGTTGATCCTCCTACGTGTTATTTCTTATATTGTTGATATTGACTTGATGGTTAAGTGCATTGTATAGTGGTTGCGTAACCATAGTGTCAGGGGCGGTTGTGTTGAATATCGGCTGGGCGGCAGAGGGCTTGCCAATGGATATTCAAACTCCGTACCTTATTCCCTCACTCGCCTGGTCTAGAGATTGCCAGGGGGTGTTGGGTCGTAGGATTATCGGGGTACATTCGGAGTACACCCACTGGAGTGATTGGGATTATGCCGGCTCAATGATTGTGGTTCGTGGATTGTGAATGAAGACCAAGTGAAGATTTGGAGTGTTGGGGTTAAGTGATATGTATCCTTTTAATGTGTGGTTACTTAAGCTATTGTTACTTCTTAAATGGTTTAATTGCTATTATTGTTTAACTGTATTACCTGTTGCATTGTACGCCCCGGGAGATTTTATCCCTCGCTGGGCAACAGTGGTTGCTCATACCTCACTAATATGTTTCAGGTGGTGCAGTTGGACGAGTTGCCTTAGTTGCTGTATCTAGTTGCCTGAGGTGGATGATGTTCTTGTTGATGAGAGTAGAACTTGTTTTCTTTACTTTATGTTTTATTTTGTAGCCTAAGTGTTATGTATATGTTATGTAGTTTGCAAATTGAAGGATAGATGTTGTAGTAGTAGATTTGGAACTATGGCATGTAATAACTTATGTTTCTACTTTTAGCTACTTTGCATGCTTGAGAGTGAATGTTCTAATGTATGTTTGTTTTTCAACTTCCAAAAATATTTCAATGCTATCATGGAGTGGCATGATAAGCAGTTTTTGTAAAGAAGTTAAGTTGGATGCATGCTTGTGTGATTCTGAACTATTATATGTCTCAAGGCTCGGACGGCCTTGAAGCTTTGAACTTTAGTTATAAAGGCATGTCTTGTTATGTTGTGGCTTTATTGAATGCTTTCAGGTTTTCAGAATGTCCACAATACACGGAAAACTCTGTTCGTTTTTTTCTAAAATTTTGAGACTGGGTTGGAATTAGGTTGAGAATAGCTTGGTTATTAGAGCCTCCGGTCTCGTGAGGGATTGAGGCGTTACAAAGCCTTACTTTAGTAACTCCAGCTTTCGGGCAGCTTGTTTTCCCATTTGCAGTAGGAATCTATTTATCTTGAGTTTGGTTTGTTATGCTTGAGGAAGAAGACGATCTGGTCTCTGTCTTTATTTTTCAATTTGTGCAATTATCATGTTAGAGACCACTACTAAAAAAATAAAAATAAAAAAATAAAAATGATCAACAGACTTGAAAGTATTCAAAGTATAAATTATAATTAAGTTGATATATGGTTTGATATTTATGAAGTGGTACAATGCTTCAAGAAAATTGATGAGAGATACAGTTCAATGAGCTATTCCTTAAGTTTTATGTTGATCTAATCTTTACCCATCTACCTTTCAAGGGACATGCATATCTATGCTCTTTATGCTGTTTAAAATGTGATTGTTTAATTTTGAAGACGAGTTATTACTTTGTACGTGAAATAAAGATAAGATTTTATAAGATAGCCCGAAGTTTTTAGCTTGTTTGATTTCGTGTTGTACTTGTTTTATGAGTTAAGTATGCAACACTTGATGACTGGATCTTGATATCTATATACACACACACACACACACACAAATATATATATATATATATATATATATATATATATATATATATATATATATATATATAAATGTAGCTAAATCTGGGTTGGTTGGGGAAGATTTTTTCCCATTAGAGCAAATTAGTAGCCATGGATCCATCAAATGCACTACCTTGTGTATCTTAAAAATGAAATTCTTTTTCATTGTATAATGTGCAGCAATGTGGATCTAAAGATTTATATTCTTAAGCTTTTAGCAAAATTATTCCTGTGGATCATCCCTGTACATTTTGACTTAAAATATCTTTATTATGGCCACTAGTTAACTTTTGGATCCACAGCTTTGGTCACACTAATTTTATTGGACAATAAAATTTTTGCTGAAAAAAAAAGGTGGTGGCTGTTTTTTTTAGCACCGTAAGCACCACACGTGGTTAAGCATCTCAAAGATCAACAAAATGATTATTACACTTTCTTTTGAACATTAAAAGGAATTGACTTTTTGAGGATGGGTTTGATAGAATAGAATTATCTTCAGAAGCATATGATTATAGTTATCACCACTTGAAATATCGCATCCCAGGAAAATTGCACAAAATAATTATTTTCCTTTGTTAATATTCATAAATGATTGAAAATTGAATTTACTATGGTTAAAGAAAAAAAAAATCCCCAATGAACTTTTATAAGCATATAATTACATCTTTCTAGCTCGCACCATTCCCTAAAGTTTAGTAAGTTGAACGAGGGACTTGCTAGATGCAGTTTGTTGCACCTTATTGCAAAGAACCATTGTAACTTTTCTGTGATGGTCAAAATTAAAGAAAGGTGACAAAAGAAAGAGAAAGAAAAGTAAACAAAAGATGGTAGACAAAAGTTAAAGGTGACAATGATGATGTTTAATATAATAATGGTTGATTAACCATAATTTGTGAACTACATTCTTGAGCTGTAATAAACCGTATAGTAAAAACTCATATCGGTGGTTACTGTTTACGCGATACTATTCATGACACTGTTGAAATAGTAACTGTCAGTGGTTACTGTTTACACGATACTATTCATATTATATTGTTCACGTGGTACTGTTCACACTGATCACTATTCACGACATTGTTTGTTTGACCAAACAATTAGGGTTTGACCTAATACCCTATTTATTCTTTCTCTCCCTCATTGTGCCACAATCTTCACTTCTTATCATCTTTCTCTTATTCATCCTCTTCCACACCTTCAACACTGAAAAAAAAAATCAGAGGATAGCAATGGAAGAGTGCATAGATATAGTTCTAATGTTTGTATGGATATTACTTATGATCCTTATTTATCTCTTCATTCTCTTCAAGGTTATATGCATAATATAGATGTGAGATTTACTTATAATTGTTGAAATAAGGATCTACATCGTAGATCTAAATCTTTTTTATAAGAGTTATTGTATTCCTATTGTATTTCATTGTAGTATTTTTAATATTCTCATTAACAAACTTATTTGCTACTGGGGAAAAGAAATCACTCATTTAAGATGGGTTATTTTGGATAACTTTTGATTTATGAATTCAGATGATATTATTCATAAGAATATAAATTTTATGTTCTTATATGGAGAATAAATAACTAGATTCACATATCTTATGAAATGAATATATTATTTATTTCTATGAAAGTATTAATTGTCAATTTGATGATTTCTTATTTATGGGATGAGAAAAATAAACTTTATCCCCGAAGGAGAATAATGAGAAAAAGTATTAAGGAGAAATCACTAGAAATAAGATCTCAAAGTAATAGTAATATTCACTGCAAATATGGTTAAATTGGGTATTTGATGAGTACATATAATACGCCAATATTTTTCATTTAGTTTTCTTGAATTTCAGTGAATGATAAACCATAAGAGTTAAGATGGATCATATTGATTATTCTATTGGATGATGATCTATATTTTAATATTATGTTTTAACAGTTTTTCTTGTCATATTTAGTTTATGACATTTTCTGCTACTACTAGTCTTATTGAATGCTCTAGAACAACTATTATTATGTCACTGCTTGATCTTTTGGATTTCATCATACAAATATATAAGTAATTGAATAAAGATATAGTGATCCAAGTATTTTCTTGTATTTATGTGATCACTTATATGAGTGTAACGACAATAAAAGAGGAATTATCAAAAAATTCCTATGAATACCCATTAATAAACTAGAAGATATTTAGTTTATGATTTGACATGATCGTCTTAGACATACAAGTGCAGTGATGATATATATATATATATATATATATATATATATATATATATATGTATGTATATAGTGTGGATTATTGAAAATTCTAGTACTCACTAAAGAATCAAAGAATTCTATTGTCAAATGAATTTTTCACTTGATATGTGGCATTTGCAAGAGTTTTTATATACATAATTCGATTTAAGGGAAATATTCTCGAATTATACAATCAATATAATTCATCTTGATTATGAAGGAGTATTTATATCTCAATCATTTAATGATTATTGTATGTCAATTGAGATTAGTGTTGAGTATTATGTGACTCACACATATACACAAAATGGTTTAGCGGAATCCTTCATCAAAATCTTGCAATGTTTATGCAAACAAAGTCAACCGATTGAATCATATAATCCCAATTATTCAAAGACCAATCTAAGGATGTTCTGCTCAATATATGTTTTAATTGCTCCCCCACATGCGCATAAAGATGGGTTTATAAAGAAAACTGAGAATTTATTATTTGAAACACCGTCAAATATTACATATTGAGCAATTGACAGGAGATGTTTCAAAAGCATATTTCGCTAATTAATGGAATGATAATTTCAGTATTAGGGGGAGAAAAAAAAAACGAAAGCTGGAGAAATGAGAGATTTATGAAAAGCATCATCATATTGATCCTCGTATTAATCAATGTGAACTAAAAGTTTAGCAAATTATTCATCGATGCAAATATAGTGACTCAGTCACATATACCAGCTTTGAATGCTCTAAATAAAATTGATGTTCCAATTGAGAAATACATAAATAAATATAGTTTACTGCAAGTCTGAAGTGTGGTAGACATATCGGTTCCAAAAATAAAAAGGCAAAATATGCGAGTTAACATTTTTAAATTATTTGATATCCTGAAGATGTCAGTATGAGGAGTTGAAAATCAAACTGAGTAATATTACTCAAAGAGAGTATCAGGTACCTAAATATGATGTGAATATTGAAAGTATTGAGAATAAAGAGATCTCGCTCAGTTAAATTACTCCTAGAAATGAATGAAACTGAAAAGAGAAATTGATCATGATCAAATTTAGAAAATATAGTAGCTACTGATTCTATAATAGAAATCGAGGATCTTGAATTGAAGTCCACTCACGACTGTCGATGAATAAGTGATTGGCCAAAAATAATAGAGAGCAATCAAGGCAGAAAATAACTGCACATGAAATATGTTGATGGGATTGGGGAAGAACATTGTATGATGAAGATACAGTCCCAAATCACTGTGAGAAATGAAATTACACAGAATGTCTACATCACTATGAGAAATTTCAAGGAATTAATCATAATAGTTGTCTACAATCCCAAATCACTGTGAGAAATAAAATTACACAGAATGTCCACAGCACTATGAGAAATTTCAATGAATTAATCATAATAGTTGTCTTTTCCTTAAATTGTTATAGGGCAAACAAGGAATGGGTTAGTACACTGTGTGATTATACCTTGATGTATATTCTCCAGGAAAATTATATTGATATTAGCCTGATAATTTTTAAAAAAAGTACTTCATATGCGTTTTGTGAATATGGTAATAGTTTACCTATATAAATCACTTGATAATATTATTGAAGTCTTAGAAGGACTCTATATGCTTTAAGCATATATTCATGTGATAATGATATTTAAGTCTTGGAAGGACTTCATATGCCTGAAGCATATATTCACGTGATAATAATATTTATATTGAAGTCCTGGAAGGACTGTATATGCTTGAAGCATATGAATGAAAATCTCGAAAAATTTATTTGATTACAAAGATCTTTGTATGGAAGAAAACATTCTGGAAGAATGTAATAGAATTTTCTTAGAATATTATGATTGTAACGCCCTGGAACCAATACTCCCACGCCTACATGTAAACCCCTAGCCTTAACAGTCCAAGCGAGCACAAGAGGCCATGGCGAGTGGGCCTGAAAATGCACTATGCAGTATTGTCCGCTGTGGAGCCCATACCCCTCACGGATTTGTCTTTGCCTAGCCACTACTAGGAAAAGCGCGTTGCACGAATATACGAGCTAACTCTATATATTCAGTTGGCCCAGCTCGTAACCTTTCGATGTAGGATGGGATCACCACATCCGCCCCCCCTTGGGGACCCAGTGCCCTCGCGGGTCACTGGTGCAAAGGAAGGCTGTAACGCCCTAAACCTAACCCCACGCTAAAGGTCAAGCCCGGACCCGTCACTAGGACAGAGTCTCCTCTGCACCAAGGACTAAACTGTTCCCTCCGAATAGTCACAAATAACATTCGAACTCCAACAACAATTTATACAACCTATCTTCTAAAATCTCCAAAGTCAAGTCAAGTTCACAAGGCCATCCGAGCCTTGGAGCAACATTAATCTACCTAAGCACACAAGCATGCGAGGTAAGTTAACTTTAACTAAAAACATTTAGATACAACTATAATCAAGTTCTACTGAAAGATAAAACACCCAAGCATGCAATAGAAGATGAAATCTAAAATCCATTATTACAATCCAACAACTTCCTCTAGCATACAAGATTTCAACTACCAACATATACACAAGACCCCAAGGTCTCAAAATACAACATTTAACATGAACTCCAAGCAAACTGCACATAAGATCTATCTTATCACATAAAGTCACGGATTCTGATCTACGTGAACTTCTTCTTCTTCCTTTACTTCTATCAGCTGGGGATTCACCTCAGCTTCTCCTTAAACATATTAAATGAGGAGTGAGCAACAGTGTTGCCCAGCGAGGGAGGTGATACAACATATCGGGCATGTAATATGATATGCAAACACAAGAAAATCATATATATACAACATAAACCAGCAAGATAGAAAGCCAAGTAATTAACCACATTAAAAAGGATACGGTTCCACTTCAAGTTTTCAATCACGAGCCACGAATCACAAGCCACGAACTTCACGCAAATGCCGGCAAACTCCTTACTCAAACAAGTTGGGATACTCCGGATGTATCCCGATTCTACGACCCTTTCTCCTGAGGTAGGTCCATGCCTAGCAGGTGAACCACGCCTCTCGGGTAGTGGAGTACGCCTCAGCGAGAAGGGAATAGGCACCATGGTAGTAGAGGGAGCATGGCAAGCCCGACGCCGCCCGTGTTTCTCGACGCGACAATGTCCGAAAAGGTTGCGTAACCCAAAACATGATCACGAGATCCAAGTATAACAATTAACACATATAAGGGATGACAAAGTAGGCCGCCCTTGCAAATAATTGCAATATAAGCCAACAAATACACAATATAGCAATATAATTCTCTAAAAGAGGCATACAACATAACTTTTCTTCACCAACTATTTAAATAGCTCAATTGAAGTTTAGACAAACAATATAATGCATGACAACACTTCAACAAACTCTAGATACATCAAAACAAGCCAAATACTACTTTTCCCCTTTCTTTAACTAATATTTTCTTCTCCTAAGCACAATTCAAGGTTTCCAAACTACCTACAAATCATACTATAGTCCTAATTAAGCTAAAAGACACCTATTAAAATCATAAAAACTCATTTTAGAAGCAAAAACTTGGGAAGGCCCCGAGCGGGTTTTAACTACAACTATACTATCCGAGCCCCAATTTCGCGAAACGAAAGCACCAAAAGTGCTTTATTACCCCAAAGATACCCAAACCATAGCCCAAACATGCCCGGATTGCACAACCGAAAAAGTTCCCTTTTTAAAAGTCGACTAATTACGCAATTTAGCTCGGTTTTGGTTGATTCAACTTCACGTGGCTTTTCAACTAGCTTCACTAGGGCCTAGAGCATCTAATTGAAGTCTCAATTCAAGCTAATTAGCAAATTCATTCAAAACCCTAACAACAAGCACTATTCATTATCTCTTTCATTCAATTGGTACATTCTACCATAGAATTTGCTAACAAGCTTTAAAAGTCTACTCTATAGGCTCTAATAACTACATATTAAGCATTTATATCAAGTATAATAGCAATAATCAACAAATCAAAAATTTTCATATATGAACATAAACTTGATAGTTATAAAAATGGAACTCCCTCACATGTATGAAGATGTAGACAAGGTGGTGAAGCTCCTAGGTGCTCAAGAAACCTCCCAAAGTCAAGCTAGGAGCTCAAGATGCAAGATTGAAGAAGAAAATTTTCTCATTTTCCCTCTTGAAGTGGTCGGCCAAATGAGAGGACAAGAATGGAATTTTTGCTTTTGTTTGATGATCAATTTTTGTGTGTTGTGTTATGTTATGAGTAAGGTTATTATATGTTAAGTTTGCTAAGGTCAAACCTCATAAAAGATTGGTCAAATGAGCTTAACTCTAATCAAATGCTAACAATTTCAAAATTAAAGTTGTTACGTCCATAACACTATTCAAATGACATGAAAACTATAATCTAAACGCACGCTTCCAAGCTCAAAAGTCCAAAATAATTAGGTCTCGATTCCTTTTAAATGTCATATGACCTAGGAAAAATATAAAATCGAACTTTTAAAACGATCGAAAATATTATGAATAGTGACCTCTAATAAAAGCAATTAAGTAAGAAAGGTGATGCACGTAGGAATGCGCAAATAAATATGCAACAATTATAAAGGATTTATGATAGAATTCTCGGGCGTCACACCCTCTCCCCCTTAAACTAATTGCGTCTTCGCAATTCTCTCTGATCTGATCTTCTCTCTCCCAAGTGGCATCCTCAACTTCGTGATGATCCCAAAGAACTTTTACCATAGGAATATTTTTAGTTCGAAGTTCCTGAATCTTTTAGTCAACCACTCGAAGAGGTTTCTCAACATATACTAAAGACTCATCAATCTCCAATGGTTCTGGCTCAATAATGTGCGACGGATCAGGATTATATTTCCTTAACAGTGACACATGGAAAACATCATGAATCCGGCCCAAACTCGGAGGTAATGCCAATCTGTAAGCCAAATACCCAACCTTCTCAATGATTTCAAATGGCCCCACGTATCTAGGACTAAGTTTACCTCCTTTTCTATGACGAATCAAACCCTTGCGTGGAAAGACCTTCAAAAATACATGATCACCCTTTGAAAATATGAAGTCCCGTCTGCATCTATCAGCATAATTCTTCTGTCGACTCTTTGCTGTAAGCATCCTTTTCTTTATAAGCTTCACATTATCCACCATTTTGATAATCTCAAGTAGAATAGTTGGATCAACTGCTTTCATCTCACCTACCTCATCCTAATACAACAGAGACCTACATTTTCGCCGGTAAAGTGCTTCGTAGGGTGCCATACCAATAGTAGCCTGGTAAATGTTATTATAAGCAAACTCTGCTAGAGGTAGGTACTTCTCCTAACTCTTGCCGAAATCCAGAACGCAAGCTTGCAATATGTCTTCCAATATCCTGATAGTCCTCTCTAATTGACCATCCGTTTGTGGGTGATATGCAGTGCTAAAACTCATATTAGTTCCCAAGGCTTTCTGTAGTTTCTGCCAAAACTGTGAAGTAAACCTGGGATCCCTGTCCGATACTATCTGAGATGGAACTCTATGTAATCTCACTATATTTTCAACATAAAGTTCGGCTTGTTTATCAAGGGAATCTGTCTTCTTTGCAGCAATAAAATGAGAAGTCTTTGTCAACCTGTCAACCACTACCCAGACGGAATCATTACCTCGTGGTGATCTTGACAAATCCGACACAAGGTCCATAGTAACCTGGTCCCATTTCCATACCGGAATCTCCAATGGTTGCAACAAACCTGCCAACCTCTGATGCTCTGACTTAACTTTCTGACAAGTCAAACACTTAGCCACATAATCAGCTATCTTTCTCTTCATGTTGTTCAACCAGAAACTCTGCTTTAAATCTCTATACATCTTAGTGCTACCGGGATGAATCGTGTATTTAGAAGCATGAGCCTCAGCAAGAATCTCATCTTTCACAGTCGAATTACTAGGAATGCAGATTCTATTCCTGTACTTGAGTAATCCATCATCATGCAATTTGAAGTCGGACTCTCCCCCTTTGAACTACTCTAGAAGCTTCAATAACTAAGAATCTAATTGTTGGGCTTCTCTGATTCTAGATAGTAATAGAGACTGAATTTGTAGGCCAGCAAATTGAATACTTGATTCAGAGGCCTCTAGTTTCCACAAACATAGTTCTTCCACAGTCTCCCAGTCCTTGAGTATCAAACTAGCTACAGTCGCATTTCGACTCAATGCATCAGCAATAGTGTTACCTTTTCCCGCCAAATAGCTAATGGTACAATTATAATCATTTAACAACTCTAGCCAACGCCTTTGCTTCATATTTAGATCTTTTTAAGAAAACAGGTATTTTAAACTTTTATGATCAGTAAATATTTCAAATTTATTACCCCACAAATAATGACGTCATTTCTTCAAAGAAAATACAACAACAGCAAGCTCAAGATCGTGTGTAGGATAATTGAGTTCATATGGTTTCAATTTCCTAGAGGCATAAGCTATCACTTTACTATTTTGCATAAGAACACAAGCCAAGCTTTCTTTCGAAGCATCACTGTAAATCACCAAGTTTTTAGTGCCCATAGGCAAGGCAAGGATATGGGCAGTGGTAAGTCTCTTTTTCAACTCCTGGAAACTGGCTTCACATCTACCATCCCAATTAAACACAGTTTTCTTATGGGTTAATGAAGTCACTGGCCCTGCAATCTTTGAAAAATCCTTAACAAATCGCCTATAATAGCCTGCTAATTCCAAGAAACTCCGGACTTTCGTGACAGTCTCGGGTCTTTTCCATGACATAACCACCTCAATTTTCACAGGATCAACAGATATTCCCTCATGTGAAATGATATGGCCTAAAAAGGCAACCTGTTTCAACCAGAATTTGCATTTGCTAAATTTGGCAAACAATTTATGTTCTTGTAGGGTTCGAAGCATAATTCTCAAATGTTCTTCATGCTCTGACTCAGATTTAGAATACACTAATATATCATCAATAAAAATCATAACAAACTGATCAAGATAGGGTTGAAATACTCTCTGCATCAAATCCATAAAGGCGGCTGGAGTATTTGTCAAACCAAATGGTAAAACAACAAACTCATAGTGGTCGTACCTGGTTCTAAAAGCAGTTTTGGGTACATCATCTTTCCGGATCCTCAACTGATAATAACCATGTCTCAAATCAAATTTAGAAAACACAACAGCACCCTGCAGCTAATCAAACAACCCCTCAATTAAGGGCAAAGGGTATTTATTTTTCACCGTCACCTGGTTAAGGCCCCGATAATCAATACACAAACGCAGAGTCCCGTCTTTTTTCTTTACAAATAACACGGGAGCACCCCAAGGTGACGAACTAGGCTAAATAAAACTTTTCTCAAGTAGGCCTTGTAGCTGAATTTTCAATTCTTGCAACTTAAGGGGAGCCATTCTATATGGGGTTCTTGAAATAGGATTAGTCCCCGACAACAAGTTAATCACAAACTCAATCTCCCAATCAGGTGGTAATCCAGTCAACTCCTCAGGGAATACCCCTGGAAACTCTTTTATAACAGGTACTTCATTCAATTTCAATTTATCTCTAGGCTGATTAATTAAATAAGCTAAATATGCATCACAACCTTTACTCAACATTTTAGTAGCTTTAATGGAAGATATGATACAAGTCCCAGTAGATTTCCGACTCCCAGTTACTTTAATAACAGGTTGGTCAGGTACTTCTAAAGTTAAAACTTTCTTCCTACAGTCCAAACATGCATAATATCGCCCCAACCAATCCATCCCCAAGATAAATTCAAAGTCCCGAAATGGCATGATAATCAAATCAACAGGATACATGTGACCCTCAATGCAAATATTACATTCTTTACACACAGACTCCGTAACAAATTTAGTACCCATAGGATTACCTACTTCAATCACATACAACAGTTTATCAACTTTTAATGTAGCAGATTGTGCATATGCTGGAGTAATAAATGAATGTGTAGCCCCGGTGTTAATTAAAACTACTATCGGCTGACTATTAATAAGAAAAGTACCTTCCACCACTACCGTCGTCTCCGGAAGCTCTTCCTGATCGAGAGCAAATACCCGTGCCTGGCCTCGCGGTACAACAACTGCTCTTGAAACTCTAGTTTGAGCACCCTGGCCTGAAGTCTATCCCTGACCATATTTAAGCTTGGGGCAATCTCTAACTCTATGCTGATCACTGCTACAACCCATGCAGCGGCCCAATTTTCTCCAACACTCTGCCTCTGTGTGGCCTTTACGGTTGCAATGAGTACACTGTAGGTTTTTCTTAGCAACAATACCTCCTATAGGAGCTCTATAAGTAGATGTAGTAGAACTACCCTGCTAAGATCTAGTAGTCACTGGTCGGGTCTGTGACTGTCCTTGTGGCTGGCTCTGAGCTGGTCTCAGCTGTGACTGTGCCTAAACTGGTCCTGGATAGCTCTGGGTCTGCCTAGGTTGTTGAGTCTGAACAGGATGCTGATACTGTCTCTGGTAGCCCTGACTCTGAGACTGAAACTGACGTTTACTTGACTGACTAGACTGAGCTAACATATCCGCTTTACGTTTCTCGTACCTCGAGACGGCCCTGACTACTGCAGCATAGCTCGGATAATCCTGCGAAGACAGATTAAGCATAATATCACTCCTCAACCCTGTGATAAATCTCTGAATCTTCATGTCTTTCGGTTGAACCAAAGCTGGCACATATCGAGAAAGTCTAGTGAAGGTAGCCTCATACTGGTCTACAGTTATGTTTCCTTGTCTCAAAGCTATGAATTCCTCCTGATATCTCTCGCGAGCTACAATCGATACATATTTATCCCGGAACTCATGAACGAAGTCTGCCCACACATGCTGGACCCTCTCAGCATTCCACTTCTCGCTAATAGTGCGCCACCACTCCTTGGCGCCACCCTCTATTAAAAAGGTAGCACAGGTAATCTTTCTTTCATCGTTGCACTCAAGTATCGCAGCGACTTTCTCGAACTTGCTGAACCACATCTCTGCTTTCATGTCATCAGGCTCGCCATAAAAACTGTATGCCCCGTGATGCAAAAATTTATCATACAAGTTACCCCCTATAGCACCACTGCCCTCTGCTTTGGCAGCCTGATTACCTCTGCCAACACCTACTGTACCCTGCTGAACCACAAACTGAGCTATGGTATTCATTGCGGTGGCCATTGTGGCCAAAATCTTAGCATTACTCGGTTCCTGACCCTGCGGTGCATCTGCGGTTGTCCCTACACCTTATCCCGGTACATCCTGTCTAGGGGCTTCCTCCGGCTCCCTCCTTGGTCTACCCCATCTCCTCATCTCAATGCTAGAAAAACATAATATTATAATAGGCAAATAAACAATGCAAAGATAATGTGCACATTGTTTTTAAACATTTTACTCACATAAGAAACATATAAAACACTTAACAACATTAAACACTAAACTTTTCATATTCTTATCATGTCACGCTTTATCATTCATTTTTCATGCTAGCATGTCTTTTATCCAAGTACTTAGACAATTAAACAATCACATGTTCACTTAATTCAACTTTCACATATGGACGACTACCCACATGCCAAGGAAGTTAACTCGACTTTATGCATTCAAGTAGCTCTGATACCACCTAAATGTAACGCCCCGAACCTAACCCTACACTAAAGGTCAAGCCCTGACCCGTCACTCGAACAGAGTCTCCTCTGTACCGTGGACTAAACTGTTATATGAATAGTCACAAATAACATTCGAACTACAACAACAATTTATACAACCTATCTTCTAACATATCCAAAGTCAAGTCAAGTTCACAAGGCCATCCGAGCCTTGGAGCAACATTAATCTACCTAAGCACACAGGCATGCGAGGTAAGTTAACTTTAACTAAAGGCATTTAGATACCACTATAATCAAGTTCTACTAAAAGATAAAACACCCAAGCATGCAATAGAAGATGAAATCTAAAATCCATTATTACAATCCAACAACTTCCTCTAGCATACAAGATTTCAACTACCAACATATATACAAGACCCCAAGGTCTCAAAATACAACATTTAACATGAACTCGAAGTAAATTGCACATATGATCCACCTTATCACACAAAGTCACGGATTCTGATCTATGTGAACTTCTTCTTCTACTTCTATCAGCTGGGGATTCACCTTAGCTTCTCCTAAAACATGACAAATGAGGAGTGAGCAACAGTGTTGCCCAGCGAATGAGGTAATGCAATATACCGGGCATGCAATATGATATGCAAACACAAGAAATCATATATATACAACATAAACCAGCAAGATAGAAAGCCAAGTAATTAACCACATTAAAAAGGGTACGGTTCCACTTCAAGTCTTCAATCACGAGCCATGAACCACGAACTTCATGCAAATACCGGTAAACCCCTTACTCCAACAAGTTGGGATACTCCGGATGTATCCCGATCCTACGACCCTTTCTCCTGAGGTAGGTCCATTCCCAGCAGGTGAACCACGCCTCTGGGGTAGTGGAGTATGCCTCAGCGAGAAGGGAATAGGCACCATGGTAGTCGAGGGAGCACGGCAAGCCTGACGCTGCCCGTGTTTCTCGACGCTACCATATCCGAAAAGGTTGCGCAACCCAAAACATGATCACGAGAACCAAGGATAACAACTAACACATATGAGGGACGACAAAATAGGACGCACTCGCAAATAATTAATATAAGTCAACAAATACACAATATAGAAATATAATTCTCTAAAAGAGGAATACAATATAACTTTTCTTCACCAACTATTTAAATAGCTCAATTGAAGTTTAGACAAACAATATAATGCATGACAACACTTCAACAAGCTCTATATACATCAAAACAAGCCAAATACTACATTCCCCCTTTCTTTAACTAATATTTTCTTCTCCTAAGCACAATTCAAGGTTTCCAAACTACTTACAAATCATACTATAGTCCGAATTAAGCTAAAAGACACCTATTAAAATCATAAAAACTCATTTTAGAAGCAAAAACTCGAGAAGGCCTCGAGCGGATTTTAACTACAACTATACTATCTGAGCCCCAATTTCGCGAAACGAAAGCACCAAAAGTGCTTTCTTACCCCAAGGATACCCAAACCATAGCCCAAACATGCCCGGATTGCACAACGGAAAAAGTCCCCTTTTTAAAAGTTGACTAATTACGCAATTTAGCTTGGTTTTGGTTGATTCAACTTCACGTGGCTTTTCAACTAGCTTCACTAGGGCCTAGAGCACCTAATTGAAGTCTCAATTCAAGCTAATTAGCAAATTCATTCAAAACCCTAACAACAAGCACTATTCATTATCTCTTTCATTCAATTGGTACATTCTACCATAGAATTTGCTAACAAGCTTTAAAAGTCTACTCTATAGGCTCTAATAACTACATATTAAGCATTTATATCAAGTATAATAGCAATAATCAACAAATCAAAAATTTTCATATATGAACATAAACTTGATAGTTATAAAAATGCAATTCCCTCACATGTATGAAAATGTAGACAAGGTGGTGAAGTTCCTAGGTGCTCAAGAAACCTCCCAAAGTCAAGCTAGGAGCTCAAGATGCAAGACTGAAGAAGAAAATTTTCTCCTTTTCCCTCTTGAAGTGGTCGGCCAAATGAGAAGACAAGAATGAAATTTTTGCTTTTGTTTGATGATCAATTTTTGTGTGTTGTGTTATGTTATGAGTAAGGTTATTATATGTTGAGTTTGCTAAGGTCAAACCTCATAAAAGATTGGTCAAATAAGCTTAACTCTAATCAAATGCTAACAATTTCAAAATTAAAGTTGTTACGTACGTAACACTATTCAAATGACATGAAAACTATTTTCTAAATGCACGCTCCTAAGCTCAAAAGTCCAAAATAACTAGGTCTCAATTCCTTCTAAATGTCATATGACATAGGAAAAATATAAAATCGAACTTTTAAAACGGTCGAAAATATTATGAATAGTGACCTCTAATAAAAGCAATTAAGCAAGAAATGTGATGCACGTAGGAATGCGCAAATAGATATGCAACAGTTATAAAAGATTATGATAGAATTCTCGGGCGTCACAAAGGCCCGCTTTGATACCAATTTTGTAACGCCCCGGAACCAACACTCCCACGCCTACATGTAACCCCCTGGCCTTAACGGTCCAAGCGTGCACAAGAGGCCATGACGAGTGGGCCTAGAAACGCACTATGCAGTATTGTCCGCTGCAGAGCCCATACTCCTCATAGATTTGTCTTTACCCAGCCACTGCTAGGAAAAGCGCGTTGCACGAATATACGAGACAACTCTATATATTCAGCTAGCCCAGCTCGTAACCTTCTGATGTAGGATGGGTTCACTACAATGATATCATGACATATTTGCTTCTGATTATCATATGCATTTGTTATATATGTTGATAAATACTATAATGACTCACCAAGAGTTATTGGTCCCGAAGTACCATATTTGAGTATAATTAATGCACTAATATATCTTATTGATAATACAATATAATATATTGTGTTTTGGTTAATTTGTTAGCCAAGTGTAGTGCAGCTCCAATCTGAAGGATCATGCTATATATGTGGAATATCACGTATGAACTTATCTTATCCAAGAACATTGAAATCATCATATATTGGCTCTACAAATGCTGATCATTTATTTGAACCCCACAAAGTAAGATCACTGACAACCTATGTATTCACTTGTAGTGACAAGTATATCATGGCAATCTATGAAACAGATCATGAATACTTCATCTTGAAATCACGCTGAGATTATGACAATTAATGTGGCTAATCGAGAATGTATATGATTGAGATCTATCACCAATGAGTCATGTTGTAATGACATGGAAAAGGTATTTGTGCGTTGTACTATTTTTCCTTCACCAAGGTTTTTTTCCTACTGGGTTTTTTCTTGCTAAGATTTTAATGAGGTAGAACAAATACAAGCATGTCACATTGAAACACTATTTGAGCATGAAACTTATAATGGACGTGACATAAATGCTCATCAAATTCAAAGTCAAGCAAAAATGTTACAGGATCCACAAAAACATTGCTAACAATGAACTAGCTACTAAGATTTACATGTGTTGACTTTGTGATCATTATTGATATGTCCACATGAGGGGGAGCCTTATACGAACTGTACTCTTTTTCCCTCCGCACAGGTTTTGTCCTATTGGGTTTTCTTGGCAAGGTGTTTAATGAGACAATATAAAAGGTATATATATAAAGAATATTGTATTCTTTTTCCTTCGTCAAGTTTTTGTCCCATTGGGTTTTACTTGACAAAGGTTTTAACGAGGCATATTCATAAAAGATAAATATTTAAGGAGTGAGTGTTATGAAACATTGTTAGGTGGATATTTCATCATTTTGTTGAGAGAATCTTCAAATTAAAAAACCGAGGAATGAGTTGTAAAGCCCTCTTTAATGGATGAAGTTGAAAGACATCATCATGAGGATATATCATTATGTTTAAGATGGTAGATAATGTAACTATTCATGAAGCTTTGTAATTCTATAAATAGATAAATTTGATTTAGAGGAAGAGGTACACTGATATAGATTAAATATAATCTTCTTCTATACATTCTCTTAATTCTTTCTTTACTTTCATAGTTTCATTGTATTTTAGGAATAATTTTATAACAATTTTTTTTAAATTTAAATTTAAAATTTTTTATTTGATTGGACTAGATGAGGAGTGAGATGGCTCTGTCTTCGATGGCAAGGAATGGAGTCAAGGGCTAGCGACATGACAAGAGCTGTTCTGTTTTTGACGAGAATGTCTCAGTCTGATGATGATAAAGCATTGACGAAAGATGGATCTAGCTTGGTCATATGGAATCCTACGGAGTTTTCTAGATATTTGTATCTAAGTACTTCAAACACAACGATTTGTTCAAATTTTATTTGTCATTCCTCCAAAACCACCAGGGCAAACCCGAAGACGTAATGCCGCGAGCTTTTTTCTTATTAGCCTCACGAATCAAATAGTCCAAAAATATATCCAATAGTCGCATTGTAACACCTCGATCCCTCTCGAGACCGGAGCCCCGATCCAACACCCGAGGTCACGAAAGATAAGGGAAGACAGACGAAGTCTCCCCTATTTATAGGACAGTCCAAAACCTGTACAAGCAACTATAACCTCAAAACCAAAGTTCACCCTCGTCCGTAACTCCCCACTTCCTCTATCACCACATACAACAACTCCTCAAGGCCATCCGAGCCTTGGAACCCACAAAAGTCCACAATCAAGCATGTATTAAGTCATAGAATTTATAGATCATGAGATTGGTTATCATACCTCTCCAATCTTATCTATTCAATTTTCTTATCTATTAAGTCTGCCAATCAACTTCATTTTTCCCAAGCAAGCATGCACGACCGTTAGACTATAAATTAGTTCATTATGCTATTACAGGCCATGTACAACTATTAGTACATTCGAGACTTAAACTTACATTACAAGAACCTGTAATAAATCAAGTACAAACAAGACCCAAAACATTTACATGTCAAATTTCAATGATTTTAATCAAATTACAATTTACGAAGGCCAACATAACCCATCATGAAAACTCTCGAGCTTTCTCTTATCAACTTCTGAATGTGCTGAACTTGAAAGGTGTTAGAAAGAGGTATAAGCATACAAAACATGTATGCCCAGTGAGGGAATGAATATTTTCAAAACCAATTCGTGCTATGCATATAAACAAGCAGTAAATTGGATGACACACAAGATTACCATACTAAATAGTACACAAGGATACGAGTCTAAATAACATGCAAGCATAGGAGGCTGAATAACATTCTAGCATGCAAGTATACGACTCAAGATAACACACAAGCACACGGCCTAGATAGTACACAAATACACGAACTATGAAATACATAAGTCTAGTTAACACGCAAGTATCATGTAAAACATATAACCATGCTTCAAGTAACAAGATAACAAATAACAATTAATAATCGAGTATCACATATTTAAAAAGGATACGGTTCATCTTATTGTCTTCAATCTCGAACCACAAGCCCCGATCTTCAAACAAGTGCCGGCAAACCCCTTATTCCTCCAAATGGGTCACTCCGGATGTACCCCGATCCTACGACCCTTTTTCCTGAGGTATATCCATATGCACCAACGAGGTGAACCACGCTTCTAGGGTAGTGGAGTATACTTAGTGAGAGAAAGGGAATAGGCACTATGGTAGTCGAGTGAGCACGACAAACCCGATGCCGCCCGTGTTTCTCGATGCTACCATGTCCGAAAAGGTTGCGCAATCTCGAACAAGATCACAAGAGCCAAGAATATCAAATCACGTAAGAGGAACGACAAAGTAGGTCACCCTCGCAGTTAATCACAAATCACAAGAAAAGACACAAGATATCAAGTAAATAATACATATAAAATTTATCAATTACCAAATAATATAATCTAGAAACAATAAAATAAGTTAAAATGCACAGAAGAGATGATGACTCCCTCACCTTTAAAAATCCAAACCTGCAAGAACTAATGTCCATGTACTTACAAACACCTTGGACGGCTCAAAAGCTCAAACCCTAACATGTTATAGAACACTCACTTACCACAAATAATTCCATGGATGTCATTTATGGCCAATGCAATAAAGAATATAAACAAGTAACTATATTTCATTAACTCTTAACTACAACCAAAACTCAAGAAAATAGCATTCAAACCAAACTTAACACTTAATACATTAAAGGCACTAGGTAGCATGCTCTGATATTACACTTTAGTCACTAAGTTATAACATTCTAGTTATTCAATGACAACTCAACTAAGGCATGATCAAATTCCTAACAACATTGCACTAACCACTTTAAACTACATGAATAATCATTATAACACCATTTATTTCATAAAACTTGTATTCATTCTCAAGTAGGTCACTTATCAAATACGGGGTTCTAGGACTCATAGAAGCATTAAGATACATTCTCTAAACTAGGATTTTCAAGCTAATGCAACTCAACACTTGTTTTATTTAACTTAGTTCCACTTTTACCTTTCAAACATCTCCCTTTCACATTACTCTAACCAATGGCTCTACTAGCATGCTCGGGATTCCCTTTCATTTAGCTTTTCCAATTACATTCGTAACATTTAGTAGCCAAGTTAAATCACATAAACCACTTAACTACAACTAAACTAAACAAGTTCAAATTATTTAAACATTCAATGCACATAGTTCACGTTAGTCACATGTTAAACATTTAACATTCAATGCAACTAATATTTATTTAACCCTCATTCTACTTAAGCACTCTCTCCAAATATGTAATTGTTACTCTCAAGCCTTCAACTACCTATAATCTCCAATTATTCAACTCAAATTAACCTTTAGTGCAACATTAATCACTTAGCTATATAAACTAAAATTTATGACTGCATTTACTTAATTTTAAGGTTCCATTAGCAGCCGTAATAACCTCTAAAACTTCTAAAATTTCATAGACACGTATTTCGTCAAGTGTAGATGGGTCTAGCTTCAAACGGTTCCCAATTTGGAGTTAAACTCATCAAATTATGCCCTTTAGAAAATCATTGTGCAACCAGCCCTGAATTATGCGAGAATCAGTCACCCCACTATTTTGGCTCCAAAACTACCCCTTAACGACATAATTCAATCTTTCACCCAAAAGAGAAATTTTTCCTCAAGGTGTTGGGCATAAAGTGTAAAAATTTCAGATAATTCCGACAATGTTTGCTACCTCAAATCAGCTATGCAAAACTGTTGTGCAATCTGCCCAGAAATTCACATCTTGCACTAATTCACTTTAGCTATTATTCTTACTTATTGAGCTAGCATTGAGCATTATTATGACATGTATCTATCATTTGTAGCATCTACACTTCATTTAAGACTTTAAACAAACACTTTACATGCATCAAATCGTCCTCCAACCTTAACATCAACAACAATTAATACATGAAATCTACAAGCACAACTAGTATTAACACCCATATTTCACATAATTTATACATCAATCAAGTTAACTATCTAAAACCAAGCTTAGATCATCCAATTTCATCATTTACATAAACTTTCAACTATCTAGCAATCACAATCATTAATATCAATTATCAACTAGCTAAAACATCTTTCAATTTCTTGTAGATACTTAATTTTATTTGTTCAGATACCTATTCTATAGTCCTCCAAATGCTCTATTATTTATCTATAAACGTAGCTCTTCGAGTGTAGATCATCTTAGAACCAAATGGAACTCAATTCTGATCTAAATTCCTCAAGATACAACCATTTCCGTACTACTGCGCATAACTGCCCTACACCAGCGATCTTCCCAGACATATTTCGGAAATGGCTAAATTGGAGGGTTACAACGTGAGAATTATCCTTATCTCTAGAAATCAACATTTGTTCTAAACTGCCTAATCTAGTCGGTGTATAAATTTCGTTAAGTTTCGAGCACGTTTTCTAGGTCAAAAGAGCTCTAGAGGTTGGGTGACATTTTCTGTCCAGACAGGGCATTAGCTATCTACCAACTTTTCTCGCATTTTAACTAGTTTAATGCATGAGTATAACTATCACATAACTTCTATACTTTATCTAGGACATTTAACAAATATGTAGTCTTCATCAGGGGTGGACCTACGTTATATTCAATGTAAACTAAAATTATTATGGTTTAGCGGTTAGTGAAATGCCTTTAAAATCCTTTGGTGCTATAGGTCATGGGTTCGAGTGCTGCAGAGTGCTTCAGGTTGTGAATTTTGTTTTGCCTGTTTTATTAGCTTGTAATGTATTTTTTTTTAAAAAAAAAAAAACTTACTCACTTTCCCAAATCAAACCCAAACCCTTCTCTCTTCTAACACATCTCTCTCCATTCGTCACCTTCAAAGTTTTTTTTTTTAAAAAAAAACTTACTCACTTTTCCAAATCAAACCCAAATCCTTCTCTCTTCATTCGTCACCTTCAAAGCTTTCCTTAACAGTTAGGTAAACCACTATATACTTCTTTTTTTAATTTTCCATTTGTCATTTTTATATATATATATATTTTTTAAGGTATTATTATTATATAAAATTGATATACTGACAATGATTGTCTTGTCTGCTTCTTGATCTATTAATTTACATATATATGTATTATTATTAATATAAAATTGATTCGTTTGACAATGCTTGTTTTCTTGTCTACTTCTTGATCTATTAATTTAGATATATATATATGTATTACGACTCTACGAGTTTCACTTATGAAATTGGTATACAATGCTTGCCAGTTGTCTGCTTCTTGATCTATTAATTTAGATATATACGTATTACGAGCTTCACTTATGAAATTGATATACAATGCTTGTCAGTTGTCTGCTTCTTGATCTGTTAATTTAGACAAAATTGACAATTTATATCTTATTGTGTATATTACTGTAAATCAATGTGTATGTTACTATAGCCAAAGCTTTTGAGTCTTTTTTTAATAGGAGTAAACTCTTTTGATAGGCAATATTATTTGGTGTTCTATGTTCCTCTGTGTTCTTAAATTAATTTTTTTTTTGAAGATATCATGGATAAATTTTTAAAGAAGAGGTCAATTTCCGATGGAATGAGTAGTAAAGATAATGAACATCACAGTTCAAAACAACCTCGAATTGAGATCAATGTAGAATATCTACCTACATATCCTGGATTACGCCAAAAAATTACAAACTACCATCCTGATGATCAAGATAAAGTACGGAGATATTATTTACAAAAGGGACATTGTCAACCCCGTCATCATAATTTTCCTCAAAGAATGTTTGGGAATAAGGCTAGAAGATTTTGTTCCTTTTGGTTCAATGAATTTGGTTGTTGGTTAGAATACAGCATAGAGAAAGATGTTGCATATTGTTTGCATTGTTATCTTTTTAGGACTGATGTTGGAGGCATTGACAATGAGTTGATTATTCAACACTTTCAAAAAATGCAATCACGCCGGGGACAATTATAAAATGTACTTTTTGTATTGCTATACTTTATAGTTACTTTTTTCATCTCTTTTGTATTTAAAATGTGTTTAATATGTATTTGTTTACGTATATATAAGTTTACTTGATCATTTGGTTATTCACTATATTTTTGTAGTGCATGCACTGATCCCCGAAACTTGGGTCCGCCACTGGTCTTCATTTATGAGCTTTAACTAGCAAGATAACAACACAATTAAGGCTTCTAGCAACACTTATGAAATATACAAAAGAGAGCTTCTACAACACTTTACATACTAGGAATTATCCTTTCTCTACAACTCGTGGGTAAATAACCAACATTATAGAAACAAGAATAAGCAATAGAAATGCACACAAGGGTGAGTTTCCTCACCTAAACATGAAGAAAAGCATAAAAATTAGCTTACAAGCCACTTCTTTTTCTTTCTTTTCTTCATTTCCCTCTCTTTTCCTTGCTTCTGTCGTGTGCTTGTATGTGTGTGTAGAGTCTGATTTTTGTGTGCTTGTGTGTGTTATAGTATTTTAGTATGTGTAAATAAGAAAAGACAAAAGACCCAAATGACCAACATGCCATTCAACTAAATACTATTAACTAGTTTGTCATTCTAGTTTAATTCTAACTAATTTAGTTACTCTATTGTTTATTAATACATTTATTTATTTACTATAATTTTTAAATCACCTAAATGTTAGTGAATGCACATAAATACACGTTAAACGAAATAGATGCACGTAAACCAAAAATATGACATTTTATGCAAACAACTATATGTAAATAATTAAAGTAGACATATAAATATATGCATATTAATAAAATAATTATATGCACGGGTCAGGGTGTCACACGCATGGTAAGAGTGTCAATATATTTTCATAAAGTCTCTTGAAATCAAACTAAAATTTAGTCTTTTGGGTTTTTGGAACCATCAAATGCATATAAATCTATTGGTTAACATTTAGTGCAAGATTAGAATTAAATATGCGAAAGTTACAACTCCAATCTCTAAGCTAAAATGTTTAAACTATATAGATATAGGCTAAATTTCACACTTAGTCCCTATTGTTTATATGTTTTTTCAATATTATCCTTAATATTTTAAAAGATTCATAATGGTCCCCAATGTTTACAAAAGTTATTCAAAATGGTCCTTATTATGTCTTAAATTGTTTTTCAAAATTTCAATTTAGTTCATATTATTTTCTAAAAAAATTCAATTCAATCCATGCATGTGACCCCTATTTGGGGACTAATTAAATTTTGTGAGAAACAATAGGAACTAAATTAACTAATTTTGAACAATAAGAACCATTTTGAATCACTTTATAAATATTAGAGACTAATATAATTTTTTTAAAACATAAAGGACTAACTTGAAAAAATGTGTAAACAAAAAGGACTAAGTGTAAAAATTACCTATAGATATACGTATATATTTTTTTAATATGTTAGGCAAGACTTTAAATAAACATAAGAATAAATACAAAATACATAAAAATAAGCTTGTTACTGTTCTTTTTCTTTTCGTCTTTTTTTTTTCTTCTAAAAATTCAAATGTTAAATATTTCCTGAAACTTACAATAATTTTCTAAACTCAAGGTCCAAATGCAAGCTGAGAATTTAGTTCTAAAGATGCAAATTTGTTCTAAAATCTTTAAACACGTGTCAATTTCAAATTCAATTTCAATAAAGATACACAAAATAAATATAATATTCATGACTTCTGAAATCATATAATGGATTTTAACCATATAACTCTTAGACGATTAAGCTCGAATTTCAAGATTTCTCTTATTTTTTCACGAACTTCCAAGGATCAAAATATTGGAGGGTTACACAATATGTTAAAAGTATGGGCATGATAATACACTATTTTCTTATATTTGCAGAGAAGCTACAAGGTAAGAGACCTTCTATAGGGTTAGATATAAAATTATGGGTTAGGCTTAAATACTGATTAAAGAATCTAATCCACTGAAAGGTCTAATTTTGACCATTAGCCCAAATAAAATGAAAAAATTAGTCCTACTAGGCCTATAATGCAGGTGTTACATCTGTCACGCCCCAAACCCAACACTTAGCCCCGCATGCGAGACTGATATTATAGGCATAAGAAATAATTAATTACGCTTGTTTAAAACAATAATGACAAAGTAAAATAATATATTTTATATTTCCACCCTTATTTTAGTTATTTATATTTTAACCTCTCTGCGCTAAGTTTGCTTAATGGAATTTAACGTAATGACTTAAATGAAACTATTGTGAAAAGCTATTCATCATTTTAAAATCAAAAAAGTTTTTTGATAAAAACAAGACTAATGAAATAATTTAATGATCCCTAGAATATTTTATGATCATTTTATGAATGACTTTGAAGATTAACTAGTTTACGCTTTAAACTCTCAATTTGTTTTCGGGCATTTTTAAAAGTTCGCAAATCCACTCAATAAGGCTCTTACAACAATTCTCACCTTTTAGTTTAGCACATCTCAGATTGTTGAAATATTTACTTTAATTTCGTATTTCCTTAATAGGTCATGTTAACTACCACTACAAGAAAAACTGGCATTAGCAACGAAAAAATTTTGTCGCCAATAGAGACGATAGTGTGACGACTTGAGACATAAATAAATTGGTGCAAACTTTGAGACGAATTTGCTACGAGATAGCAACGCAGAAGAAATTTTATCACTAATACGTCTCTCATAGCAACAAGTTAGCAACGAAGTTTAAGAAAAAAATATTTATCGAAAATTCGTCGCTAATTGGTTTTAAATAGAGATGACTTAGAGACAAAAGTTTCAAATTAACATGTGCCACTAATTTTGACGCTAATATGTCTCGAATAGCCACGAGTTAGCGATGATCTTTTAGAAAAAAAAAATATATTCGTCAAAATTTTGTCGCTAATTGGTTTCACATAGAGACAGTTTAGTGACAAAAAGTTTCATATTAACATATGTTACTAATTTCGTCTCTAATACATATCAAATTGTAACGAGTTAGCGACGAAGTTTTAAAAAAATATTCATAAATTTCATCGCTAGTTGGTTTCAAATAGAGACAATTTAGCGACAAAAAAATTAAATTAACATGCGTCACTAATTTCATCACTATGAGACATATTATTAAGAGGAAAAGAATATATTTGCGTACCTTTAGATGACATATAATTTTTAATTTTTATTATTCATGAGGATATATTGACACAATAATAATTTTATTCGATCTTGATAATTTGTAAAAATATGATTCATTGCATTTGTTTTGAAATTAAAGAAATTTTTAATATATTTTTTAATATTACTAGAATTGTTAGAATATAGTAATTCAATAGAAAAATGTTATTTTAGATGAATTTTTAATTAGATGTGTATACTAATTTTAAATGATTTAGGTAATTTAACACATTGATTAATTTTTTTGATAAATTGATAAAGGGGTATGGAAGTTAGAAGGCGCATGTTAGGTATTTCGAACATATTCTTTATTAATTTTTTCATCTTCTATATGAAGTGTATTATGGTAAATAAGATTTAATTTTTTAAATTTCAACCATTTATTTTAAATACTTTTTAAAATATCTATAAATGTAATGGATGATGTTTAAAAAGGAAAATCTAATGACCCACAAAATATACTTCGCATAGAATAATGTTTAAAAAGAAAAATCTATAAATGTGATGGGTGATGATTTTCAATATTTTTTGAAAATCAACAATCATTCATAACTATTTTTTTTAACTCATATTTAGTTCTTGTTCGAGCTCAATTATCAAAATAATTTCAAATTTTCTCTATATATAAACCTTTTTATTCAAATTTGTATTTCATTTAATAAGAACTTTATTTCATTAATTCATATGCATTTTTTTACATTCTTCATTAACCAATATACTATATCTTTATATATATATCAATGTTTTTAGTAGGCTCTTTGACTAGTATAAAAATTAAGTTTTATATTTTCCTTAAAGTTTTAACGGCAATTTCTTGCAAAACTACCGCTTATGTTTTAATAAGAATTTTATATGTGTTAAGCTATAGGTGGTAGTTTTATGTCTAATATCAAAGGAAAGATTTATAGTAAACCATCATTTATAAACTAGTATTAAAGATATCAAATACTTGAATATGATTTTAAGTTGAAATATAATACGTATATAACAATATAAAGGCATCATTACTGAATGTAGGAAGTGTTACGCACTATATATACGAATAAGGATGCGTGTGCTTTAATACGCCAAGATATATTCCTTTATATATATAAATATTATGTGATGTTGATTATAGTGATGATACGTGTGCTTTGATTATAAACTTTATTAACCTATATATAGTCTTAGTTCAATCTTAATTCTTTACCTATAATTTTGAACATAATTATAGGTTCAAACATGGAATATAAAGGTTCAAACATAATTTTGAACATAAAATTGCCAATCATTAACATTTTCTTTACCTATAATTTTGAAACATAATTATAGGTTCAAACAGGGAATATAAAGGATGTGAAGTAAGGATATATTAATTTATTTTATTCTAATATTCTCTCCATAGTAGACTATTAATACAATTAAAAATGCAATTAAAAGATATTAGACAATAAATATAATTAAAAAAAGTCAACATATTGCAATGCAATTAAATAACATTAAAACTAAATGTAATTATAAAAAGTACTAAACTAATTTAACAAAAAAGACTAAACTATAAATTAAAATCCTAATACAGATATAGATATATACTAGGGTTAAATTCGTTTTGTAACCCTGTCCTTTATATACAGTGACACTTATTATCCCTTATCTTTAAAAATATTCAATTATTAACCCTAATTCTACTCTCACTTCCTTCGATTATAATTATTTTTAATGTATTGTTAAATTATTAATGTTTTCTTGAAATTTGTCTCATTTTGAACTGATTGAGCCTAGGTTATACTTATGAGTTAAATCCACTTTGTACCCCTATCCTTTACATAATTTGATACTTATTATCCCTTACCTATAAAAATATATTTTACTAACCCTTGACTTGGGTCAATTCTAACAGAATTTTTTTTGTTAAAACAAAAGTTTTAGTTTATTAAACTGCCCTTACAAATTAATTTTAAGACAAAATTACCTCAAGAGAAAAAAACCTCTCTATCCTAAAAACTCTTACAAACCCAAACCCCATCCCCACGCCTGCGATACCCCACCCATACTCAGCAAACACCCCATTGACAGACCACCGCCGCTATCCCACCTACCCCGCGCTCATGTTGACCCCCACCAACTCAACCACAAGCCCTCACGCCCACGGCAGATCTCTATCCCCACCCGGCGCTGTCACTATCCTACTTCCTACCACGTGAACACCACCAAGCCAGCCTGCACCCCACCGTTGTCCATCAAATCAAAACAGAAGCATGGAGGCGCACTCGCTACTTAAGAAAGAGCGGTTCAATGTGTGCTCTAATAGAACATGTCAACATGTGAAGCTTCCTGGTCTTTTCCTTAGAGAACCTAACGTCTACGATTTTGGCACTCCTTACAAACACATATTCGATGATCTTCGCCGCAAAGACCCCCAACTGTATCTCTCTCTCTATTTTCTTTTTCCATTTTTTACTTCTTTTAATTTATTTTTTCCATTATAAAAAAATTAAAAAAAAAAACCTTACGTATAAACGAAATGGGATATTGCCAATGCTAAAGAAGAATTTGGGAGTGAAAACAGCACCGCAACGTTGGCAAGACAATGCTGCTGATAGTTCTTTTGATGTCGTTCTTACTTTTGAAGATAAAGTCTTCGATATGGTTCTCGAAGGTTTGTTTTCTTTTGTTTCTTTTTATCTTTATCTTTACCTGCTTTTGCTATCTTATGCACTATCTCATTCCCATTATATACATAAACAATGATTTAATTGAAGTATGTAATTTGTTCCTTCGTAGAAGCTATACTATATGTTTAAGGAAGAATATCTGCCCAAAATATCAATTGATTTTAGTCATGAAATATCTTTTTATCTGTTTATCTAGATGAATTTTAACCTCATTAGTCTCTTTCTTTTATTCTTTTACATCTGTCAAGCTGATACAACTATCTGCTCCTAATATTGGAGATTGAGTCATGCACGCTTGAAACATTATCTTATGTTTGAAAATAGAAATCAGGATTAGTAAGGAGTTTTTGCTTTGTCATTGAGTTTCTTTATGAGGAAGTGAAAGCATGTACTAGTAATCACAGTTTAGAAATGGATTTACATCTATGCTTATAGTTGACAATTGAAAAACTTGCAAGGTTATACATGCATAATAAATTTTGGTGCAGAAATGATGTTTTTGGCTTGTGTTGACCAATATTTTGTGGTAGCTGGGAAAATGGTTCGTTTGTAGGGTTTTCATGAGGGTAAGGTGTTTCTTATTTGAGATTCAAATGGTTGTGCAAAAATGCTAGCAGCAGAATCCATCAAATGTTGATCTATTTCGGGGTATGAGAAATAGTGTTGGCATGAGCTCCAGTGAAAGTCCTAGAATGATTGTGTGCTATCAGGTAGTTTAGCTATACATTGATATCCATTATCCTACCTTGACCCTAGCTATTCATTACAATCAAATTTAAAGTCCTAATGATCTGTGAGGCTATGACCAACCTATATTAGTGAAAAGTGGCATGAAAAATAAGCCTATGAAGTCCTAAATGAGTTAGAATAAAAGATCAACATTTATAATTCACTTAATTTGCATAAACTTATTTGGGAACAATTGGTTAGGATGAAGGCTATCCGCACACTCACTTAGGGGATTTGGAGTAAGATGAAATCTATTTTGAAGTTGATATCCTTCATGCTTATGATTTTTGAGATACCTTATGAGGTTAAGCTTTGCAATGTTGCTACTGAGGCTGTGAAATTTTTTTATCATTCAGCGTTGTTTTTAAGAGTTTAATTTTGTTGAATCATTAATCTTGACGGTGTTTTTCTTTTTACTTGTGTCTTTTGCTTGAGGACAAGCAAAACTTAAGTTTGGGGGTTTTTGTTGGGTGTTTAATTTACATATTATTTTAACATCCTTTTCGCTTAATATTTGTTAATCCTCGAGTGGTTTAGGAACAATTTGATGGGTTTTGTTTTGCAACGTAGGCGATTTTTATAGAAAAGTCTGAGTTTTGAAGTAAAATTGAAGAAAAATTGTAGAAGGGCTAGCTTGAATTCAACCTTTGAAGCATTTGATGAGAATTCAGAAGTTGCGCAGTCATATCGCTGGAAAGTTGGTATTTTTGTAAAATGGCGTGAAAAGAAGATAACCTTAGGATAAAAAGAAGAAAACAAACGTGAGAAGAGGAAGCTTCGGGCGGCTGGTTTAGGAAGCAATAAACGTTCCACCAAGAGACAAACATTTAGGATTGCAAGTTGAAGATGGAGAACAATTCGAAGATGGACTTCTACCACAATTCTTCTCCAAATCCTAGTTTTCTCTATCTTTCATCATGAATTACATTAAGCTTTGGATTTTATTTACATTCATTATGATGTTCTATATTATTTTTCTAGGGCTACGATGTAGCCAGATTGTGAATACTTGAAGCTTTTGATTTTGATTGATTGATGAACTATTCCATGTATACGTTGAGTATTTCATGCTAAGTTTAATGCTTGTGATTGCCTGATCAACAATTACATGATTCATGATTTGGTTTGAGACTGAGAAGTGATAACTAAATTAGACCACGTGTGAAATACCATTAAATCATCATAAGCTAAAGACAGTTATGAGATATAGTGTAGTGTATGAATTTCTAGGGCTTAATGAGTTCCCCAAGTTTATAGTTATCACAGAGATGTAAGTAGCTTGCTTAGCGGAATATGTTATTGATACTTGAGAAAGATTAATAACAACATTAGTGAAATTGCTGGCAACGTAAGGAATAGACATCGATTGAATTAAATCAATAGTTTCAAGTATGATTAATCTTGGTAAAATCGGAATCCCTAGAGCCTTTTAATTATTGAATTACCATCTTTTGTTAATTTCATAATTGTGTTAGTTGCTATTTTGTTAAGTTCTATAATTTCTTTAGTCTTTAGTTACAAATTCTCAATTCGTGATTGTCCAAATAAAGTTAGAGCTAAATCAATTTTGGTATTTAGTAATCACAGTCCTCGTGGGAACAATCTTTACTCACTACTTTATTACTTGTTGCGATACGTGCACTTGCGTTAGATTTTATACAACATAGGGAATAGGATGCGAAGGTTGTGTAACCAACTGCTGCCAAGCCCACCGCCGCCCAGTAGAGAAACGACACTACCGTGCCTCGACAAATGGTAGAAACTACTCGAAAACACATTCATAATCGATAGAGATCGATTAATTCACATATAAGTGAAGGTAGCAAAGTAGGCCACCCTCCAATGCACACATCAATGCTCTAGAACATATTAATAACACGAAATACAATTGAAGTGTAGTAGGAGTCAGTTGAGGATGTCGGTTGAGGGACTCAACCGACTCTCTCACCCTGCAATTACAGAAAGGGTCGGGTGAGTAAGTCGGACGACAGACTTGCCCGACTCTACTCGACCGACAAAGGCAGAGCAAAACAATCATTTATAAGCAACACAACATTTCCACCCAATAATCAACACATTTACCACTACACCAAGTAAATACATGACCCACTAGTGCAACATAAGGTACACATATAGCATACAATTAGTACAAAAGTCACAAGTAAACTTAATTCTCATATCCATGCAAGAATCAACTTATAACTCAAGTTTAATGCAAGATAACCACTTAGGAACACATGTACAAGCTCATCTTGTCATTACATAACATAAACAGTAACTTACCGCTTTCAAAGTAACCTTAGATGCACATAGAAATGAGTCCCCTCACCTTAGTATAGTAGAAGATGCTCAAAGAAGCAAGAAATTGACTAGAATCGCAAGCATTTCCTTCATTTTCCTCTTCTTCCTTCGCTTTTCCTTTCTTCCTTGCCCTAATTTCTTCTTCCTTTCCCCTTTTCTTTTCCCCTCACCCAATATACCCTCCTTATCCTCTTTTTTAATATTTTGTTTGTTATTTCTAATTTTGTGTGGTGGCTATTTAAGTTTGAAAATTAAATATGAGCCACATGTTAATTATAATACTCTCATTTGCTAAATGCCTTTCACAATGTTCTAATTCATGCTAATTACATTTATTCCATTCTCTACCAATCCAATTATACTATTATCATGCAATTATAGATTCAACGAAATAATAGATAAGTCAAATAAATCTAAATTCAAATATTAACTAAATAAATGCACACCAATAAAATATGTATTACTCGGAACGGGGCCTCACATCCTCTCCCCCTTAAAATAATTTCCCCCTCAAAATTCTTACTTGATTTACGAAATAGCTTGGGATATCGTTGCTCTATTTGATCTTGTCTCTCCCAAGTAGCCTTTTCTATTCCATGGTGACTCCATAATACCTTGACCATCAGAATCTTCTTTGAACGTAGCTCCTGAACCTTTTGATCCATAATACAAATGGGTCTTTCTTCATAATACAAGTTCTTATTAAGCTGCAACGGCTCTGGCCCAAGCACATGAGACAGACCAGGATGATATTTCCTTAACATAGACACATGAAATGCATCATGAAGCTTCGAAAGACTAAGAGGCAATGCCAAATGATAAGCCAATTTACCAACACTTTCAACAATCTCAAAAGGCCCAACATATCTCGGACTTAGCTTCCCACCTTTACCATGTCGCACTAAACCCTTACGGGGAGATATTTTCAAGAAAACTTGATCGCCTGCCTCAAATTCTAAATCTCTTTTACGCTTGTCAGCATAACTCTTCTACCTGCTTTGAGTCGTGAGCATTCTTTGTCGAATGAGATATATATTATCAATCTTTTCTAGAAGTTCAGGCAACATGGTAGGATCAACGGTTTTTATTTCCCCAACATCATCAAAAGGAGACCAACATTTACGTCCATATAGAGCCTCATATGGAGTCATGCCAATAGTATATTGATAACTATTGTTATATGCAAACTCTGCTAGAGGTAAATGTTTCTCTCAACTCTTTCTAAAATCTAGAACACAGGCTCTCAACATATCTTCCAATATTCGGATAGTTCTCTCTGATTTCCCATAAGACTGAGGATGATAAGCTGCACTGAAACTCAATTTAGTGCCTAATGATACCTACAACAGCTGCCAGAATTGAGAGGTGAATCGAGGATCTTTGTCTGATATAATGCTCGCGGGTACCCCATGTAGTTTCATAATATTTGCAACATGCAGATCAGCTAGTTTCTCAAGACTGTCATGTTTATTCATTGGGATAAAGTGAGCAGTCTTTGTTAGCATGTCTACCACAACCCATACAACATCAAAACCTTTCGGTGTTCTCGGCAAGTCCGTAACAAAATCCATTGTAATATGTTCCTATTTCAATCTAGGAATAGCCAAAGGTTGCAACAGCCCTGCTGGACGCTGGTGTTCTACTTTAACTCCCTAACAAGTCAACCATCGAGATACAAATTCAGCAATTTCCCTTTTCATATTATTCCACCAATAGTACAGTTTCAAACCCCTGTACATTTTCGTCCCACTTGGATGGATAGTGTACTTGGTATTATGAGCTTCATCTAGAATATTCTTTTTCAAATTCTGATTATTAAGAACACAAACTCTGTTTTTGAATCATAGAATAACATCATCATGCACTTTAAAATCTGACTCTCCCCTTTTGATTCAATCTAGGATTTTCTAGAGTTACGAATCATCTTGTTGTGCTTCTCGAATTCGTGACAATAGTAAAGGCTGAACTCGTAGATTCACAAACAGAATCCCAGTTTGAGTGGTTTCCAGCTTCCATGAACTAATATCCACAACTAGTTCCCAACTTTTAATTATCACACTTGCAATGCTTGTTTTTCGGCTGAGTGCGTCAGCAACAACATTAGCTTTCCCCGGCAGGTAGTTGATAGTGCAATTATAATAATCCAATAGCTTCATCCAATGCCTCTGCGTCATGTTCAGTTCTTTATGTGAAAATAAGTATTTCAGGCTCTTGTGATCGGTGTATTTCTCAAATTTGTTACCCCACAGGTAATGACACCATTTCTTCAGTGCAACCACAATAACAACTAACTCTAGATCATGTGTAGGATAATTGCCCTCATATGGTTTCAATTTTCGGGAGGCATAAGCGATTACCCTATCATTTTGCATCAATACACAATCCAAACCTTTCTTCGAAGCATCAATGTAAATCACAAAATTCTCATTTCCTTCAGGTAATGCAAGCACAGCAGTTGTAGTCAATTTTTTCTTCAATTCCTGATAGCTACTTTCACATTTATCATCCCAGATAAAACTGGTCCTCTTCTGAGTAAGCTTGGTCAGAGGGCCTACAATCTTGGAGAAATCTTTAATAAATCTGCGGTATTACCCAGCTAAGCCAAGAAAACTACGCACCTCGATTACATTCTCGAGCCTTCTCCAAGATAAGACTACCTCAACCTTTACAGGATCTACTGCAATACTTTGCTGATAGATTATATGACCTAGAAAAATAACTTGTTGCAACCAGAATTCACATTTACTAAAATTTAGCATATAACTAATACTATTGAAATTTTTGTGAAACTAAATGCAGATGTTGCTCATGCTCGGACTTAGTTTTAGAATACACAAGTATATCAACAATGAATTTCACCACGAATTAATCCAAATAGGGTCGGAATACCCAATGCATAAGATCCATGAAAGCAGCTGGAGCATTAGTTAACCCAAAAGGCATCACAATGAACTCATAATGTCCATACCTGGTTCGAAATACAGTTTTTGATACCTCTTCTTTGTAAATTTAGAGCTGATAATATATGTGCCTCAAATCAAATTTATAGTATATCTTCGCCCCCTGCAACTGATCAAATAATTCATCAATAAGAGGCAAATGATATTTGTTCTTAATCGTTACCTGATTCAACCCTTGGTAATCTATACACAATCGCAGAGTACCATTTTTTTTCTTCACAAACGACATAGGTACTCTCCATGGAGAAGAACTAGGCTGTATGAACCCCTTCTATAGTAATCCCTGCAACTGGACTTTCAACTCTTGAAGTTCTAAAGCGTCATTCGATACGCTGCTTTAGATATAGGTGCAGTCCCTGACATCAAGTCAATTACAAATTCTATTTCCTGCTCTAGTGGCAAACCTAACAATTCCTCAAGAAATACATTTGGATACTCTTTAATAACCGGAACTTCACTCAACTTCAATTTATTAGATGGTTTATTAATCAGGTAAACAATATAAGCATCATACCCTTTGCACAAAAGCTTAGAAGCTTTGGTTGAAGAAATAAGAGAAAGCCCAGTAGAATTATGATTTCCCGCTACTTCTATCACTAGTTGGCCAGGTATCTGAAACCTTACTACTTTAGCTCTACAATCAAGGTGCGCATGATACTTTGTTAACCAATCCATACTCAATATAACATCATGATCTTGAAAAAGGAGTAAGATAAGGTCAGCGGGAAAATTTTGCCCCTTTATATGAATTTCACATGCCTTACACATAGACTGAGTAACAAATCTAGTACCCATAGGTGTATTCACCTCAATTTTATATGGTAACTTCTCAAGTTTTAATTCAATACGTTGCACATAGAAGGGAGTGATAAATGAATGGGTAGCACTGAGATCAATTAATACTTTAACCAACTGGTTTAAAATTAGAAATGTACCTTCAACCTGTGACACCCCGAACCTAGCACTTCATTAATTGCATTCATTAAATGGTTAACTTAGATGTAACTTAGCTAATAACTTCATTTTTTCATGTTTCCATAAATTCAACTATTTCTTTTTATGTATTTTATATTTTTATAAAATACTACATATTTTTAGGGGACTATAGCCCCTGACCGTGCTTGCATTGCATATCGGGATCAATGAAAAAAAATTTGCGAAGTTTTTGATGAATAGTACCAACGAGATTTTTTCAGATTTTTTAGATTTTTGGCATTTTATTTTGCTAAAATTTAATCACCCAAGTGACCCATGTACCCTTACTAAAATGCCTTAATTGCTTGACCTACCCTTTGACCATCTCATGAGAACATTATAAGCCAAGAAACAAAAAAAAAAGGTCAAAAAAAGAGCCAAAAAAGAGTTACGGGAATAGTAACTCAAAAAAAAAAAAATCTCCTTGCTTCCTCCTTGCTTCCATTGCTTCCCAAATTGGTTGTGATTCATCCTTAGGACCTTAAGACCATTCTTTGATCTTCAAAAGAGGAGATGGTGCATTTCATTCTTGTATTAAATTCAATTAAAGTTTGTGTTATTATTTTTGTGATCTAATATTGTAGTGGTTTAATGCTTGTTCCGTTGCTTCTTATATGCTCTAATAACTTCATAGAATATATTTTATAGTTTAAAATTCTTGTTGAATGCTTAAAAATGAAAATGACACTTGGGGAAGATGATTGAATAGTACATTTGCCATGAAAATGACCAAGAAAATAATTTTGTCTCGGATTTTGAATTCCTCGCTCGTGTAGGTCCTTGGCATGTTAGATTGACATAATGTGGAATAAAATTGAGGTTCTCTTTGAGAAAATCATGAAAACGGACCTAATTTAAGTCGGGGCCAAAAAACGGAGTTGTCCGTTTGCTCGTTTTTATTTAGGGCTTTGTCTTAGTAGGTCATGGAGGCACTTTCTGTGCATTTATGGCGTCGGTTGGGGTTTCGGGTGATATAGCTCCTTTGTAAAACCGTAAGAGAAAAATCGGGATTTTTGGATAAACGTGGGTGGAACCGGGGTTCCGTAACTTTTAAGTGGGTCATAAAATGTCCTTGAATGGGATGTGAAGTCGGTTTCAAGTTTGGTTATCATATGAGTTCATAGGCGCATAATTTCTATTGACTTTAAGCATAATAGTTGAAATTGAGAATTAGACTTGTGTTAGCTTGAAATGTCGCACCATATGCTTCCAATATTGATTGTCATTGCATTTCATGGCTATATTGTTTAGTTGAATGATATATAGACCGAACATTGTTAAATGCTTATATGAATTATCATTGCTATGTATATGTTAGTTATTATACTATTATCTTTGAATAATACTTAGAACATTAAAGAATGTTGCACATGTGATTACTTGAGTTATCTGTTGTTTAAATAATGATTAGAATGCATGTTAACAATGAAATATATTGTTAGTTATGTGAATTAAAGGGAATCAAATAGAGTTGGATAAATTAATGGCTTTATGAACTAGCTTTAGTTGAGAATAAAGAATCACTTCTTATGTATATAGTTGATTGTATTAGGTAGTGATAATTGAAGGGATTGATGCTTTTGGAGAATATTGAAGGAGTCTAGGCCTAATTCGTACAGGTTTGGCTTCCTAAAAAGGTGAGGGATCATTTCTATGTGCATTCTAAGTGCTTTACTTTGCTATATGCTCAATGTTCGATGTTAAGTGATTCAAGCACTTTACTTCTATTCGCTTAGTAATTATAGATTAATGAATGCATTCCATCCTATCGTACGGAGTAATTAATACTGTGTGTACTCGAGGACAACCCTTTTTGTTGTCCTCCTTGTGTATATATCGGCTTATTTTGTTATATTATTATTATTATTGCTTCTTGTGTTATCGAGTCTTTGGTTGAACAACCATATTATAGGCGGCAGCGGGCTTACCAGGGTTGGTGCTCTAGCTCCGTACCCTATTCCCTCAGTCACCTGGTCCGGGGATTGCCAGGGGATATTGGGTCGTAGGATTATCGGGGTACATCCAGAGTACACCTACTGGAGGGATTGAGGTTTATGTTGATACATCGATCGTGGTGCATGGTTCGTGGCTCGTGGATCGTGATCAAAGATAAGAAAATTATGGAGTGTTGGGGTTAAGTGTATCGTATCCTTTGATATATGTGGTCATTTGAGATCTATATTGTCTTTTATTTGCTTACTTGCTTTATTTGTTGTATTGTACGTCTCGGGTAGTCCTTATCCCTCACAGGGCAATTGTGGTTGCTCATACCTTGCTACATGTTTCAGGAAATGCAGTTGGAGGAGGAGTTGCCTTATTTGCTAAGTAATACTTGCTTGAGGTAGATGTGTTTCCTATTGGTTATATGAAGAGCATGCTTGTTCTACTTTATGTTCTATTTTGGGGCCTAAGGACTTATGTATATATTTGGGTAGTTGCAAGTTTGAAAGCTAAGTAGATGTAGTAAGTGTTATGGAATTGTGTCATATAATAACTTATGCTTATGCTTCTAACTACGTTGCATGCTTGGGTGTGAGTGAACGGATATATGGTTGGCTCTAATTTCTAAAAATGTTTAATTGCTAACATAGAATGGCATGATAAGCAAATGAAGGCAAAGATTTAAGACTATTGTTGCAAGATTGTATGTATTTATATTGTCTTGTGTTGCTTATGGCTCGGATGGCATTGAAGTTGGGATTTCAATTAGAAATGTTGTTCATTTTGCTTCGTGGTTTTATTTGAATGCTTACAGGTTTTTAGAATGTCCATGGTACAGGGAAGACTCTATCTGTTTTCTTTAAACTTTTGTGACCGAGTTGGAATTAGGTTGAGAATCGCAAGGCTATTAGAGCCTCCGGTCTCGTGAGGGACCGGGGCGTTACACAACCACTGCAGCTGCCTCTGGTAGCTTCTCTTGATCGATAGCATACACTCTAGCCTAGAGTCGTTGGGTGGGAGCTTGGCTTGCAGGTCTACCCTGGGTACCCTGACCAAAAACTTGCCCCTGAACATTCTTAAATTTAGGACAATCATTGACCCGGTATTGGTCACTGCCACTGCTGGTATACCTTCCAGTTTTCCTCCAACATTTAGCTTCGATCTGAGCCTTACGATTACAATGAGTACACTGTTGGGTTAGACTAGCGGTATTACTACCAGATGAAGCTCTATATGAAGAAGTGGCAGAACTACCCTGTTGAGAAACCATCACGATCAATCTATTCTGGCTCTGGCTCGGCCTCTGTTGTCCCTGAGGCTAGAAGGACCTTTGTTGACTCTGACCCTGGGACTGGTAAGGTCTCTTGCTTGGCTGACTTGACTTTGCTCTAACTTCAGATTTTCGTTTCTCAACTCTTGCTACGACATTTAGAGCATCATTATAAGTAGAGAACTGTAAGGGGACTAAGCTATCTTATATCTCGGGCCTCAACCCACGAATAAATCTCCGAATTCGTCCCCATATAGATTACACTAGTGTAGGAGCATAGTGAGACAACCTATTAAATATGGCCTCATATTGAGCTACAGTCATGTTACCCTGCTTTAATGACATTAATTCTTCATCTCTTCTTTCTCAAGCAATCTCAGGAATGTAGTTGTCTCGGAATTCCTTTACAAAATTTTCCTACAAGTAAGGAGTATTCCATTGTTCCCATCGTAGTTTCACTGTACTTCACCATTGTTCCGCATCCCCGTCAAGCAAGAACACTCAAAAGTAATTTTTTTCTCGTTAGAATATTCACACTCAAAAGTAATTTTTTTCTCGTTAGAATATTCAAGTACATTATAAACTTTCTCAGTTTGCTCCAACCATGCCTCAACTTTTACATCATCGGGCTCCCCTTGGAATCTTGGTGGCCCATAACGCAAAATCCTCTCTAGCTGATTATCACTACCATTACCGTTTCCATTTCCATAACCCCGGTTACCATCGCTACCATTATTTCTACCATTTCTATTCCCCGGGTTGTTATCCCCTCGCTGCTCTTGTCGTTCTAGCACCCAAGCCATACGATCCATGGTTGCAGTCATTCTGTCTAGAACCTGCTCATTAATAGGTTGTCGTCTCGCTTCTCTGGTTCCTTCTGTAGTATTATACCTTTGGGGTCTACCTCTGGACCTATTAACTCTTTCCGCCATCTTTAATCACAAGAAGGTTCACGTGTTATAACAAGTATGCATAACAGATATACAAAAGACTCATGCAAAAATATCACATCAAGAGCATTTACCACGTAATACACATTGGTCACATGAAGTTATTATCACTTATTGCACATTTACCACATTATGTGTGCACACATTCACGTAGGGCCACATTCACATTTAGAACACTACCCCCACAGACCGAGAGCCTTATCCCGGCTCATGCAATCTATGCTCTCATACCACCTAAAGGTGTCACACTCTGACCCAACCCCGCCTAGGATCAAGTCCAGACGCGATAGGTGCAAGCCTTATGATACAATACAATACCTGAATGTTAGACTTTTCAAGATAAAATGCATGCATTCCGATTACCATCATTATACATAAGTGCACGAGTACAACGTTCCAACAAGTTCACAGATTTGCACTTGATACAACGTTTTCTAACTCAACTAGATAGTATAAGTTATTTACATGAAACACAACCAAAATTATTTATTACAACATAGACATGTACAATCTTGGAAAAAACACATAACTTGTATCTAGACAAGCCAAGTATTGGATTCATTCCCTCCTTCTTGAGACTCAAACTCAGCCTCAACTGTACCTAAAATGTTGAAGAAAAAGGGTGAGCTTCATACTAGCTCAGTGAGGGGCAAGGCATGGGAAGGTTTTGCAAACTCTTTTCATAATACATATAAGCCAAGTAAATCAAGCCACGCAATAGGTAAACATTAAACACTCAATGAAAGGATACGGTTCTCGATCTACCTTATCACTCCCACATCTTTTGCTCCAATGCATTTACGATATCGATAATCACCTTATATCATCGGTGGGTGTACTCCAGATATACCTGGATAACCTACGACCCAACATTCTGAGGATTTCACCGACTAAGCGAGTAAGAGAATAGGACGCAGAGGTCGCGTAACCAACAGCTTGCATGTAACACCCTGACCCCTCATGAGATCAGGAATTCTATTAAACATGCTATACTCAACCCAAATCCAAACCTGAACACAAAATTTAGAAAAAACGGACGGAGTCTTTCCTGTTTATAGGACAAACAGTTTACCTGCACACATAATATAAATGGACCAGTACCATGTCCAAACATTCAACATTTCTTCGAGGCCATCTGAGCCTTGGTTTTCAACAAACACATTCAAGCAATAATACATTTTCAAATTCAACGGTTATCCTAACTCTTTTCTTTTAGACAAGCACAAACGTGCAATGAATTTAAACCTTACCAACCTATTATATAAACTACGTTATCATACCATTCTAATGACCTAGTTAAACTAAAGTTACATTTCTTTATACATCAAGTATATACAATTCATGGAAGTAAAATCTTACAACTTTTGCAACTCAAGCCACATAACACTTAAGGTAGCTCTTCAACCACGAACTATCATGTAAACACGAACTTTCCTGCTAGCACAGCCTTTCCTGAAGGGTGGATAATGAGGAGTAAGTATACAATCATGTATACCCAGTAAGGGAGGGGAACAGTATACAGGAATCATTTATAAGGGAATCTGTGCAATGCAACAGCTATGTACAAGTAAAACCATTAAACAATTATCATGACAAATAAGCAATAAGATACGACACATTGAAAAAGGATACGATTCACTTTAACCTCAAACACTCCAAAATTCACTTGATCTTCAATCACGAACCACGAACCTCGATCCATGAACCACGATCAATGTGCCGGTATAAACCCCAAATACTCCAGTGGGTGTACTCCGGATATGCCCCGAAAATTCTACAACCCAACACCCCTTGGCAATCTCCGGACCAGGCGAGTGAGGGACTCGAGCACGGAGATCAAATATCCACTAGCAAGCTCGCTGCCGCCTAGCTGATATCCAATACATCCGCCCCTGACACTATGGTTGCGCAACTACTATGGAATGCACTTAAATCCAATGATAATATAACAATAAAATAAAGGAATAATACATAGGAGGGACAACAAAGTAGGTTGCTCTCGAAAACAATTAAGATATAAGCGTTAGGACGAAATTAGCTATATGAACATAAAGGGGTCGATGACATATTTCTCACAAAACTTTACCAAATGCTCACAATTACCTTAGAAATGCATTTAAACACATTATAAGCATCTACAAGTCAATAGGTGTGCAAAACAACCAACTTTCCATTTTTCCCTTTTGTTAACTTAGGCTAATTGGCTCCAAACCGAAATACAAGGTTCAAGATTCACAAGCGAGCTACTCCATACTTCTAATTATACTTTATGGCATCCCTAGGACCCTCAAAACTATCCAAATACTATGTTCGCCACAAAAGCCCGATTACCCCTTTGTGCGTTTGTACTACAAGTACCTTAATCGAAGCTCAACCGAGAGTTAGAAAAGCATATTTAGTACCTACTTACCCTAAGAACACCAAATATAATGTCCAAATCAACCCGGATTTAACTTACACCCAAAACCCTTCTGTAAATTTGTTAACTTCGTATTTTAACTAAGTTCCGAGCAATTAAACTAGACGGGGTCATTAGACTATCTTCACTAATATCTATAGTACCTAACTATAGCATTGAATCAATCCCTAAAGCACATTTTATCAAAACCCTAAAATTTATACTATTCATTGTCTTCTTTAACTTGTCATTTCAAAATCTAGCTATAAACTATGCCAATAGCTTGCAAAAGAATGTTCACTAATCATTTTAGAAGGTTTTAGAAGCATTCATAAGCATTTATATCACAATATACAACAATTACAAAATTCAACATAAACCCTAACTTTCAAACAAAATGCATATAAAATGATTCTCCATCACCTCTACTAGTCTCCATGACGCAAGTTTGGGCTCAATGGATCCACCTAGCATGTAATAGAATACATATTTATCACAAGAAATCTCATAGACATCATTCACAACCAAATATAACAACGAGAATAATAGCTAAGTAGGCAATACTAGTTCAATTATAGCAACTTATGCAATCAAAGTCATTCTAACCTCCACCTATCACAATACAACCTTAGCATGCTACTATTATAACTCCAAGGCAGCCCAAAGGTCACCATTACAAGCGTAAAGATTATACACCACACAGGAGCACACATTTGTACCTAAACCAACCATTTCAACTAAAAAACACCAACAATTTAGCTTATTCTACCCAAACCACCACGGCCCTTCAACTACCAACATTTTTCCCTATCTAATAGAAGGCTTATAGACCATATAATAGCATAAAATAGGAAATCTAATTGTGCATAAAAACTGCCCAACGAAACAGGCCCAAAACGCCCAAAAACAGAAAAATTCAGCACGCTACATTCTCCATTTTTTGCTCCATTTTGCAATCTCAAGTTATTTTATTATGCTAGATAGGTTCATTAACATATATGAGCATTATATAAAAGCTAAGAATCAAGATTAAACAAAACTTAGGCATATAAATTATTGAACAACTCAAAATAGCCAATTTTAACAAAATATGTTCTATATAAGGAATTAATCGGTAAAGTCTTCTCTAACACCTATTTAACAAGATACAAATGCAATCCTAGTATTTTATAACATAAAAATGAACTTTGGAAGATTTGAAAAAAAATTCCCTCACCTTTGTTTCGCAAAATAAAGGCAAAAACGATTGGTAAAAAGATGCTAGACGTCGACACAAGTCCGAAATGCTTGCTTTGCGTCTTGGTTCCACTTCTAGCTCAAGATATAAGCAAAATAGTGAAAAATCTACTATTCCTAGGGTTTGGACTGGTCATGGGCTGAAGCAAGAAGAAGATGAGCAATTTTGGGATTTTTTTGGTGATTTATAAGTTTTAATGAAAGTCAAAGGGTCAAGTCTTCGGTCAAACCCGCGTACACCAAAATAGCTATGTGCCACCTTACGAAAACAACCATAACATCTTCTAAAAAACTCTAATTCAGGAATGGTTTGAAGCCCTAGAAACTAGACTCGTAGAGCTTTCCAACCATATATAATTCACCACCTAAATCATTCCCAATTGGTTCAGATTTAATTCCAAAGTTGACCCAAAATTTTGACTAACTTTGTGACACCCCGAACCTAGCATATAGTGAATAGTATCTATTTGCACATACTTATGTGTTAATTTAATTGATTGGTTGAATTGAAGTCTTTATTTTAATTATATATATATATATATATATATATATATATATATATATATATATATATATATAGTTAGTGACTTTACTTTTAGTATTTCTTTAAATGTGTAATTAGCACTTAATTAAATTATATAAAATACTTAATCTCTTATTTTGTTATTTGTAAAATGTGATATTACTGTCTTATGTTTAATAAATTAGTTTTCATCATTTTAAAATGAGTCGCGAGTCCAGGGTAATTTTTGAAGTATGTTATTTTTAAAATTTTAAATTTTATTTTCACTATATGTTTATTTTCATGCATACCTTCATAATTTTTATGTGCATGGTGTTTCGGAAAGATTGGTAGAAAATTGATTAGTATAACAAATGAATAGTGTTCAGGGTGTAAAATTTGACTATTTTATTTTTCAAAATTTATATTTTTCCTTTATTACTTACCTTATTAGACGTATTTTCCATTAAAACTATGTGCATAACATGTTGAGAGCGTGATATATAAAAATATTAGTGTCCTGAATGAATAGTATTATGAAAGAATAGTAATTTTTTGTAGAATTTTTATTTGGGCTTCTACTGAATTACCTAGACTTTGAATTTTTATTAGATCCTTAAATATGTTTAATTAGACCTAATTTACCAACCCAACTCATTATTTCATTAGTCTATTATCTATATAACATAATAAGAGCCAAAACATAAAAATAAAGAAGGAAACCATCGTCTAGGAGCAGAGAGAAAACATGAGAAGCTAGGAGCTAGGGATTGGTATTTTTCTTCAATTTTCAGTCGTTTTAGCTAAGATCAAAGGTGTCTCTAGCCAATTTTCTTCCTTTCTTAGCTTTACCAACATAAGAGAAGCATTTTAAGGTGCATTTTATTGAATATCTAGCTATGGTGATTTTTGGTAATTGGTGATAATTGTTGTTTTGTGGCTTCTAATGCATGGAGTAGTGTCTATAAATGTAGTAGAACAATTTTTTAGAGTTTTTTGCATGTGTTTTGCTCAAATTTTGAAGATGGTTAGAGGTAGAAGATGATGAATACTGTTATGAATAGTACAATCCGAAAATTGAGTTTTTTCAATCTAATTTGCGTTTTATTTCTTTGATTAAGTGCCATGAATTCTTAGAATACTAAATGTATCATTTAAGCGGATTAAACATGCTAGAATTGAGAAATTTGAATTGGAACATAAAAGGGTCATTTTGTGCAATTGGTTCATTTGAGTGTTTTAGGTGCTTGTAGAGTTTCATTGTATTTGGTTAGTGATTAATGAATGCTTGGTATGCTCGTAGTATCATTCCATTGCTCAGAAGATAGCCTTTTAATTGGAATTTGCAAATGGGCATTTTAGCATTTTGAGTCATGTAGGTGTAATGTGTGTTTCTAGAGCTTGGTCAGGTGCCAAAAATGGTTATTAAGTGAGTGGTGAACTTGTGGTGTTGCCTTGTTGCTCGTTAGCTTGTGACTTGTTAGGAAATGCAAAAAAGAGCTTTTGTAGATAAAGTTAGAATGGTTGTTAGAATTTGTGTTGAACTTGGTTAGTTGGTTGTTTGTTAGGATTTTGATTGTAGTTGATTGGTTAGGTGATTTTGAGCTTGTTTGTGTGCAAATTCTTCAACTTAAGGTGAGGGTTCATCCATGCTTGCATCCTTGGCTGATTTCTTGTTGTATATACATGTATGCCATGTGTAGATAAGTGAACATGAAGCTTGTAATGCATGTTTAATGAGGTATTTAGTGTATGAAATGTTGTGGTAGCTTTCTAATGCATGAATTGCTAGCATTGGTGTTTGGCTTTGGTGGTAGTTGAAGTTGGCTTCTTTGATTAATTGTTGAAGACCAAGTGTTTGTATATATATCAAAAAAAGTGGTTTACATCATATACATAGTGAGTTATGGTGGTAGTATGCCAAGGAAGCAAGAAATAGCTAAAACAGGAGAAGTGCAAAATTATGAATTTACTAGAAGGTTGTGCCCGGATTGCAGATGCAGTTTGACTTAGCAAACGTTATCAAAAATGGCTGAATTTTGGATATGTTGTATCCGAGACCTAGGGGAACAATTTCTCTTTTAGTCTCAAGATTTAATTATGTTGTTAAAGGGTAGTTATAGGGCCATTATAGTAGCATTTGGATTCTCGCGCTGGTGCAGGGCAGATTGCGTGATGATTTTGGAGAGGCCATATCTCATTGAATATAACTCCGAATTGAGATCCTTTTGAGGCTAAACCCATTTAAATTCGATGAACTACATTTATGTGGAGTTTCAGAATTTTTGGAGAAGAATTGGACTGGTAAGCGAAGCCACAAATACAAGCCAAGCTAGACTAGAATTTCAACTTATCTTGCTACAGGTTTAAGATGCGTTGATGGTTGGTTCAAGGGAATAATGAGCAATTTTAGGTAGTAAGAAGCTTAATGGTGATGAATGGGAGTTATGTGTGAATGCTCAATTGAATTGGAGATAGTTACTTGCCATCTAGTGAATTAAGAGGAAGAGTAGTTCCATGAATGCTAGTATTAGCTATGAAAGGGAATTATTGCAAGTTAGAAAATTCAAGAATGTGGTCAAGTCTTGTAAATTAAGTTAAGTGATTTTAGTGCTTTGGATGGGTTAGCTTGGTAATCTTAGTTTAATGAATGTAAATAATGCTCCTAGCGAAGTTAAATGCTTTAGAACCCCGTATGTGCTTAATGAGATGTATGAGAACGAATACAAGATTCATGAATTAAGGAGTGTCATAATAGTTATTTATGTAGTTAAAGTAGTTTAGTGAAATGTTGTTAGAAGTTTGAACATGATTTAGTTGAGTTGTCATTGAGTAATTAGCATGTTATAACTTAATAACTAAAGTGTAATTTTAAACCATACTATCTAGTGCCTTTAATGTATTAAGCTTGGTTTAAATACTATTTTCTTGAGTTTTAATTGTAGTTAAGAGTTAATGAAATTTAGTTAGATTGAGTAAAGTGTAAGTTGTCAACTAAAGCGCCTTAACTTATCTTTGTGCTTTATGTTAAACTAGAAAATTTTGCTTGAATGTGAATGATTGTAATGCTAGAATTATTGCTTTAACTTAGTGTAACTAGTGTTGCTTAGTGAATGTAGATAGTTGGAACCCCGTGTATGATATATGGAATGTTCGATAGGGAATGCAAGCTAAGTGAATTAAGAAGTATTACCAAGATATGTTATATAGCTAAGGTAATGTAATGCATATTAGAAATCTTAAAGTAGGCTTAAAATTAACCTTAAAGAGTGTGTGTTAGTTTAACTGCAATTAAATCTAATTTGTTCTTAATTATGAATTCTATTTGAATTCTAGCTTTAATGCAGGCAATTTGAGAATGTATGCGGGGATTCTTGGCTTAGTCCAAGGTGAGGGAGTCTTCATCTATTATGTGCATCTTAACTTGATTTATTATTTCTAAATTGAATTATTTAGTAATTGATAAAGTTTATATGTATTATTTTACGTGCTATTTTAAGTCTTTTCGTGTTATTTGTGATTAAGTGCGAGGGCGGCCTACTTTGTCATTCCTCTTATGTGGCATTTGATATACTTGGCTCTCGTGATCTTCTTTCGGGGTTGCGCAACCTTTACGGACATGGTAGCGTCGAGAAACACAGGCGGCATCGGGCTTGCTGTGCTCCCTCGACTACCATGGTGCCTATTATCTTTCTCTCGCTGAGTATACTTGACTACCCCAGAGGGGTGATTCACCTGCTGGGCATATGGACCTATCTCAGGAGAAAGGGTCGTAGGATCGGGGTACATCCGGAGTACCCCATTTTTGATGGAATAAGGGTTTTGCCGGCACTTACTTGAAGATCTTGGCTCATGGCTCGTGATTGAAGACAAACATGGAAACGTATCCTTTTTATACATGGTTAAATACTTGTCTAAATAGCTTTGTTATTTTTTGTTGTATATGTTATTATCCTCGTTGCATCTCATGAAAGCATTCATCGGTATGCTGTATCACCTCCCTCACTGAGTATACATGTTGTATACTCACCCTCATTTCTAACACCTTTTAAGATCAGTGCTATCTGAGGGAGAAAAGAAGGCTCAAGAGGTTCGTGTTGATTATGCTGGCTTAAGTGGATTGTCATTGAATTTAGTTTTGTAATTGTAAAGTTAAGTTTAGAATGTATTGATAATTATGAATGGCTTGTAATGTTGTAATAACTTGTAATCTTTACTTTGTTGTCTAGGTGGCTTGCATGCTTGTAAGGATAAAATGGATTGAGGTTGTAGATTATGGTCTTGTGGTTGTATGTTGAAATTTGCAGGTTTCTAGATAGTCCTATATATAGGGGAAACTCCGTTTGTTTTTTCTTAAATTTCATGTTTGGGGTTTGAAATTGGGTTGAGAATGGTTTGATTAACAGAAGTCCCGGTTCCGTGAGGGATCATGGCGTTACAAACTTAACCTCGCATTTTGCTTCTAATCCCAAGTTTCCCCTTCATTAAACATTTGAAAACTTCCCACTTGTCCTAGTTGGTGAATGTAGATGAAAAGTTAACTAGTTTGGTAAAAGAAGGTGAAAAGTCAACAAGATGTAATTTAAATGAACTTTAGATGCAATTTTAATCTAAAACACTAAATGAGTCATGTAAATGCATATATTATTTTTCAAATAATGATTAAAATAAATAAATGCACATGTAATGAACGCTTGGGTCCTCACAAATGGTCCATTTAAAAAGTCAAAACTAGCTATTTAGTTGAAAATAAAGTCAATAATATAAGAAAACGAAACCGAATATTAAAAATAATCAAAATAGTTAATATTCATTTAAAATAACTAATTAAACTATTATCTAAATATTTAAAAAGAATTATGAAAATAATGCCTTAAAATGAAGGAATAAATTACTGTAAGCACGTAATTAAATACAATTAAATGCTATTAAGTATACGCCGGGTTCGGGGTATCATATCATTCCCCCCTTAAAACAATTGTGTCCTCGCAATTCTTTTTCCAATAGAACTCAGCATCCACTAAAGTCCAACTCTGGTTACTTTTCATCGGTTGCTGAGCAAGGCCCTGAATAACGAGACTGGTAAGAGGCCTATTATGAATTCAAATGCTACCGCTTGAGAATTTCAAAGTAAGAAAGCCAAATAAAGGCTCAAATGAGGATACTAGCTCGAAATCCGGATAAGAATCCCACTGGTCGAGAATACCACAGAAGAGTTCCCTGTTAGGAGTGCTGAGAAAATACCAAGAAAACTCCAAGCAAGAAACCCGGTCAAACATACTTCAAAAAAACTCAAGAGACGTCTTGCAATTAATAGCTCCAGAAGTATCCAAATAAGGATCCAAGCATGTATATCGATATATATAAATATTAAAAGTCCTCAAGGGAAATACCCAATAGAATAACCAAATAAATCCCGAGTACCGCTATCGAATGCTAATAGCAATGTCAAAGGGAATATCAAAGAAAATACCAAAGAAAATACCGTGTATCCAATAAGAAAATCAAGTTGAATACTGAATATAGATCCCCGGCTGGACGAGAAAGCTGAGTGAGAATATAGTACGAATTTACCATTAAGGGAACCTAATAAAATATCCATAGAATACCACAGGTAATACAGAGTAATCATTCAACAAAGAACCCAAAATACGAAACTTGCTGAGGAGTGCCAATAAGAAAGTACCAGAAGAATGCCCAACAAGAAAATATTAATGAAATGCTCCAGTGAACTGTCATATAGAAATTCCCAAGAAGCTACTAATTTCTGACTGCTGAGCATAGAGGAATGCCTAAGAAGAATCTCAATAACTAAGCGCTAACTATAAACACCAACTCCCAATTAAAGGCTGATCAACTGCTTCTCATTCCGCTAATCCACACAACTTGGAGGGCCTGCTACTAATCTCTTCTTTTCAGGGGAAGGAAGAAGTCTTTCTTACCATTTTGACGGGTTATGTATGAATACCAAGATATCACATATGTATAAACATTCTTTAAACTATTATGCAAGCATGATTATAAAAGAGTTTATAAAAACAGTCTAATCAACAAAGTTATTCAAGTGTGAATCACAACATAACCAATTCAAATCACAACATAACCAATTCAAGACATTCAAATACACACATTACAAGCAATGATTCAAGCAAATAACAATTCATGAGGTTACTTCAATTTACAAGGTCAATTCGATTCACATTTAGTCACTTCACTTCACTTAACACGCATTTAACATATAACGCACAACTATATCACATGGATGCACACATTCAAGTCAAAACACACAATCTCATATACAACCATACACTTTCAAGACACACTTAACAAGCACACATTCAAGGTTTACTACCCAATAGACCGAGGGCCGTATCCCGACTGAGAGATAACTAAGCTTTGAGACTACTTGGAACACCCCGACCCCTCACGAGAACGGGAATTTTATTAAATATAATATACTCAACCCAAATCCAAACTCGGGCACACAATTTAGGGAAACGGTCGGAGACTCCCCTGTTTATAGGACAAACAGTTCACCTGCACACAAAATATAAATGGACCAGTACCGCGTCCAAACATTCAACATTTCCTCAAGGCCATCCGAGCCTTGGTTCTCAACAAACAAACTCAAGCAATTATACATTTCCAAATTCAACGGCTATCCTAACTATTTTCATTTAGACAAGCATGAACGAGCAATGAATTTTAACCTTATCAACCTATTACATAAACTACGTTTACATACAACTCTAATGACATACTTAAACTTAAATTATATTTCTTTATACATTGAGTATATACAATTCATGGAAGTAAAACTTTACAACCTTTGCAACTCAAGCCACATAATACTTAAGGTAACTCTTCAACCATGAACTATCATGTAAACACAAACTTTCCTGCTAGCATGGCCTTTCCTGAAGGGTGGGTAATGAGGAGTGAGTATACAATCATGTATACCCAGTGAGGGAGGGGAACAGTATACGAGAAGCATTTATAAGGGGATTCGTATAATGTAACAATTATGTACAAGTAAAACCATTAAACGATTATCATGACAAATAAGCATTAAGATACCACACATTGAAAATGATACGATTCACTTTAACCCCAAACACTCCAAAATTCACTTGATCTTGAATCACGAACCATGAACCTTGATCAATGTGCTGGCATAAACCCCAATCACTCCAGTCGGTGTACTCTGGATGTACCCCGAGAATCCTACGACCCAATACCCTCTGGCAATCTCCGGACTAGGAGAGTGAGGGACTCGAGCACGGAGATTGAATATCTACTGGCAAGTCTGCCGCTGCCCAGCCGATATTCAATACATCTGTCCCTGACACTATGCTTGCGCAACCACTATGCAATGCACTTAAATCCAATGACAATATAACAATAATATAAAGTAATAACACATAGGTGGGACAACAAAGTAGGTTGCCCTCGAAAACAATTAAGATATAAGCATTAGCATGAAATTAGCTATATGAACATAAAGGGGTTAATGGCATATTTCTCACAAAACTTTACCCAAAGCTCACAATTAGCTTAGAAATGTATTTAAACACATTATAAGTATCTACAAGTCAATAGGTGTGCAAAACAACCAACTTTCCATTTTTCCCCTTTGTTAACTTAGGCTAATTGGCTCCAAACCAAAAGACAAGGATCTAGATTTACAAGCGAGCTATTCCATACTTCTAATTACACTGTATGGTATCCCTAAGACCCTCAAAACTATCCAAATACTGCATTTGCCACAAAAGCCCCAATTACCCCTTTCTGCGTTTGTACTACAAGTAAATTAATCGAAGCTCAACCGAGAGTTAGAAAAGCACATTTAGTGCCTACTTACCCTAAGAACACCAAATATAATGCCCAAATCAACCCGGATTTACCTTACACCCAAAACGCCTTTGTAAATTTTGCTAATTTCGCATTTTAACTAAGTTCCGAGCAATTAAACTACACGGGGTCATTAGACTATCTTCACTAATATCTATAGCACCTAACTATAGCATTGAATCAATCCCTAAAGCACATTTTATCAAAACCCTAAAATTTATACTATTTATTGTCTTCTTTAACTTGCCATTTCAAAATCTAGCCATAAACTATGCCAATAGCTTGCAAAAGAATGTTCACTAATCATTTTAGAAGGTTTTAGAAGCATTCATAAACATTTATATCACAATATACAATAATTGCAAAACTCAACATAAACCCTAACATTCAAACAAAATGCATATAAAATGATTATTCCTCACCTCTACTAGTCTCCATGACGCAAGTTTAGGCTCAATGGATCCACCTAGCATGTTATAGAACACATATTTATCATAAGAAACCTCATAGACGTCATTCACAGCCAAATATAACAACGAGAACAATAGCTAAGTAGGCAATACTAGCTCAATTATAGCAACTTATGCAATCAAAGTCATTCTAACCTCTACCTATCACCACACAACCTTAGCATGCTACTATTATAACTCCAAGGCAGCCCAAAGGTCACCATTACAAACGTAGAGATTACGCACCACACAGGAGCACACATTGCACCTAAACCAACCATTTCAACTAAAAAACACCAACAATTTAGCTTATTCTACCCAAACCACCATGGCCCTTCAACTACCAACATTTTTCCCTATCTAATAGAAGGCTTATAAACCATATAATAGCATAAAATAGGAAATCTAATGGGTGCACAAAAACTGCCCAACGAAACGTCCCAAAATGCCCAAAAACAGAAAAATTCAGCAAGCTACATTCTCCATTTTTTGCTCCATTTTGCAATCTCAAGTTATTTTATTATGCTAGATAGGTTCATTAACATATATGAGCATTATATAAAAGCTAAGAATCAAGATTAAACACAACTTTGGTATATAAATCATTGAACAACTCAAAATAGCCAATTTTTACAAAATATGTTCTATATAAGGAATTAATCGGTAAAGTCTTCTCTAACACCTATTTAGCAAGATACAAATGTAATCCTAGCATTTAGAAACATAAAAATGAACTTTGGAAGATTTGAAAAAAAATTCCCTCACGTTTGTTTCGCAAAATAAAGGCAAAAACGATCGATAGAAAGATGCTAGACGTCGACACGAGTCCGAAAATACTTGGTTTGCGTCTTGGTTCCGCTTCTAGCTCCAGATATAAGCAAAATAGTGAAAAATCTACTATTCCTAGAGTTTGGACTGGTCACGGGCTGAAGCAAGAAGAAGATGAGCAAATTTGGAATTTTTTTGGTGATTTATAAGTTTTAATGAAAGTCAAAGGGTAAAGTCTTCGGTCAAACCCGTGTACACCAAAACAGTTATGCGCCACCTTACGAAAACGGCCCTAACTTCTTCTAGAAAACTCCAATTCGCGAACGGTTTAAAGCCCTAGAAACTAGATTCGTATAGCTTTCCAATCATATATAATTCACCACTTAAATCATTCTCAATTGGTTCAGATTTAATTCCAAATTTGACCCAAATTTTTGGCTAACTTAACCTTGTATTTTGTTTCTAATCCCAAGTTTGCCCTTCATTAAACATTTCAAAAATTCTCACCTTGTCCTAGTTGGTCAATGTAGATGAAAAATCAACTAGTTTGGTCAAAGAAGGTGAAAAGTCAACAAGATGCAATTTAAATGAAATTTAAATGCAATTTTAGTTTAAAACACTAAATGAGTCATGCAAATGCATATATTATTTTTCAAATAATGATTAAAATAAATGACTGCACATGTAATGAATGCTCGGGTCCTCACAAATGGTCCATTTAAAAAGTCAAAACTAGCTATTTAGTTGAAAACAAAGTCAATAATGCAAGAAAACGAAACCGAATATTAAAAATAATCAAAATAGTTAATATTCATTTAAAAAAACTAATTATAATATTATCTAAATATTTAAAAAGAATTATGAAAATAATGTCTCAATATGAAGGAATAAATTAATGTAAGTACGTAATTAAATGCTATTAAGTATATGCCAGATTCGGGGTATCACATGGCAAGCCCGTTACCGCCTAGCAGAGACATGACACTACTGTGCCTCGATAAATGGAACCACTCGATAACACATTCACAATCGATAGAGATAAATTAATTCACATATAAGTAAAAGTAGCAAAGTAGGTTACCCTTCAATGCACACATCAATGCTCTAGAACACATTTATAACACGAAATGCAATTGAAGTGCAGTGGGAGTCGGTCGAGGAGGTCGGTAGAGGGACGCGACCGACATACTCGCCTGGCAATTACATAAAGGGTCGCACGAGTACGCCGGACGACGGACTCGCCTGACTCTACTCGACTAGCAAAGGCAGAGCAAAGCAATTATTTACAAGCAGCACAACATTTCCACCCAATAATCAACACCTTTACTACTACACCAAGTAAATATAGCATACAACTAGTACACAAGTCACTAGTGCAACAAAAGGTACACATATAGCATACAACTAGTACATAAGTCACAAGTAAACTTAATTCTCATATCCATGCAAGAATCAACTTATAACTCAAGTTTAATGCAAGATCACCACTTAGAAACACATGTACTAGCTCAAGTGCCATTACATAACATAAACACTAACTTACCACTTTCAAAGTAACCATAGATGCACATAGATATGAGTCATCTTACCTTAGTGTAGTAGAAGATGCTCAAAGAAGCAAGAAATGAACTAGAATTGCAAGTTTTCCTTCATTTTTTCCTCTTCTTCCTTCTCTTTTTCTTCTTCTTTCTTTGCCCTAATTTTCTCCTCTTTTCCCCTCACCTGATCCACCCTCCTTATTCTTTTATATATATATATATATATATATATATATATATATATTGTTTGCTATTTCTAATTTTGTGTGGTGGCTATTTAAGTTTGAAAATTAAATATGAGCCACATGTTAATTATAATAATCTCATTTGCTAAATGACCTTCACAATGCTCTAATTCATGCTAATTACATTTATGCTATTCTCTACCAATCCAATTATGCTATTATCATGCAATTATAGATTCAATGAAATAACAGATAAGTCAAGTAAATGTAAATTCAAATAGTAACTAAATAAATGCAAGCCAATAAAATATGTATTACTCAGAACCAGGCCCCACAGTTGGTTTTCTTCCACTCCATGCTTCTAATGGTGTCTTGTCAGAGAGACTCTTTATGACACAATGATTCAACAGATAGACTGTACAATCAACTTCTTTAGCCCAAAATTCTTTAGGTATTCAATTAAACTTCAACATACTTCGAACCATCTCAAGAACCACTTTATTTTTTCTCTCGACAACTCCATTCTGTTGAGGTGATCAAGAAGCTGTCAAAGGGAATCGAATGTCAATCTCTTCACATAAATTATTGAATTCTCTTGATGTGAATTCTTCGCCTCTATCAGATCTTAAAGCTTTGATCTCCCAGCTATTTTCTTTTATAGCAAGAGCTTTAAATTTCTTGAACTTGTAAAAAGCTTTAGATTTTTCTTTTAAAAAGTAAACCCAAGTCCTACAGCTATAATCATCAATAAAAAGAAAAAAATATTTATTTTTTCTGTAGGAGCAAGGATTGATTAGCCCACAAATATCAATATGGACAATTTCTAGTGGTCTTGTTGCTCTTGATATAGTCTTGTTTGAAAAACTTTTTCAATCTTGTTTTCTGAAAAGACATCCCTCACAAATTTGTTATGGATGATTGATAGAAAGAAATCCATGCACCATATTGTTTCTTGACATTAAAGAAAGATTTCCAAAATTTATGTGTCTAATTCTCAAGTGCCATAACCAAGAAAGTTCTTTTACACAAGCTTTAAGACATTTTGCAACATTGTTTTGAATATTTAATAAAAACAATCTATTTCTTGTTATGGGCACTTTTGTTATCAAAAAATTATTTTCATCCTTTATTACACAATGTTTATCTTCCAATAAAATTGTGTGATTTTTCTCAAGAAGTTGACCCAGACTCAAAATATTAGTTTTTTATTTTGGCACATAATAATTTTCAAGAATAAAACGATGTCTTCCATCTTTCAAACATATTAGAATTTTACTTTTTCTTTCCACTGAGATCATAGAAGCATCGCCAAATTTAACATTGCCATTCACAGTTTCATCGAGTTCTATGAATATGCTCATTTGTCCAATCATGTAGTTGTCTGCACCTGTATCAAGATGTCATGAAGTATCTCTTTCATCTTATGCGCCATGAAGTATCTCTTTCATCTTATGCGCCATGATAAGTCACCAACAAGGTAATCTCTTCTTCCTCTTCTTGTCTTTTAGCAAAATTCTTTTTTTCGTCCACGACTTTAGGATTACTTCTACATTCATTAGCCTAATGACCATATTTTTTACAATTGTAACATTGAATTTGCGATTTGCTGTACCTTTGTCTTGAATAATTGCCTCTCCCACGCCAAGGTTTATGCGAATTTTGATTTTTCTCTTCTTGATTAAATCATCCCCTTCTACCACGTCTTTGTCCTCGTCCTTGGTTTTGGCCTCGGCCTCTACCATGTCCATCTCCATGACCACATCCTCTTTGGATTTCATCATTGCCAAAGTTTTTTTCTTTCTTCAAAGGGAGATTACTTTGAAAAACTTTTTCCAAGACTTCTTGGTTCTTCTTCTTGTGTCTTTCTTCATGAGCTTGTAATAAGGCCATGAGTTCATCAATGGACATGTCATTTAATTCTTTTGATTCTTCAATGGCTACAACAATATATTCATATTTTGGATGCAAAGAACGAAGGATTTTTTCTACAATATGAGGATCTTTTATATATTCTCCATATCTTTTTAGTTGGTTAGAAACCACCAAAACTCTCAAAATATAATCTGAAATAGATTCATCATTATTCACATAGAGAGAGATTCAAACTCACCTTATAAAATTTGTAGATGAACCTTTTTTACCTTGTCTACCCCCTTTTGTGATTTTTGGAGACTTTTCCATGCTTATTTGGCAACAGTCGCGCATGAGATTTTCCCAAACATAGATGGATAATAGAGAGAGCTTGTTGATCCTTCTTGCGATTTTTTTTCAATGCATCCTTTTGATTTTGACTCAAAACTTCATCTTCTTTCTTTAGGTTTCACATAGCGTTTCTCTACAAGCTCCCAAGCATCTTGTGAGCCAAGGAGAGTCTTCACACAAATGGATCAATTATTATAATTGTCCTTAATGAGGCGAGAAAATTGAAAAGAAAATGTATCATTCCCCATCATCTTTACCTAGCTCTGATACTATTTTGTTGGAATATGGAAGAGACTATTTTATCGTAGAAAAAAAAAATAAGGAAAAATAATATGGAGACTCTAAACAAAATTTTTATTACTCTAATATTTGGTATATCGTCAATTGAAACAACTGACCCTTATTTATAGATCCACAAAAATCCTATACCAATTAGAATATGGTTCTAGGAAACCATTACCCACTATGAAAAGACTATCTAGTCAAAAACTAATTTAAAACCTAACTAGAATTAATTTAATAGAGTCCTAATCAAGTTTATCTACTACCAAGGTGATGAATAAACTTAGAAAGTATATTAGACCACTTAGCAAATGAATAAGGCACTCTAATTCATTCATATGAATGGGGGTAAAGGTCATAAATAGTCAATTATCTTTGGTTTAATTAACACTTTTATCCATTATCTTTCTAAATGAACCTTTTAGTCCATTATGTTTAACATTATTGATGCCGTTAGTCCAACTAGTCTTTCTCGTCTAATTTTTAACGTTAAAATCACATGGTACGTACTTGTATGCTCTTGAAGTTGTTGCTTGGACATATCTAACACATCTGCATCATGTGTTAAGAATATTAATATCAATTTTACCCTTGAAAAATTGAGATATTATAATACACGTGCACGCCACATGATTTTAACATTAAAAATTAGACGGAAAAGAAGACGCGTCAATAATATTAAACATAATGAACTAAAAGGTTTATTTGAAAAAATAATATATGAAAATGTCAATTAGACTAAAAATAATAGACTATTAATGACCTTTATCCTATGAATAGAGTAGGGTTTGAAAACATTTTAGTACTCTAAGTATGCTACTAGAGCATCTGATTGATTTTGCTTAGGAACATTCTAGTTTGCTTAAAATCGTGTACCAATGTACTGAACAAAAAAAAAGGAAAAAAAGAAAAATGTTATTCACGATGGCTGAGAAATAAAGCTTGGAGTCGTGGGGTCAAGAAAGATGATATAATACAAGCACTTGCAAAGTTAGAAACATAGTAATAACATGAAGACATGAACTGCGACAAACAATCTTTAGCCAAGAAGAAAAGAAACTGTGACAATATGCCTCAATAAAGTATTTTAGTTAGCTCGGATACTAGATTGCCTATTGGATGTTGATCAAATATTTTTTTTATTGATTTTCTTTCTTTAGACAAAACAATATGACCCTTACAAGGAAAACATTATATTATACCATAAAAGATGAACATGTTGGTGGTCGACGAAAATGATGAATAAGAAGAAGAATGCAGTTTCATAAACAACGAGTATGACATAACATGTACTGAGATGAGTGAAGTATAATTTTGCAAAAACAATCTACCAATCTTGGTGATAGAGTGTTCAGTTGTGACAACATCATAATAACATATATCTGAAACGAAATGACTTCAATGGTTTAAGCATATTACAACATAAAACGTGCAGAAGAAAAATAATTTCAGCTTGGTATTTTAAAGGTGGGGAACAATCCACACTTACCTTTAATGCGTAATTCTTTAATCCAATCCTTTAACAAGCAGTGAAGGAACAAAGTGGTATGTGGGGCAAAGTGCTACACCAAGAATGATGTAGGAGCCACCTCTTAAATTTGTAGGAGGCACCTCTAAAATCTTACACCTCCTATTGGTCCTCGGTGTATGTACCCCTGACAAGGACATCAAATCCTTAACTAGGGTGTGTGTAATATCCCATACCATTTTGGGCTAGTAGAAAATAGGACCAAGTAGTTATGGGTATAAGATATAACTTGGATTAACTATTTTGGGCTAATAAGAAAGAGGTCTAAGTAGCCCGAGCGAGCTCCCATGTGGTTGAAAGCTATATTGATGTGTTGTGATGGATTTCTACCCTAGTTGGGTTACGTTCTTGCTTATGGAGTTATAGCTTATCATTGTAACAAGATAATTTTGTAAACTGATCAAGTATTATGTTGTAATATTATTTTGGTAGATTAGATGCCTAGTTAAGATTGAATGGTATTCTTTTGAGACCTAGGCTTGGAATGTTGAACAGGTAGATTTAAGTCTTGTGAATTTATATCAGATGTTTTAAACCTTTAAGGCCGATGTCTTGGGAGAATGTTGAAAGTCTTTTCAAATTACTTGTGGTATTATTTTAATGGATGTACAGGTTATTTATCTATAAATCACAGGTTTTAAAGCTATTAAGTTGTCAACCTCAAGAATAAGAGTTACGAACGTCATGTTTCGGCCGTAGTCTAGTGATGGGTTGGGGTCGGGGCATGACACCTATTTAAGTGGTATCAGAGCTTAGCTAGATAGCTAGGCGTAAGCCGGACGTAGAACCTCTGGTCTGCGGGTAGAAGACCTAGGATAGGAACATGCTTGGAAGTCTAGGTATGCTTACGTGAGCTTATATGTTTGATATTCTTACATGAAGCTACGTGTTATACGTGTTTGTGTGAGTCTTATATGACTTACATGCCACAACTGCTCCTTGCCTATACGAAATCTATATGCTAGGTTGTACTTTAGTGGCAATGTTGCATCACATAATAATTATGCATTATGTTGCGGTTGCTTTTCATGTAATATAACTACATGTATACATACTTGTTCTTCATGTAACATAATTGGATATGTAGATATCATATTGGGGTGCTTCTTTTTGGTGAAGTAAGAATGGTTAGAAGAACCTTCAGAATCAAGGGAAAACTTCGGAGGAATGAGTTCATGGCTTTCAAACAAGGGGATCTGACTGTTGTGCAGTATGAAGCCCGGTTCAATCAACTGTCATATTATGCTCCGTGAATGGTACAGACTACAAAAAAAAGAATCTGAAGGTTTATTAAAGGGTTGAGGCCAGAGATTCGAGACAACTTGGTTATTCTACAGCTTTTCACCTACGGCGAGGCTTTTTTTGCTACAACAATAGCGGAAAAAGAAAAGAAAGAGGAAATGGAAGGGTCGGGTCAATCGAGTAGGGGTCAGAAGAAGACTTCCCGAAACAGAAGAAAACACAAGGGCCGACGATCGATAAAGGCACTCAGAGCCATGGCCAGAGTCAAGAATGACCAGTTGATGCTAGGCTACAACAAGAAACCTCAGCCACCTAGTCAGCTCGTGGTACATCAGTAAGTGTGACTACCTCTCAGATTGTCATATGTACTCATTGCAACCGAAAAGGGCACACTGAAGCCTAATGTTGGAAAAAGTCTGACAGGTGCCTTGGATGTGGGAGTGACCAACACCGAGCCAAGGAATATCCTAGATGGCAGAGGAATCGTGTTCGGACTGCAGGTAGTAGCCATGGTTGAAGGTAAACCATATTTATAAACCTATGAGCTAAAATATTGATTGACCTTGACGTTGCTCATACCTTTCTTATATTATCTTGAGTGCAACGTGTTAATATGCAAGTAGGAAGTTGTTTTACCTAATTGAAGTCGGTATATGCACGATGTTAAGTTGGTGATCGAGTAGTATGTGAAGATGGAACATGGGGAACTCCGGTTGGAAGTTAAGAGTTATTGTTGCCCTTATTCTACTTCTATTAAAAATGATGCAATTATATGGGTATGGATTGACTTGTGAAGTGTCTTGTGGTATTTATGTTGATCTGGTTATAGAATTGCCACCCTACCACGAAGTTGTTGACAACTAGGGTTCTTATTTGGTACTCCTATTTGGAGATCATCGTTCAGAATTCTTATTCGATAACTTATATCAAATATTTGAGATTCTACATGACCTTATTATGTCGTATTCTTCTTCGACAATCATAGTCATCACTCTATTTTGGAATTCTTGGTTCATTCTTCTTATTGAGTATTTTTCTTGGTGTGCTTATTTGGAGCCTTTATTTGGACTCTTTTCTCAGAATTCTTATTGGGCTTTCTTATGAGAACTTTTGCTTGACAGTTGGCCTTCGGTATTCGACACTCCTATTTGGAATTCTTATTCGATATATTTATATGGTATTCGTGCTTGTGATTCGTATATGGTGCTGTATAGAGTTCTTATTTAGGGTTTATTGATTGGTTTTCTCCCTCAGCGGTTATTTGAATTCTTACAAGCGGTGCTGCAATTGTAGTTGGCCGGTTATTTTCACGGAACCAGATTCTTATTTGTTGGTTGGGATTCCTGGATTGTTTCCAGCATTCGAGTTGATCTGAGAAAGAAGAAGGAATTGCGAGGTCGCAATTCTGTTAAGAATGGGAGGTTGTGAGACCCCGTACAAAGCCTACATGCATTTTATAGCATTTCATAAATTTTTACATCATTTAAAATACAATTATATCAATTAACGTGTATTTATCTTGATTTGCATGCTTTTATTTTGAAATACGTACATTTATATTGTTTTACGTGCATATGTCTTGTTTAACGTGTATTTGAATTAAATTATGTGTCTTTGAGTAATTTAGAAGTAATAATTAAATCATTTTATGTGCATTCATCTCGATTTACATGCATTTCATCGTTTAACGTGCATGTGAATAAATTATATTGTGTAGCTAGTAATTAGAACCAACTAAGTTCAATAACTAACTAGAATAGTTGAATTAGAACCAAGACAATTAGAATTAACACTAGAATGCCAAACTAGTACTACATAAGTTAGTTGAGGGGCACTCTTGTCCTAAAGTAAAATAACAAATATCCTAACACTATTCTTGTTCAATCAAAACACACACTACACCACCCACACACACCCACAATCAGCCCACATATTACACACAAAAAAAAATGTGAAAACACACACATTATACCACATACACACACAAAAAACACTACACACACAACACACACTCTCTCATTTTCGACCAAGAGAATAAGAAAAGAAAGAAAAGAAGAGGAAGAGAAGAAGAGGAAGAAGAAGGAAGACAAACTCATTTCAAGTTATTCTTTGGCATTCTCAAGCTTTTCCTTGCTTTCAAATTCAAGATCTGAGGTGAAGGAGTTTTCGTTCAAAGTTTTAAAACTCATCCAAGATTGTATGACATAAATGTATTGATTAATCTTGCTTATATGTTCGTATAGAGTTCATGGTGTGGATTGAGTGTACTTTATGTTGTAGATATAGGAACTTGTTTAATTTGTGTGGAAAAGTTAGAAGAGTTGAATAAGGGAATAGATGTGGTTCTTATATATGATAGGATGCATTTAGCTTGTATTTGATGTTGAAATTGAAGGACAAGACTATTGGGTTTAGTAGGTGTTCTTGGAGGTTGATTTTGATATTGTGTGCTGTGGTTGATTTCTTGGTGAGTTGGTAATTGATTGTTGATGTGGGGTGGTTTTGGTTGAGTTTGAACTCTTATATGATGCCTAATAGCCACCTTGAACTTGCTTGATTGTTAGTAGGAGGATGGGATGTTGTTTGGATGATTATTGTGGAAGTTGTAACGCTCGGATGTTTGACAGATTTGTGCAGTAATTTTCTAGAGGCCATATCTCATTCGTTTCAACTCCGAATTACATTATATTTGATTCTAGAACTATCTACTTTCGATAAGCTTCGATTATAGACCAAAATCAGATTAATTGGAGTTTGGGAAAGTAGAAAAATTTATCTCCTAAGTTAGGCTAATGTAGGTGCATGAGATTTGCTTAGTGTACCTAGTGTATGCTATTGGAAGGTGTTGTTGTTAAGTAATAGTTTGCAAGTTCTTGTTATTTCTTGTTATTATGTGTTAGTACTAAGGGAGCTTACATGTCCATATGAGTATATGATAAATGCTTGACACGGTTACATGATGCAAAGTATAGAATGTACTCGAATATGCTATGTGATTGACTAAACTTTCTCGCTTATGTAAATGCATATGTATATGAATTATAATTGTGCGGTTAGGTTGTAACCATTAATGAATGCGGTAGCAACGAGACCTCCGGGCAGCAACGGGCTCGTCTGTATATCTCGCCTATCGAGGTAGTAACAAGATCTCCAGTCAAAGGAAGGGCTTGCTGGTATATCTCTCCTACCAAATGTTTCATCCTTTCTCTTCCAAGACTCATTGATCCTTCTACGGGTCGGGACCCAGTGAAATCTTGGAAGAGTTAGGTTGTTTAATGATTATTAAAGCTTGATTGTATATCTTGCATTTTTGTTCGAATATTCTTATGTGCATGGCATGATTTCTCGAACTATTTACGAAAAGATAAAACCTTTGCGAAAACCCTTCCTATTTCATTCTCACTGAGCTATATGCGAGGATCTAACTCACCCCTCTTTCTAACAATTTCAGATGACGATTAGCCTGAGCGACCCCTCCAGTCAGAGGTAGGGCTTGCTGATATATCTTGCCTACCAAATGTTTCATCCCTTCTCTTCCAAGACTCATTGATCATCCCACGGGTCGGGACCCAGTGATATCTTGGAAGAGTTAGGTTGTTTAATGATTATTAAAGATTGATTGTATATCTTGCATTTTTGTTCGAATATTCTTATGTGCATGGCATGATTTCTCGAACTATTTACGAAAAGATAAAACCTTTGCGAAAACCCTTCCTATTTCATTCTCACTGAGCTATATGCGAGGATCTAACTCACCCCTATTTCCAACAATTTCAGGTGACGATTAGCCCGAGCGAGCTCCCATGTGGTTGAAGCTATATTGATGTGTTATAATGGGTTTCTACCCTAGTTGGTCTACGTGCTTGCTTGTGGAGTTATAGCTTATCATTGTAACAAGATGTTTTTGTAAACTGATCAAGTATTATGTTGTAATATTATTTTGGTAGACTAGATGCTTAGTTAAGATTGAATGATATTCTCTTGAGACCTAGGCTTAGAATGTTGAACAGGTGGATTTAAGTCTTGTGAATTTATATTAGACGTTGTAAACCTTTAAGGCCGATGTCTTGGGAGAATGTTGAAAGTCTTTTCAAATTACTTATGGTATTCTTTTAATGGATGTACAAGTTATTTATCTATAAATTACAGGTTTTAAAGCTATTAAGTTGTCAACCTCAAGAATAAGAGTTACAAACGTCATGTTTCGGCCTTAGCCTAGCAATGGGTCGGGGTCGGGGCGTGACAAAAGAGGCTTAACACCTGTCATACCAAATTGATGAAGAAGCTACAGTGAATATTTCGTTTGTACGAGTAGAATGCCTTTCTCATGTAGGGCGACCTCCATACCAAGAAAGAAGTGAAGGTTCCCCAAGTCATTCATAGCAAACTCCATGGAAAGAAGATCAATAAAATTAGACACATGATGTGATGAGGCCCCAGTGATAATTATCTTCGATGATGTACATAAGAATGATGATGATATAATCTGAGAAGTGATGAGCAAATTAAGAGGAAGACATCATGGTGAGAGTTAACAAACTTGCAAGATAAGAAAAAATTTCTAAATTTTTGGTAACAGTCACGTGGAGCCTGCTTCAATCCATATACAGATTTGTGTAACGGATAAGCATATAATCAGGATGAGTTTAATCATCAAACCTTATGGTTGTTGCATATAAACCGTTTCAGATAAATCACCATGGAAAAAGGCATTCTTGACATCCAATTGGCGTAATGGTCACTTGTTTGATATTGCCAGGACGAGGACTGGTCGAATAAAAATGTCACCATAGTCCTTACCAGGCTATTGATTATAGCCCTATGCAACCAAGTGGGCTTTATAACATTCTAGTGAGCCATCTGAATTTTGCTTGACACAATAAACCCATTTGCAACCAATTATATTCATGTGGGGTTTAGAAGGAATAAGATACCATGTCTTGTTTTTTCAATAAAGAGTTAAATTCCTTCATCATAGCAACTGGCCAATTGGAGTCTTTGTTAGCTTGCATGAAGCACGACGATTCCGGTTGAAGGTGTTGAAAAGAAGACCAACAAATAGTTGGGTATGGAATACTGTATGGAAAGAAGCAGTCACGGTTTTCGAGTTCCATCCACGTTTCTAGTCACCATAGGATGCACACAATTTGTAGACTATATATCTTCTGGAATATTAGAGCTAGGAGTTGAATAAGACAGGAATTATGCTGGAAGACAATGGAGAAGTCTCCATATTGGAAGAAGATGTTGGCACTTGGGGCTCAGAGCTTTGTGAGTTGATAAGTGACGTATGTGGACGTGGTTCAGGCATGTTTGGAGAGCAGGTAGGAACTGGTTCAAAAGTATGACGAGTTGAAAAGCTTGGTAAGTGAGTCGGTAGTACATGGTTTGTATAGTGCGCAAGGTTTGTGATGGGAATAGGAGACGCAGAAATTGTGGAGTGAGAGCTTGGTGAAAACCAATTTCTAGCTTCGTGTTCGATTGTGCGTTTAAACAATTAAACACGTTTGCAGATAGAACACAGTAATAAGTGAATCAATGTCACGCCCCAACACGACCCCTCCTATGATCAGTCAGGACGCAACGGAATTTCGTCAATATAACGTCAGTAAATAGGATACCGAGACTCTAAACCAACCTCATTAAACATCATACATCCAGCAACTCCTTAATTCAAACAACAACATACAACACAATCATAATATACAATAAACCATCCTCGTTATACGCCTCCGTTCCAACATAACATACAATACTTCAACCTTATCATGCATTTCAAAAATAAGTTGAGACATGTTTACAACTTAACCATAGACAAAAGAAAGCCACTAAGTTAACACCATTGGATCATCATCTTCCAACATCTATTACAATAAGAACCACAAAGCATATAAAAGTCTATTAAACTAATACACAAGACATTTAACAACATAAAGTCATGGATAAGACTCGGGAACATATGACTCGTCCACGTAAAGCACATTTTCCACATTCTCCTCTTCAGGAGGCATATACCCGTAATCCGGCTCTGCAACACCTGTAAGCATGCATTAATAGAGAGTGAGCTTATATACATAAGCCCAGTGAGGATCCGATAGATCTCGACAGTATTCACTACGCTCCTTGGATTTAGTCCTTTGAGCAAGTAAACACACAACAACAATAATAATACTATCATCACATAACAACATAAATAATGCTATCATCACATAACTATATAACCAATCAATAAGGATACTCTATTTGGTGTAGCTCCAAACGCCATCACGATCTCAACCGTTCTTCTTATAACTCCCCATTACTCACGCACCCGAGGTACCTCACTATCCCCTTCCCTCCATGACATCTCCGTCATGCGAGCTGGGGGTAGCCTATGGCAGTCATGCCGGTTTCAACCCGACAGCCCGACGCTGCCCGAGAGGTGGCACACACATACCAAGGCTCCATATTCATCAATCATCATGCAAGCATAAATCGATCAATCAATTGGGAGATCAGCAACAAGAGTGCCCGATTCCCGCATTCAATAATAATCAATCAATAACATCAATATAACATCAATATAACATCAATATTAAATTAAACATCAAACAACGTAGTTAGATGACAAAGTAGGCCATCTAACCGGACATGCATAATATTCATAATTAAACTCTAAATTACTCAACAACAACTCACCATTCATCACTCGAACACTACCCAACCATCTAAGGCATCGTTCAAGAAATTAAAGAATGACAACCTAACTTCTAAAATTCATAACTTACAATCTACTAATCCAAACATTGCCAAATCAGTTCCTATCACTCACCCATTCAACCTACTACATTAGCCCTCTCGGAAATCCACCATAACACCTCCAAAACATGCCCGATAACCCTAAAACCCTATGACGTCATGGCTGGATTTTCCGGATTTCCACACAAACAATGTAATCGAAAATTCGGCATTACAACAGCGCTAACACGTAATTATCAAGTATTTAGAAATCGACGGCAATCGATTTCGAGCAACGCAACTCAATTAAATCAACTTTGAACATTTTAATCAAAATTAAATACCCGGAAAATAAAAATTATGCTATATCCGACAGAAATTCGTAGTATTAGTATATAATGATCCCTAGCATGCAAGGAGCAATAATCTAACATCAGATTTCAATTCTAACGGTTCAATCTTCATTTATACGCAAAAACACAAAAATGACATTTTGAGATCTAGAATTTTTCTCTCACCTTTGATGTGTTTTGATGCAAGAAATGTGTAGAATGGATGCCAAACAATCAATTTCAAGCTTTGAATCACTCAATTCGGCTTTGAAACGCAAAATCTGTGAGAAAAATGCTTTGAAAATGCCTTATCTTTCTCCTCCAAGGAGCCACGGTTTTGTGTGTGTTTTTGGAGTGTGTTTTGTGTTGTGTGAGTGTGTGTTGATGACATTATATAATAAAAAGCTTGGTCAATTAAAAAAAATGCAAAGTCAAAGTTAGTTTTAATAGGTATTTTTGTGTTTTTAATGACTTTAATTGCATTTTAGTGCTCACCAAGTTAAAAATAATTATGCAACCCCCAAAATATCACAAGTGGATTATTTTTAGGTGACAAGAAGTTTTACATTCAAAGAATTCCACCCGAGTCGGCTTAAAACTCGATTTTCGCAAAAGTCGGTGTAAAAACCCTAATAAATTCTTAAGCCGATTTTAAAACCGTTTTCATCAAACACAGGTCTATTAAAGTCCGTGGACTAGGTCTAGAAGGGTTAAAAAGACCAGTTTCAAAATTATAGCGGACGTGTTTCGAAAACACTATTCACTGAAAATCGACGATAAAATTTCTGACTCCGTTTTTGATGAAAATTTCATGAATGCACATTTAGCACGTATTAGGAGTATTGAAATCAAAATTATAACTTTCTAGGTCCTATAGCACATAAACAGGTCATATGCACGCAAAACGAGACAAAGCACGTAAATCAAGTTAAAGCAGAAAAATGGGGTTTCACATTCTCCCCTCCTTAAAACAATTGCGTCCGCGCAATTCTCGAACTGATAGACAATTAAATCCTCAATCGTTACGCATAACAATACTTCTCTTAGTTCCCATTTATCTCTTAGGATGACACTTAACCAAAGACCTCAAAAGAACAAACTCTGTTGACTGCAAGTTGATGATCATAGTTCCTAGTCAATCTCCAATTCATAATTCTCTCCTACCTAATATCTTATTGCATATGAAAGAAATTGCAACTCCAAGTCTTAGCGTGACACCACTAATTATCAATTATCTCCTACTACACAAAAGAGCTCTATGAACACCCCGAGGGTTTAAAAACTCATTTACGATAACATGAATGATTACTGATCAAGGGAATATCTCAAAAGTGACATTTGTCAGAATATGGCTCTTATGAAATTTACAAGGAATTAAGAATATGGAAAGTCATATTTGAGCCAACAATCAAGGGAGCAAGAGGTCAAACAAGTTAGAGAATCAAGAGGCTAATAGTTTAATAAGGAAGCATGATAACTAAGATAAGAAATGTCTCAGCACCTTTCAGTTAAATAAGTACGAACAAAGGATGATGACGAGTCAACACAGTGCTGAGTATGTTAAACAAAAATTCCTGAACAAGTAGATATTTCAATTCTCGATGATTGTTCAAGGAACCAACAAGTAAGTTGTACTTGAGGTGAAATAAAATTAAGAGATAAGAGATGATTAATTCAATAGAAAATATGAGTGTCAAGATAATGAGTATCTCAGCACGCAATAACCAAAGAAGTATTAATAAGAAGGACAATGCCGAGTATATTGAATGAGTAATTACAGGCAAAGTAATGACTCAAGATTTAATAATAAAACAATAGGATTAACAAGGATCAACAAGAATGACAATGATGTACTTAGGTAAGGAGTACATGAAACAAGTGAAATCGAATAAGTAAAATGGTATACCAAAGGTGAAATTACTTCCAAATGAATAGTAATAGGATGAAATGAAATATTGAAACCAATAGCTGGAGATAGAGAATGAAATATAAAAAATTCAAACCTTAACTCCAATAAGTGACATTGCTATAAGAAGCAAATATGAATGTTAAGAATAGAAACAATGTCAAATGAGTATAGGATCCATTAATCTAATAAACAAAACTTTCAAGAAACAATTGATAGGCTAGAAAAGTGTAACCCTCTCTCAAATAAGTGAGAATAGAGTAGAAAAGAATAATAAGACCGATAGAATTATGAAGCACAAGAAGGGTGTCCCACCTACACACTTAAACACCAACAAGTCAAATCTTACAATTTATCTTCCTCCAAAACAAGACACTAAGGAGACCTAGAGAACCTAAGGAGTCATAACAATCACCAAACAAGATAAATCACTCCAAAATTTTACATTCCGTACCAGACCAATCACTAAACAAGATAATTCACCGATTACCCAACAAGATTAACTAATGAGGACTCCAAAATCTGATAACACAATACATATTCATATTAACCCATTATAACACAAGCGAATCCTCAATCAACAATTTAGAAGGTTATACCACCTAGAACCCAAAAGCTCGATGTAGGTAAGTAAATGTTCAGTCACCAAAATGCATTCTTATTTCCTCAAATAATTCTATCTTCAAACAATTGCATCTTCGAATAAAGTAACTTTAGTCAAGAATCACTCCAATTGTCTCCAAGGTCTAAAGATCAACACTCCAAAATATCCATTAATAATATAGCAATCTCAAATAGTAGAAATATTCACATGTTATACCACACTTCATTCCATTCACAAATATACATCACTAATTCCTCAAATAAATTCATTCTAAAATAACCTCAAGAAAGTATAATCTGAGTTGAGACTCCAAAAATGTCTAATCACAACCTCATGGAAACCTCAACTTATAATTCATCTCCAAGTAATAACAAGTTAAACATGGCAACAAAAGTAATTATAATCATCAAGATACATTGCTATTTTCCTCGAACAACTTCATTCTCGCTAAAGGAACATCAAGATCATTCCACTAAGCCGAAACTAAAATCCATAAACATAACAATTAAAATCTAACTGATAAACTTCTAGAATAATAATAATTCAAAATCATGGCCTATCTCTATTTCCGAAAGCTCTTACAACCACCCTAGACATTAAAAGGTCACTCACGAGTTAAAACATGTATGCAACTATATCATATGAAAGACAAGTATAACGTAATACACAATTATCATACAATGCAACATTATCACATAACACACAATTCAACATATAAGAAGCCAACATCACATAAACAGGTTATATCATAGAAGTAAGTTATAAACAATTAAAGTCACATAAGCAACAAACTTCACATAAGACAAGTTGATCACGTAACTCACATTGGTCACTTAAAGTACATTGACCACCTAAAGCACGTTGTTTCACATAAGCTAGTTATAAACAATTAAAAGCACATAAACAACTAACTTCACACAAGGCACAAAATCACATAAAACACAATTGTCACATAATACACATTAATCACATAATGCACATTAATTACAACACATTGAGTACGTATAACACGTTATCACATAAAACATATTGACCACATTAATTCACTTAACACACAAGGCATATTGGTCACATAGAAAGTTAGACACATAAGTAAATTAATCACATAAACATATTAACATATGTTTCACTTTTCTTTCACTTAATACATACTTGCATGCTTAGACCACTACCCACATTCCGAGGATACCCCGGCTGACAGCTAATCAAGCTCTGATACCACTTAAACTGTCACGCCCCAACACGACCCCTCCTATGATCAGTCAGGACGCAACGGAATTTCGGCAATATAACGACAGTAAATAGGATACCGAGGCTCTAAACCAACCTCATTAAACATCATACATCCAGCAACTCCTTAATTCAAACAACAACATACAACACAATCATAATATACAATAAAACATCCTGGTTATACGCCTCCATTCCAACATAACATACAATACTTCAACCTTATCATGCATTTCAAAAATAAGTTGAGACATGTTTACAACTTAACCATAGACAAAAGAAAGCCACTAAGTTAACACCATTGGATCATCATCTTCCAACATCTATTACAATAAGAACCACAAAGCATATAAAAGTCTATTAAACTAATACACAAGACATTTAACAACATAAAGTCATGGATAAGACTCGGGAACATATGACTCGTCCACGTAAAGCACATTTTCCACATTCTCCTCTTCAGGAGGCATATACCCGTAATCCGGCTCTGCAACACCTGTAAGCATGCATTAATAGAGAGTGAGCTTATATACATAAGCCCAGTGAGGATCCGATAGATCTCGACAGTATTCACTACGCTCCTTGGATTTAGTCCTTTGAGCAAGTAAACACACAACAACAATAATAATACTATCATCACATAACAACATAAATAATGCTATCATCACATAACTATATAACCAATCAATAAGGATACTCTATTTGGTGTAGCTCCAAACGCCATCACGATCTCAACCGTTCTTCTTATAACTCCCCATTACTCACGCACCCGAGGTACCTCACTATCCCCTTCCCTCCATGACATCTCCGTCATGCGAGCTGGGGGTAGCCTATGGCAGTCATGCCGGTTTCAACCCGACAGCCCGACGCTGCCCGAGAGGTGGCACACACATACCAAGGCTCCATATTCATCAATCATCATGCAAGCATAAATCGATCAATCAATTGGGAGATCAGCAACAAGAGTGCCCGATTCCCGCATTCAATAATAATCAATCAATAACATCAATATAACATCAATATAACATCAATATTAAATTAAACATCAAACAACGTAGTTAGATGACAAAGTAGGCCATCTAACCGGACATGCATAATATTCATAATTAAACTCTAAATTACTCAACAACAACTCACCATTCATCACTCGAACACTACCCAACCATCTAAGGCATCGTTCAAGAAATTAAAGAATGACAACCTAACTTCTAAAATTCATAACTTACAATCTACTAATCCAAACATTGCCAAATCAGTTCCTATCACTCACCCATTCAACCTACTACATTAGCCCTCTCGGAAATCCACCATAACACCTCCAAAACATGCCCGATAACCCTAAAACCCTATGACGTCATGGCTGGATTTTCCGGATTTCCACACAAACAATGTAATCGAAAATTCGGCATTACAACAGCGCTAACACGTAATTATCAAGTATTTAGAAATCGACGGCAATCGATTTCGAGCAACGCAACTCAATTAAATCAACTTTGAACATTTTAATCAAAATTAAATACCCGGAAAATAAAAATTATGCTATATCCGACAGAAATTCGTAGTATTAGTATATAATGATCCCTAGCATGCAAGGAGCAATAATCTAACATCAGATTTCAATTCTAACGGTTCAATCTTCATTTATACGCAAAAACACAAAAATGACATTTTGAGATCTAGAATTTTTCTCTCACCTTTGATGTGTTTTGATGCAAGAAATGTGTAGAATGGATGCCAAACAATCAATTTCAAGCTTTGAATCACTCAATTCGGCTTTGAAACGCAAAATCTGTGAGAAAAATGCTTTGAAAATGCCTTATCTTTCTCCTCCAAGGAGCCACGGTTTTGTGTGTGTTTTTGGAGTGTGTTTTGTGTTGTGTGAGTGTGTGTTGATGACATTATATAATAAAAAGCTTGGTCAATTAAAAAAAATGCAAAGTCAAAGTTAGTTTTAATAGGTATTTTTGTGTTTTTAATGACTTTAATTGCATTTTAGTGCTCACCAAGTTAAAAATAATTATGCAACCCCCAAAATATCACAAGTGGATTATTTTTAGGTGACAAGAAGTTTTACATTCAAAGAATTCCACCCGAGTCGGCTTAAAACTCGATTTTCGCAAAAGTCGGTGTAAAAACCCTAATAAATTCTTAAGCCGATTTTAAAACCGTTTTCATCAAACACAGGTCTATTAAAGTCCGTGGACTAGGTCTAGAAGGGTTAAAAAGACCAGTTTCAAAATTATAGCGGACGTGTTTCGAAAACACTATTCACTGAAAATCGACGATAAAATTTCTGACTCCGTTTTTGATGAAAATTTCATGAATGCACATTTAGCACGTATTAGGAGTATTGAAATCAAAATTATAACTTTCTAGGTCCTATAGCACATAAACAGGTCATATGCACGCAAAACGAGACAAAGCACGTAAATCAAGTTAAAGCAGAAAAATGGGGTTTCACAATCAACCACAGTGATATGCCTAATTCATACAGTGAAACAAATGAAAAGATAGTAAATAAAGTGCACATAGTATTTTAACGTGAAAAATCCAATTGGGAAAAAAAACCACGTGACCAATCCCTGGTCAAAATAGGCAATCCACTAGATGTTTTCATGGTTACAATAGTCAATGGACTTATGTAATTGACAACTCCCTTGTAACCCTCACCGCCTAGACCATCTAACTCACCTAAGGATTTACAACCTAGCGAGATCCCCACGACTTAGCGTATTCTCCCGAATACTCACCTCCTTCTCCTGAAGGATATTTAATGAGACAAATGAATAAAGTGTTTACAAACAAAACATGTTCAGCGCACTCACAGTTCCTAAGCAAACTCTCACCACAGTGTTACATAGACAGATTTGATAAATACATAACAGCCCGTATAAGATCTAGACTCTGCTCTTCGCCGTCTGTCCCTATTTTATTCTTGTGAGATCCTCAGTATATATAGGTGTGAGTGCTGCAATCTTGGGCTCCAAGTATCCGTGAGTATTGTTGACCTTTGAATGAGTCTCTACCCAAGTCAATCTCCAAAGATTTACTCAATCAAATATTTTTTCAATCAAAATCTTATTTGGCTTTATCAAAATCATCTTAGCATACTTACAGTTGCATCAAATTGATCTCTTTCCATATAAGATAAATCTTGCACAATCTTTACCAAACCAAGATCTGTGTTGCCAAAAATAAAGACAATTAAGATAATGCATATTGCCCCTAATCTCGGGCTAAATTTGGAGGCGGTTAACAAACTCCCCACTTGGCGTTGTTTTTGACAAAACCATTCTAAATACCAGCAATACCTACAACTGTAAGAATAAAACTGCGTGTGTACTAAGAAATGCATGATTTGGTGAAACCACAGTAAACAATAAGTAAACAATAATCTGTGTAAATCAATCAACTTACACTAACGTCATTCATCTCACAGACTTAACAATTATAACAAAATTTTCTCCCCCTTTTTGCCACAAACCAAGGCCAAAGTTGTCGTTGTAAGCAATGTACTATCTGTGATTATGTTATAAAAGAGATAAATGAACGGATCTGTCACAGTACTCAATCGTGAGACATATGTTATGCCAAAGTGCATGTACACAAAGTGTGAACAACCCATAGGGCCCCACAAGAAGATTTGATACAAAGACATAACATTCATTACACATGAGTTTTAACACATGTGAACAGGGTATGTGTGTGAACTGTGATTGGGTTTTGCCGCACAGTGGACAACAAAATCAAGTGACAAAACAGCTGCAACAGTTGTTCAAACTACCCACTCGGCTAATCAGCTTACTGTATACCTTGTTTGTCCTAGTAGCTTTCACTATTGTGCATTTCTATGTAGCCCAAGGTAGCTTTTTTGAGGTTAGCTCAGTATTGTTGACCTTGAAATTTGCACAATACAGTGGTTGTTTGAAACAATTCAGATCTAAATGCAAGGTCCCCTTTTTTTTTTTACACAAAATGTTTATACTGATTAGTGTTCAGGAATGGAAATATTCCAAAGTCACAAGCTTAATAGAGCTGATCAGTACTCGAACTTCGTTGTGCATAAAGTAGCAGTAAGCTTGCTCACAGTGGTGCATAAGAGGTTCTGTACCATACAGTTAAAACACAGTGTAAATAACAGTATATCAGTGCAGTCCCACTGTGTTTCCATGTGGATGTCACAGTTAGAGTATGCAAATTAAGGCTTTGCACATTGTTTAGAATCTCACTGCATCGAGAGCCTTCGTAAAAATATCTACCAGTTGATTCTCAGTCATAACATGTTCAAGAACAACTTGTTTTGATTATACTAATTCCCGTATAAAATAGTGTCTAATATCAATATGTTTGGTTCGGGAGTATTGAATAGGGTTCTTTGAAATATTGATTACACTCATATTATCACAGTAAACAGTAGGTACTTGATTACCAATACCATAGTCTGCAAGCATCTGTTTCATCCACAATAGTTGCGCACAGTAACTTCCAGCTGCTATGTACTCTGCCTCAGCTATGCTTAAGGAGATGGAAGCCTGTTTCTTGCTATACCATGATACGAGATTGTTGCCAACGTAAAAACAACCCCCAGTAGTACTTTTTCAATCATCGACATTTTTTGGCCAGTCAGAATCACTATAACCAACCAAATTAGTGTTAGTATCTACAGTGTACCAAATACCTAAACTAGTAGTGCCAGACACATATTTAACGATGCGTTTTACTGCTTTGAGATGAGATTCCCTTAGATTTGCCTGGTATCATGCACACACACTGAAGCAGATATCAGGATGACTAGTTGTTAAGTACAAGGGACTAACGATTATGCTACGGGACAGTGGTGGGTCAATAGGTTTTTTATTCTCCCCCTTAGCCAGCTTGGTGGCAGTGCTGATAGGTGTTCGAACTGTTTTCGTATTGACTATATCAAACCTCTTGACCAAATTGCGAGCATACTTCTCTTGAGAGATAAATATCCCATTGTGACACTGTTTGACCTACAAACCAAGAAAGTACGTTAGTTCCCCTACCATACTCATTTCAAACTCCCGTTTCATTTGCTCAACAAAATCATTGACTCTGTTTTTGGACGTAGAGCCAAGAACAATATCATCCACGTAGATTTAAGCAATTAACAATCTTGTGTTGAAATGTTTCATGAATAGTATTTTGTCCACTCCCCCTCGAGCATAGCCTTTGTCTAACAAAAACTTTGTGAGTCTCTCATACCAAGCACGAGGTGCTTGTTTGAGACCATATAGTGCTTTCTTCAGTTTATAAACGTATGTAAGGTAATAAGGATCAACAAACCCTTTGGGTTGTTCTACATACACTTCTTTCTGTAAGATGCAGTTAGGAAAGACACTTTTCACATCCATCTGAAATAGTTTGAAATGCAAAATACAAGCAATGGCAAGTAACAATCTTATTGAATCCATCATAGCTACAGGTGCAAATGTTTTGTCAAAGTCAATTCCCTCAAGTTGAGTGTATCTTTGTGCAACTAATCTAGCTTATTGCGAGTGATTAGACCTTTTTCATCGATTTTGTTTTTGAATATCCACTTGGTGCCTATGACATTCACACCTCTTGGTCTAGGAACTAAAATCCAAACGTCATTCCTAGAAAACTGACTAAGCTCATCTTGCATTGCACTAATCCAGTGGTCATCATCTACCACTTCAGTTACCGTCTTAGGTTCAAATTGTGAGACAAAACATACATACCTGACATACTGTTGGTAGTCAATCACACTCTTACCTCGTGTCTTGATACCTTGGTCCAATGGGCCAATAACATCATTCAATGAGTGACCCCTTTGAACTTGCCTTGATGGTCCTTTCTGATCCAGATTTGTCACAGTGAACTTTATGACCTGTTCTTGCTCATCTGTCTCTAGGAACTTCATGTCAAATGAATCCTCAGTGGGTAGTAAACGTGTCAATGTGTCGTCAGTGGCTGGCACAGTAGGTTGAGTCTCTAGATCTGTTGAAGTCTTGACCTTCATGTTGTACTGGTCATATTGTTTGACGTCCTTCGAGTTATCTGCACAGTTAGTCATGTCCTCTTTAAAAGAGTTTGAGCTTCTTTCTGCTTTTTCTGTATTTGGTTTCAGTGCCTTTTCAGGTTCTATCGGTATTTCTTTGCCTTTATCTATTTAAGCAGCTACTGTGCTTGGTGATATCTCCTCTTCACTGTCAACATCGATCATACCTACAGTATTATTAATGACTACATTTGCAAATTCCATAACTGTTAGTGTTCGAAGATTAAACACTCGATACGCAAGACTGTTCAAGGCATAGCTCAAGAACAGTGCTTTGTCACTCTTGGCATCGAACTTTCCCAGATTATCTTGATCATTAAGAACATAACAAATACAGCCAAACACATAAAAGTGGTTCACAGTAGGCTTATTACCATTTCATAGTTTGTAGGGAGTTTTATCAGTGCCTGAATATGGATACACCCTGTTAATGGTATAACACGCAGTGTTGATGGCTTCTGCCCAGAACTTCCTAGGTATGTTTCTTCCAGTCATCATAGCTCGTGCCATCTCCTGCAACATCGTGTTACGTCTCTCAACAATACTATTTTGTTGTGGTGATTTTGGAGCAAAAAACTCGTGAGAGACGCCATGATCGAACAGTAATCAGAAAAGGATTGATTTTTGAATTCCTTACCGTGTTCACTTCTTATTCGAATGAACTTCTCATTACCTTTTTCAGTGGTGATCCGCAAACACAGTTTTCAAAAGGCTTGGAAAGTTTCAGATTTTTCCCATAGAAAGTCCACCCATGTATACTTGAAAAAGTCGTCAACACATACAAAGATATATTTCTTACCTCCCAAGCTCTCTGTTTGAACTGGACCCATGAGATCTATGTGTAACAGCTCTAAAACTTAGTTCGTGGCCAATTGTTGTGTTTTCTGGTGTGGTGCTCAAATTTGTTTTCCCAATTGACATGGACCACAAATTCCTTTCTTCTTTCCTGATAATGTAGGCATTTCTCTAACAACTCCTGCATTGGCAATCTTGGTTAACATTTCAACATTTAGATTACCTAACTTCTGATGCCACAGTTTAGTGATTTGAAATAAACTGTTAAGGCACATCATAGCCCAGTTGGACGGGACTGGTAGAGTGTAACAATTATTAGATTAGCGTTTCCCTGCAAGAACACATTTATTATCACTGTCAATCACTCTGCACCCTTCCTTAGTAAAGTGTACAAACAAGTTTTGGTCACAAAGTTGACAAATGCTTATCAAGTTTGCCCTAAGACCATCACCATTGAGTACATCTTGCAGTTTCGAAAATCTTTCAACAGCTACTGTACCGCGACCAATTACCCTTCCAGAGATGCCATCCCTAAAAGTAACCTGTCCACCATGGTATTCATGGTAGTCTATGAAGATACTGTGATCACCTGTCATGTGTCTCGAGCAGCCAATGTCCAAATACCATGAGCTAGTAGCATCGGCTTTTTAGGAAGTGTAAATAACAAGACATTTTTTATTGTTCTTAGGTACCCATATTTTTCTTACCTTTTGTTGTGCTTTCGTTTTTAGGGTACTATACTGATATGAAAAAGGATAAGTAGACATACCTGTTTCCTGCAAGAGATGAAAACAGTGGGGTTGAATTTGACCAGCATAACCACAGTAGTGACAGATTAGTTCAAACCTTTTTTCGGATTTCTTCTTGGATATCACTGTGGGTCCCTGTGAGGGTACTGGTTGTGAAAGTTCTGATGTTTCCGAGGCTTTGACAAACACTATGGTACAACTGGAACCTGATCCCTGATACCCAAGACCGATGCGATCGCCACTTGATTTCTGGATTGAAAGCGCATGATCAAGTTTTTGCTTCCCTAAATTCATCATACGAACACCTCGTTGTAACTACTTCAATTCACCCTGTACATCTAACAGTTTTTGAGTTTTTTCTTCTAACTGTTGGATGAGAGTTTCATTTTGTTTTTCAAGATCATTAATTTTTGTACTCTGTTCCAAATTAGAAATCACAAATTCTTCATTCTTCTTACAAACCACAACCCGTTTTTCAAACATCAATTCATAGGTTTTCAAGAGTTGTTCATTACTCATGGATTCTTCTGTCTCTGAGTCATCAGAGTCGGTGTCCTCCCTGCCAGTCACAGTGACCTTGGATTTGGACACAGTTTGATCATTTTGAACAGCAGTGAGTGTGATATAGTCTCATGTACCATTATCACTTGATGCATCTTCTTCTTCTGGCTCATCATCATTCCATGTGGCATTAAATGCCTTCTTTTTCCTTTTTAGTGTGTTTGCACATTCCGCTTGGATGTGCCCGAAACCCTCACACTCTCTACACTGTATACATTTCTTTTTCTTTTCTCTAGAGATATCATTGTTTTGTCTGTTATTAGTTTCTCTGGGTGTTTCACCACTACTCTTTCTGCCAGGGTTATCACAATTGTGCCTACTAAAATTATGTATGTTGTTATTCCCTTGCATAGAGAACTTTTGTTTTTGCCATTTTCCAACAGCTCTAGCAAAATTTTTTGTCAATAGTGCTAGTGCTTCCAACCCGTCATCGCTGCCATCCAACTCATCAGATAGTTCGGCCTAAAATGCAAGTGTTTTCTCCTTCTTTTGTTGTTTAAATTTTAGTTCATATATCTTTAAGGAACTGATAAGTGCATCAACCTGCATAATGTCAGGATCCTTTGATTCTTCAATCGCATCTACCTTCGATGCAAATCTTGATGGCAAAGACCGTAAGATCTTTCTTAGCAATTTTGCTTCAGAGTACTGTTCTCCGAGAGCAAAAGCTTCATTGGTCATGTCACAAAGTCGTGCATAAAACTCTGATACTGTCTCATCCTCATGCATTTTTAGATCTTCAAACTTCGTGGTCAGATACTGTAATTTGAATCTTTTCACAGCTTCTGTACCTTCAAATGATGTTTGCAACACATCCCATGCTTCCTTTGCCGTTTCACAGTTCAAAATCAGTTTGAACTGGTTGATGTCGACTGCAGTAAATATTGCATTTAATGCTTTGGAATTACAATTCGCCAACCGCTCTTCAACATTAGTCCACTGGTCCTCAGGTTTGAGAACTGTAATGGTCCTGACCACAGCAGTAGAACGACTACCAGTCCCTTCAGATGATGCTCCCTGTGTGCTAGTATCTCCAGTTTATGGTAGTGCAGTCTCAACAGTGGGCGCAGTCCACCCATTAACCACAGATCTCCAGGCACCTTCATCAATCACCTTGATATACGCACACATCCTAGCTTCCAATAACTGTAGTTGGAGCCATCAAGTAATAGCAGCTTGTGGATTGAACCTCCGTCACACATGTTGTCCATTCTTGCAAAACAGCCAGAATCCTCCCGGATCTTACTGAGTTAATGATTCAGTTTCTAGCTCTTATACCACTTGAAAACCAGTTTCCAGCTTCATGTTCGATTGTGCGTTTAAACAATTAAACACTTTTGTAGATAGAACACAGTAATAAGTTAATCAACTACAGTGATACGCCTAATTCATATAGTGAAACAAATGAAAAGACAGTAAGCAAAGTACACACAGTATTTTAATGTGAAAAACCCAACTGGGAAAAAAAAACCACGTGACCACTCCTTGGTCAAAATAGGCAATCCACTAGATGTTTTCACAGTTACAATAATCAATGGACTTATGTGATTGACAACTCTCTTGTAACTATCACCGTCTAGACCACCTAACCCACCTAAGGTTTTACAACCTAGCAAGATCTCATCGACTTAGCGTATTCTCCCGAATACTCACCTCATTTTCCCGAAGGATGTTTAATGAGACAAATGAATAGAGTGTTTACAAACAAAACTTGTTCAACGCACTCATAGTTCCTAAGCAAACTCTTACCACAGTGTTTACATAGACAGATTTGATAGATACATAACAGCCCTTGTAAGATCTAGACTTTGCTCTCCGTTGTTTGTCCCTCTTTTATTCTTGCAAGATCATCAGTATATATAGGTATGAGTGTTGCAATCTTGGGCTTCAAGTATTCGTGAGTATTATTGACCTTTGAATGAATCTTTACCCAAGTCAATCTCTAAAGATTTGCTCAATCAAATATTTTTTCAATTAGAATCTTCTTTGGCTTTATCAAAATCATCTCAACATACTTACAGTTGCAGCAAATTGATCTCTTTCCATATAAGATAAATCCTGCACAATCTTTACTAAACCAAGATCTGTGTTGCCAAAAATAAAGACAATTAAGATAATGCAAATTGCCCCAAATCTCGGGCTAAATTTGGAGGCGGCTAACACTTGGCTATGGTATGGAGTTTTCGAGTCATGGAATTTTTTTCTCATCGAAGACAACATGGCGAGATAGAACTATTTTCCCAATTAGAGGATTATAGCACTTGTACCCCTTATGTTTTGCACTATATCTGAGAAATATACGTTTGCAACTCTTAAAATTGAGTTTATGTCACCCAAATGTACTTATGCAAGGATAGCAATTTGAGCCAAACACCCTAAGATTGAAATAATCTGGTGCAATGCCATAGAGAAGTTCATATGGTGACTTAAAATCAAGTAATGGCATAGGCATTCGATTTATGAGGTAAATCGTAGTAGCGAAAGCGTGAGTCCAAAAATTGGGTGAGAGACCACTATGAGCCAATAATATAAGTCTTGTTTCCACAATGTGACGGTGCTTACGTTCTGACACACCATTTTGTTTTGGGATTCCTGGGCAAGATAAACGATGAACAATACTAGATCATTGAAATATAAGCCGAGTATTGTGATTAATAATTTCTCCCCCTCCGTTTGATTGAATATTTTTGATTCGCATATTATGAAGATTTTGTACCATGCTAATGAATATAGGAAATATTGCCGTAGTGTCGGATTTGCGAATGAGAGGACATAAACATGAGAATCTACTATAATCATCAACTAGTACAAGGTAGTAGTGAAATAAATGAGAAGATGGCACGGGGGAAGGACGCCATACATCACAATACGCTACATATAACGGTATTTCCAAATTGGACAGAAATTCTAAATCTCACCATTGTTAGTGTGTAGAAGCACATTTTGCACTAAAACATATGTATGCATTGTTTCACTATCGTTCGTCATTATTTGAAAAAATATATATATATAAAAAGTGGCTCTCCTTTTTGCTAAATAATTCCGGATTCTTATGCAATGGCTGTAGAACGAATGTGGTGACATTTGATACTTATAACCTCAAAATTACGTTTTTGAAGAATCTAAAGATTATCTGTAATTCTATTCTTCAAGAACAAACATATTCAACTTTCGTAATTACACTACTTTGCCCAACAAACATAAGACACTTAAATTGAATAGTATGTTAAAAAGTCTTTGGAACCTATACAATAACTTTGTTTTTGTCTATTACCGTTTTCGATCCTTTAGGATATACTATGTCATTCTAATGTGCTATTTGAAAGAGTAAACTATCGATTTGAGTTGAGAGGGAGTTGTAGCCCTACAATCTTAATAGTGGCTCCACCACTAGAAACATCTATCTCACTTGGGCATTTGCTCTTGAATCACATTTTTTTGGCTAAAATGTAGATTATATGAAGTTTTAATAGATTTGAGCAAACTAGCATCTAACCAAAAAAAAAACAATACTAGCACCTGAAGATCTGCATTCACGGTTTTGGTAAGAAAGAAGTAAGAAGATATGGCCTATGGTAAATGGTAATGGGTTGTCAGGTTGAAGTTGAAATGTAATAAGTAATATATTATATATTAGTGCAAAAAGCTAGAGGTGAGTTATTTGATGTGATTAACTTTATTTTTTTTAGTTTTAACTTTTCTGTCTTATTTTTATTTTTGATTCGTAAAATCTTGTCCTCAAAATAAGTAAATTAAATTCTTAAAATTTATAAATAAATAAATAAATTTAAAAATTAAAATTAATTAAATATTCATTGGGGACTAATTTATTTTTTGACCCAAAATTTCATATACGTATAACCCCCCCCCCCCCCCCCCCCCCCAACCCCCCGGGGGGGTTCGCCCCATATTGCCTCTGGCATTGGTTGTGAGAACTCAACATTTATAGTTTTAAAGATATTCTATAATTTACAGTGATGTGATACCAACATAAACTCTCATTCTTATTTTTTTGTAGACTGATTCATTCGTCATCCAACACATAAGTGAGAAAAGAGAAAAGGGGGACTGATAATCATATGAGACAAGAAGCATTATACTTTGACTCTTCTTTTGTGGGAGAGATATACATTTAGCGTACTCTCTAATTAGGTATTGTTCTTGTTTCAAGAAAGGTGATTAAAATCCTTGGATATAACATTTTCTTTTTACAGTGATGGAATTAATTATTTCTGTTGTACAATAAAAAAATTTCTCCCCCCTACATCATTAAGAAGTCTCGCAAATACTATATATATTGTGAGTAAATGAGAGAGGAAAATGTGATCAACGTATTGAGGTTCTATTCATACTAAAAGTTTTAAAATGATCAACACAATTATAAAATAGAAACATATATCCGTTTGAATTCATTCTAAAAATATATCATATTCAATATGATCAATTTTTTTTTGGGGATGTTCTAATAATCATTTTCCATTGGACACTCACTTAATAACATAATTTTTCTAATTTTAATGGTGTCCACAAAATAATATAATCTCCTTCCTCATTAATGGACCTAGATGACCAAACGATTATGCCAAAGAGCAAAATGTTTTAATAAAATCATTTATAGTTAATCGAAAAATTACATTCAAATAGATGTATATAGGTATTATATCATCCGAAAGAAAATATTGTTGGCTCTTTTGACTATGTTTTTTGCCTAAGGTAAGTGAAGTAATATACATATACTACAAATTTCTTTCAGTTATGGGCTCTCAATATTATGTGTTTTTTACTGGATTTCGTTGTGAACCACTGGAAAATAAGACATCATTTGTCAAATATTTTGTTCGTCTAGGAAGCATAATCTAGGCTTTTCTAGAATCTCCAATCAGAATTGGAATATCAAATGTTGAATTAATATTTGATTTAGCTGATTTTAGACCGGAAATATAGTGCCTATCTTTGAGAATGGTTGTGTGATGTTGCATTCTCTGCAAAACAAAAATTTCCATTATTAATTTTCTGAAAATTCATAGTTCCTCAAAAATAAAAATAAAAAATAACCAAAATTTATATGAATTGTAAAGAAACATCAATTCAGAATGATAATAATTTCACATAATATGGGTAATGACATCAAATTAAAATTAAAGATAACACACTAAATATTAAAATTATTTTAAAGAAAAAGCAACACAGAAAGGATTCTTGGGTGGACCAAATTATCAATCAAGAGAAACAATTTTTTTTTTTTTGTCCTCATAATAGCAGAAGCACGAAATGTTCGTATCATGTCCCGACAATTATTGTACATTTCGATGGGTGAAGCAGTAAAACGAATATTGCGCGGCTGAAAGTTATCAAGAGGTGTAGGACCTCAGATGGTAGAATCGGCCACCGTTAGTGGTAATGGATCACCTCCGGCATTACATTGGCTTCTTGTATTGACCATTGTGTGATAGAATATATTAGTCTTGAACAGTGTGCAATTTTGAACAGTGTGTCATTTATTACTTGTTGAAATTCTTTTTCATCGATTTGATTAGATCTGCGAACATTTATTGTTTATTTAGACTTTAGTTAAATTTTCCTCTATTTAAGTTGTATATTGTAACATCATTTCACAACATGAAATTAAAGAAATATCAATGAAACACAATATTACAATTCTACTCGTATCAAGAGTTTACAACACTAGCGTAATGATCCTTTTTTTTTCGTCGGAGCTCCAGCAGCTCCACCTTTTGGGAGTTTCTTCCTGACTTTTGGCTTCTTCTCTGCTAGGGCTTCCTCGCTAATGACTTTTCTATTCTACGCTGCCTACTTCTCTGCCTTTAATGGCACCATGTCCAACACCTAAAAAAAGAAAAAAAGAAAAAAAAAAGAAACCCCACAAAATAGTTGCAACCTTCAACCTTCTAAATCTTCTTATGCAGATCAAAATTGACTGCAGATCTTCATTTACTTTTCAACTTCAAATCTCCATCAATGACCTAACAGCCACAACCATGGATTTTCCAACATGACTCATATTACTGAGCCAACATCTGCACAACTTGATGCAAATCATACAGGATCAAAAATAATAAAATAATAAAAAAAAGACCTGCAGTGATAGATCCCACTACCTTTCTCTTCTTCATTCTCATATTTGAATTACTTCACTTACCAAATTTCTTCAAACTGAGTCTATATGTCTTATCTATTATTAATCTCACTTAACATGTGACAATAAAGTAATAGATCTGCTCATTCCCTCACACCTTATCTCTGATGAACCAAATTTTTTTCTTTCCTCCTTATTTCATGAATCTTCTTCTAACTCTGTTAAAGTACCTAACGATACTCTTGAGCCAATAAATTATCCCACTCTCTCTGTAGTTTTTCTCATTTCCTTCAGATATGCATCCATTTTCCTCCCAAACCACTTAGTTGTGCATCACACTATCACTTCAAGTACTTTCTCTCACTTTCTCAATCATCATGTCTCCCCACAACTTTTTCTCTCCTCTCATTCCCTTGTCCATGCCAATCATTTCTCCCAATGACTCAAATACATCTAAATGCACATTTTAATTTAACTACCTATTTCACTTCTTTCTTATAATTTTCCACTAATTCTCTCTCTTCCGCTCTCTCCTAACGCATAGTCCTACCATCTACAATGCCTATTTCTAATCCCTCCTCAAGGGTCCCACTCCCTTTACTTTCAAATTTACCAACTTCACACTGAATGCATGTTTATTTATTTCTTCCAACTGCTTTAACACAAATATTCCTTCTTCTTTGTCCATTTCAAATCTTCCCTATATATCCACTAGGCCCCGCACAATAATAAAACTTCTCTCTTTTCACATCTCATCTCATCTCACCATAATTTTCCAATATTTCTCTCTCCTCCAAAGGTATTAATCTAACTTTCTCCATATTAACCCTTTATGATCCTCTTTCACCAAATTAATCCCTTTTTTTAATTACCCTCCTCTCTGCATTCTAGCCGTGACCTCACCAAATCAGACAATGTGCTCACGGCCTATCACATTCACTTTTCTTTTTATAAACTCTCATAAGCTTTTCACTTCTCTTTTGTTCATGTCATGACCAAACAGTCAAACATTAACACTTAAATTCCAAAATTTTGGTATCAACTCCCACATATGAAGGCCCTGTGAGTCATTCTCTCTCTTCTCAATCCAATGGCCCCATTACATACCATGCTAGCACAACACAAGGCGTCCAATTACAAACAATGCTAGCACTGCAAATCCTTTCTCATCTGATCTCTTTTCTTGAACTCAGTACTTCTCTCAAGCGCACAAACTATCTCACTGGCACTCTTTTCTCAATTCTCTCTTTTCTTAATCACCAGTTGTTCCCAGCCTCTACCGGCGATCCAACCCTGAATGTTCATCATTCTTATATTTTTCGGGACAAGCTCACCCTCAACAATCCAGTTTCGTTTGAGGGGGCGTGATAGAATATATTAGTCTTGAGCAGTGTGTCATTTATTACTTGTTGAAATTCTTCTTCAAAGGTTTGATAAGATCTGCCAGCATTTGTTATTTACTTAGACTTTAGTTAAATCTTCCTCTATTTAAATTATATGTTGTAACAACATTTCACAGCATGAAATCAAGGAAATATCAATAAAACACAACATTACAATTCTACCATCGTATCAAGAGTTTACAAGACTAGCGTCATAATCTTTTTTTTCCGTCGGAGCTCCACCAGCTCCCCCTTTTGGGAGTTTCTTCCCGACCTTTGGCTTCTTCTTTGCCAGGGCTTCCTCGCTAACGACTTTTCTATTCTACGCTGCCTACTTCTCTGTCTTTAATGGCACCATGTCCAACACCTAAAAAAAGAAAAAAAAAAAAAAAAAAACCCCACCAAAAAGTTGCAAACCTTCTACCTTCTAAATCTTCTTCTGTAGATCAAAAGTGACTTCAGATCTTCATTTACTTTTCAACTTCAAATCTCCATCAATGGCCTAACAGCCACAACCATGGATTTTCCAACATGACTCATATTTCTAAGCCAAAATTTGCACAACTTGATGCAAATCATATAGGATCAAAAAAAAAAAGATCTACATTGATAGATCCCCCTACCCTTCTCTTCTTCATTCTCATATCTGAATCACTCCACTTACCAAATTTCTTCAAACATAGTCTATATGTCTTCTTTATTCTTAATCTCACTTAACATATGACAATAAAGTAATAGATCTACTCATTCCCTCACACCTTATCTCTGATCAGCATTTTTTTTTTCTCCCCCTTATTTCATGAATCTTCTTCTAACTCTGTTAAAGTACCTAACGGTACTCTTGAACCAACAAATTATCCCACTGTCTTTGAAGTTTTTCTCATTTCCTTCAGATATGCATCTGTTTTCCTCCCAAACCACGTAGTTGTGTATCACAATATCACTTCAAGTAATTTCTCTCACTTTCTCAATCATCATGGCTCCCCATAGCTTTTTCTCTCCTTTCATACTTAAAGTCTCTCCTTTACCTCACTAACAGTTTTTACCCAATTTTCTCTCCTCTCATTCCCTTGTCCATGCCAATCACTTCTTCCAATGACTCAAATACATCTAAATGTACATTTTAATTGCACTACCTATTTCAATTCTTTCCTACAAATTTCTACTAATTCTCTCTCTTCCACTCTCTCCCAACCCATAGTGGTAGGGAGGAGAGAAAGAGGAACAAAATAAAAAATAAAAATAGAAAATAGAGAAATCAAGAAGTGAATTTAAGATTTAAAACAATAACGAGAAATATAAAAATAAATTTTATTTGGCTACCCTTATTTTAGTTTTTATATTTTAACCCCTCTCTGTTAAGTTTCCATAATGGAATTTAACTGAATGACTTAAATGAAACCATTGCAAATAAATTAATGGTCTTTTTAATGGCAAAAATAATTCTATGGTCAAAATAGGATTACAAAATTATTTAATAACCCCAAAAATAATTTGTGAACATTCCATGGCTGACTTTGAAGATAAACCAGTTTACTCTTTATACACTCAATCTGTTTTCAGGCATTTTTAAGAGTTCGCGAATCCACGGCTCTTATAACAATTCTCACATTGCAGTTTAACACATCTCAGATTGTTGAAAAACTTACTTTAATTTCGTATTTCCATAATAAGCTATGTGGACTAACACAATATGTATCTTTCCCCCGAAAACTTGTTTCTCTCAAGTTTTTGGAACAGAATGCACAAAACTTAAATTAAGAAAATTTATTTTAATGTTAGTCTTTAAACGAGTTAGTTAATTGACAAAAAATATCTCCATATCCATATTCATAGCCTTTTGTCCAAGTCTACCACCAAGCTGCCCTTTGACACTTCAACATAAAGCAAATAAAGTTATCTTCTAGCGTCATAAAGCACTGCTTCAAGGGAGTTAAGTGATAATACATATTCCTATCTTTTCTGTAATAGGTATATACATATGTATATATGTATATACATAAATATCTTAGGGTAAATACTCAATTTGGTTTCTTATCTTTAGGGTTTGTGACATTTTAATTCTTATCTTTCAAAGTGTACCTTTTTAATCATGTATCTTTACCATTTGTCCCAATTTAGTCCTTATTTTTCAAAATGTACATTTTTAGTCTCGTATCTTTACCATTTGTCTCAACTTAGTCCTTATCTTTGTCATTATGATTCATGTTAGTCCTCTACCATTTTAAAATATTAGGACTAAGTTGGGACAAATAGTAAAGATACGAGACTAAAAGGATATATTTTGAAGGATAAAGACTAAATTGACACAAATGATAAAGATACATGACTAAAAAAGTCAATTTTGAAAGATAAGGACTGAAATAGCACAAACTCTCAAGATAAGAGGCCAAATTGGGTATTTACCCTATATTTTATTTTCTTTATCTAATGTGTATATATAATTATATAAATATATAGCTTGAATTCTTCGCCAATTTGATGAGTGTTTGAAGGCCACAGAGTGTGTTAAAAGCAAGAGAGTAGATAGACAAATGAAAAAATGGAGTCTTTGAGCTTGGGGAAAAATGAGGGTACCAAAGAGGGACAAATTGGTAAATTTGGAGAAGTTGATTAATCAAATGTTTAAAACACATTAAAGTTAAAAATAAGGGCATTTACGTATTTTAAATACTTATGTTAAAAATGTTGACCGAAAAAAAGTCATAGTCTAATTAGAGTAAAATAGAAAACAATCCTAGTCCAGTAGGGATATGATTAGTACCTTATGTATTCTTCTTCTTGTTGTTGATGATGATTATCTATGGATTATGGCGGAAAAGAAATGGGGACAAAGTGCAATTATGCCCTAAATAAAAAAGAAAAAAAAAAAGAGAAACAACGAGCTTCATATCATTGGCAGAAGGATCGTCTGAGCTTTTCGACGCCAGATCAGAGCTATCAGAGCTCGCCAAAGCTCCAAATACAATAACCAACAATAAGATTACAAAAAATAGCACAGAGAGGAAAATGCCTCTCATATCACACAGTCGTGAATCGATTAACTTTTATCTACCAAATGATCTATAGCCCCCTAAAAAAAATTATATATGTATATATATATATATGTATGTATATATGTATATATATATATATGTATGTATATATGTATATATATATATATGTATGTATATATGTATATGTAAATAAACAAAAAGGGCTTTTAATTACATGAGGGAAAATGTATCTTTTTGTCATGTCCATTAGCTTTTTTAACGGAAAAGGGATGGAGGGGCCACGTGAGCTAGTTTACCAAAACATAAAGACTACTTATGCTAGTTTTTGAAACACATGGGGTACTGATACACTTATGCCAAAATACAGGGGGTTCTAGTGCACTTCACCCCTTTAGAGTGTGATAACTTGGAAGCAACCATGTAAACCTCTTTGATTCCTGGCTTAATAACCTTAAATCTTCTCCACCATATCTGACAGCCTTTTGTCCAAGTCGACCACCAAGCTACCCTTTGACACTTCAACATAAAGCAAATAAAGTTATCTTCTAGCGTCATAAAGCACTGCTTCAAGGGAGTTAAGTGATAATACATATTCCTATCCTTTCTGTAATAGGTATATATATATATGTATATATGTATATACACAAATATCTTAGGGTAAATACTCAATTTGGTTCCTTATCTTTAGGGTTTGTGACATTTTAGTTCTTATCTTTCAAAATGTACCTTTTTAGTCCTGTATCTTTACCATTTGTCCCAACTTAGTCCTTATTTTTCAAAATGTATATTTTTAGTCTCGTATCTTTACCATTTGTCTCAACTTAGTCCTTATCTTTGTCATTATGATTCATGTTAGTCCTCTACCATTTTGAAATATTAGGACTAAGTTGGGACAAATAGTAAAGATACGGGACTAAAAGGGTACATTTTGAAGGATAAAGACTAAATTGGAACAAATGATAAAGATACATGACTAAAAAAGTCAATTTTGAAAGATAAGGACTGAAATAACACAAACTCTAAAGATAAGAGACCAAATTGGGTATTTACCCTATATTTTCTTTTCTTTATCTAATGTGTATATATAATTATATAAATATATAGCTTGAATTCTTCGCCAATTTGATGAGTGTTTGAAGGCCACATAGTGTGTTAAAAGCAAGAGAGTAGATAGACAAATGAAAAAATGGAGTCTTTGAGCTTGGGGAAAAATGAGGGTACCAAAGAGGGACAAATTGGTAAATTTGGAGAAGTTGATTAATCAAATGCTTAAAACACATTAAAGTTAAAAATAAGGGCATTTACTTATTTTAAATACTTATGTTAAAAATGTTGACGGAAAAAAAAGTCATAGTCTAATTAGAGTAAAATAGAAAACAATCCTAGTCCAGTAGGGATATGATTAGTACCTTATAAATAGATGACTATAGCATGTGTGCAGGTGTTTCAAATTGTTTTTTGTACTATGATTGAGTGTGAGCGTAATCGAGTTAGAGAGTGATTGTGAGTAAGAGAGAGAGGGTTTTATAGTTTTTGTCTTGAAAACTGTAATCATTGATTTGCATGATTGAAGGATATTTTGGACGGAGGCAGAGGCCAAACCATTCAAACTTTATGTGTTGATTTTTTCATCTTATGTTAGGGTGCGGTGCGTGTTTTCCCAACAAAAACTTACTTACACTTATAAGAAAAGAGAAGAAAAATTTAGAGAGAATATCACAAGAATTAATAACATGAAAAATCGATGCAAAGTTTCAAATAGTTACAAATAACTAGTATAATAATAGAAACAGAAGAATAATATGGATAAGTCGAGGAAATCAAAGAGCGAACATATGTTAAAGTATCTTTAAGTTCATCTTATATTTTCTAGAATTAGTTAATCTAAAACCAATCTCGCATTATGAGTAGATGACATAAACAAAAACAAATAAATAAAACAACTAGAGATCCATACTAGTCATTTATTTTTTATTTTTTTAAAAAAACAAGTTATAACCAAGTACAAGAGTCTAAAAAATTAATCGCTAGGTCTGAACATGAGTCTACAAAATGAAGTTAGCAAGATTCATTAGGAATGATGCGAATACGAAGACAAACATATTCAACAGGTGCATCAAAATAAATAGTAATCACATATGACGAGGGGTTCCCGAGCTGATCCAAGTGAGCCGACCATTCCGAGCTGAGACGGGCTAATCCACGCTCCGTTAACAGCGCGTTCAGCTCAATGTCCAACCTAGATGACTGACCCGATCCCGTTTACCCAGACCTCAGTTCCAGCTGTTCCGATGGGACATAAAGCACTGATGGGACATAAAGCTACATCGCATTAAATGCTGTCAGACCCGAACTTAGTATAAATAGAGCTCCACCATCTTCATTAAGGGGAGATCTCGCTATTAAATGCTCTCAACTACTTTTCCAGCTCGGACATACTAATCATTCGCACGCTTGAGGGGAAAATCCGGGTCATCACCCCGCCTTTTCCTTCCTTTCCTTGCGCAAGACCGATAGCCGACTAGGAAAGTATAGCTCGGAAGCCGACCTGAGAAGTCCAGCTCAGCAAAGGCAGCTCCCAAATTCAACTGTGAGATTTTCAACCTCGACAGTTTGGCGCCGTCTGTGGGAAACGACGAGTTCTTTTATAACTCTCTTCGCCACTCATTGAGAAACCATCATGGTACAAACTAGAAGTCACAACATACCGGTAGAGGATTCGCCCAACCTGGAAGGGGACCTCGAAACCGCGCAGGCGCCCAACCAAAACCTAACCCAAGCCGACGTTGGAACGAGCCAACGTATACACTTAGCCACTCAAACCAACCCCGCAGCGGAAGGAGACCCCAACTCCAGCCTGTCACCGGAGATAAGGATGATGTTGAGGATGTTCGAAGAACTTAAGGAGCAGGTAGCCCGGCTGGCTGAGGGACCCCTGGCACTGCAAGAGGCTGTGCCGCGGCCATCGCGCCCCTAGTTCCACATCCCGGAGTCTAGGCAAAAATGGACGCAGGAAGAGGAGGGCTTCTTAGAGCCGATACCGAGATTCAACACGGCGAGAGGTAAAAGGGCGGCTCAAGCCGACCCCGAGCAGGCAAAGACCGCGGCTGCCATAGCTAAGGTCATCAACCAACTCGGTGTAAGCCCACTCTCTCCCGAGGTACTGGCCACGCCTCTGCCCACCGGCAACCGAATGCCCAACCTGGCCGTCTACAACGGAGATGGAGACCCAGCCAACCACCTGCTCAATTTTGACCACCACATGACTCTGCACGACATGCCAGATCTCATGAAGGCAAAGACGTTCCCGACCACCCTGGTTGGCAGTGCCTTGGATTGGTTCCAAAAACTTCGTCCTGGATCAATTGCAAGCTTCCACCAGCTGGCGGAGGCTTTCCTATCCCGCTTCGCAGGAAGCCGCCGCGCCACCCGCCATACTTCTACATTGCTGTTGGTGAAGCAACATAGAGGGGAAACTTTGAGGGCTTACACGGCTAGATTCAATGAAGAGTCCCTCCGAACTCCCAACCTGGAGGACTCCATGGCTCTGATGGCTTACCAGAGCGGGCTCAGGTCGGGGCCCCTCACATCTTCCTTGGCAATTGACCCTGTGGATACTGTGTCCGAGCTGATGGTACGAGCAGAAGGGTACATACACTCGGAGGAAATCCATCAGGAAAAAAAGGGACGATGACAAGGAGAAGGAGGCTGGGAAGAAATGAGAGGCCTCCCGAGCCCAACCTGGGGCCAAAGCCCAGAACGACCGAGGCAAGCAGCCTCAGCAGCCGAGGCTGAACCCCCGGTTCACTATGTTTACTCCCCTTAACACCTCAAGGGAGCAGATCCTAATGGAGATCCAGCACTAGAACCACTTGCCTCCCGCTCCGAGAATGAAAAGCCGACTCGATAAGCGCAATAGGACCAAATATTGCCGCTACCACATGGACTACGGCCATACCACCTAGGAATGTAAAGACTTGAAATAGGAGATCGAGGCACTAATAGCCCGAGGCCACCTACGGAGGTATATAGATCCGCAGCCAACCCGGAATCCAGACCAAAGGGATAGGGAGAGGAGTCCGCCCCGGCGCCAGGCTGGGGGCGGATGCTTGGCCGTGATTGAAACCATTGCGGGAGGATTGGCGTCAGGAGGCGAGACCTCAGCAGGCAGAAAAGGTTATGTTCGTGCAGGGAGGGAGTATGGACCAGTGAGGGGACCGGCCCCAGAGATGCTAAGAGAGGAAGCCCGGCTGAGGACCTTCAAGAGGTGGAACTCTCCGATGAAACTAAGAAAGCCAAGATCGGGAGTGAACTATCTGCCAATCTCAAGAAAGGGTCTGAAAACCAAGCTGGAGGAAGCAGAGGGCCAATGGGCATCAATTCTCCCAGAAGTGATGTGGGCTCAGCGGACCAACACCAGCTCGACGACGGGAGAATCGCCCTTCGGCACTCAAGCAGTGCTGCCAGTGGAGATCGGGTCTCTGACCAGTAGAACCCTCCACCATGACCCAGAAATAAACGGAGCACGAATCCGTAAGGAGCTCGACCTCGCCGAAGAGCTCCGGGCTAAAGCTCAAATCAGAATGCTGGCCAGCAAAGCTGCAATGAAAAGAGCATTTTCCAAACAGGTCAAGCCTAAGCCTATTAAGGTCGGCGACCTCGTACTCAGGAAGGCCATCTTTTTGCCGCGCTCCACTAACAAGCTTTCCCCGACCTGGGAGGGACCCTACGAAGTCATGAAAGAAGTCCGACCCAAGACCTTCTACCTTTGAGACAAGAACGGAAAACTATTAAAAAATGCATGGTATTCAGAACATTTGAAGCGGTATTTTGTCTAAAAACGGCCCCGAGCCGAAATATTTTGTAAACGGCCCCGAGCTGAAATATTTTGTAAACGGCCCCGAGCCGGAATACTTTGTAAACGGCCCCGAGCCAAAGTATTTTGTAAAGGCCCCGGGCCGAAACATTACTTGTACGAATTCAATGCAATGCAATTTTGTAAGCTAGAGTGAATGCCCGACCTGGGGACAGACTCCGGCACAATGCCCGACTCGGGCCCAAGTGCTACAACTACAAAAATTACTCCAACTCGGGTTAACGCAGTGGCCACGCGTAATCACGAAGTAAACCAGCTCGGACTAAGTTCCAGCTCGGGTAAAATCAATGACAATTTGATTAAATTTGCCAGTTTGGATTGTGTTCTAACTCGGCGTATTTCGGCTTTAGGTCGGCATATTTGTCAACATTAAGTTGACCAAATTTTGTAACGGACTGACGAGTTCGATTCGGTAACGATTATAAAGTTGCCCCGATTATTCCGGCTCGGATTAAGATGGTAGAACGATTAACCACTTCCAGCTCGGTTCATTAAAACTTAAGTTTGAATGGTCCATTAAGATTGGTCCGACCCTACTTACTTGAGTATAAATTTACGACAATAAACATACGTGTACGAACTCAATTTAAACGCAAATAAAGACAAAACAAGTATTTTATTAAAACTGAAAGAAAGTTACAAGAGCCCAGCTCGGGCGAGATTACAACAACCCTACTCGAGAAACACTGCAAAATCTATTTTTGCGCGGCGGCGGAGGTGGTGTCCTCAGCTTCATCCCCAACTTGGTCCAGGCCCTTCTGGACAAACTCAGTGACCTCCTTGGCCTGGGATATCAGGTCGGACGGAAGCTCGGGGATCTCCTAGAATTCTGGCGGGGGAACCTCCAAGATCTCGATGTAGTCGTTCTTGGAAACTGGGAAGAAAGTCTTCGCTCTCTCCCGAGCCGCAACTTGACCTCGGAAGTAGAACTCCATTTCCGCGTACTTCTCCATGGCCCCGCCTTCCGTGGCCAACCAATCCACCGCCGCGTCGCTAGACTTGAAGGCCTCCACTGCCTTCTCCCCCTGAACGCCGACCCGCTCCAACAGGTCCTTGAGTTTACCCTCTACATCCCGTTTCTCTCGCTTATAGCGGTCGACGTCCTTTGCCACGGCTTCGCGTTGGTCCTTCTCCAGGTCCAGCTCTTTCTTCAGGCGGTCGACCTTTGCCGAATCAGCTTTCTGCCTCTGAGCGGCCTCCTCCCTCACGGTTTCAAGCTCGGCTCGGGCATCAACATATCGCTGCTCGAGCTCGACACAGTGAGTCTGGGCCTTGATAAGGAAGCTCGGGACAGAGAGGATGTGGGACTCGGCCTGTTTAGCAGAAAATAAAACAATCAGCCAAGCTAAAAATACAACCTTAACAGAAGATGGTTAATGACTTACAGTAACAATGGCCGTCCTCAAGTCAAACGAAAGTTGCTCCGCGGGGACCGTCGCTAGCTGGGGGTCGCGATCCACCTTGGATGCCTCGATGAAGTTTTTGTTGGGAGGGCTCACCTCCGTGGCCTTGCCCTTCCCAGAGTGTTCGGGCCGAGGCCGCTTTCTGCTCTCGGGTTGGGAGGAAGAGCGCTCCGGGATCGCTAGGCCCGATCCCGATTTCTTCGGCAAAGGGGACCCCGAAGCCCCTTTTGAAGAGACCTCAGGACCGACCTCTCGCCCTTGGCCACTGCGGCGCTGCCTTTGACCTTGGCTAGTGCCGCCCGATCCTGACCGAGCTGAGGCATCGCCACTGACCTCACTCTTCCTCCGCACCTGGGCGTATGCCAACTTCTTCATGTCCGCCATATCTGCAAAAAGCAGGGCAAAGGGGATAAAAATGAGTCAAAGATCCAACTACAAAAGCTAAGCTAATAAACGAGACGGGAGGTCGGACGCCAATCCTGCAAACTGACCCTCTTCCGAGCTAGACCCGTCATCTCCTTCCGGGTCGGGAATCAGGTGGGGATGATCCCTCGAGAGGTCGGGGTCCCGACCAAACAACTTAGAATCCTAGATTCGCTCCCATTTCAGCACGCTGTCAATGTCTATCACCATGCCGGGCGCGGGCTTGAGCACTACAACTTCTCTAAGCTCCTCATTCGAGAGTTTAGGGTCATCGTTGGTGGTTTTCCTCAGGCTCGGGAGCCAGTCCAGCCTACATCCAGGATTCACAGATGGCTCCACCCAATAATAGTCATTATGCCAGCCCTTGTTAGAGGAGTGCCACTTGGTGAATACGGAGTGGCTGACCCGAGCTGCGAAGTGGAACCACCCTGGCTGCTTCGGGTTGGGTTTGCACACGAAGAAATGCCTGAATCGGCGCAAGGTTGGCTCCACTCCCTTCTCCAAGCAGAACACGTAGAAGGCCACCATTATGGCCCAACCATTCGGTGACATCTGACCCGGGCTGAGCTCGAAATAGTTCAGAATTCCAATGATGAAGCCAATGAGGGGGAGCTGGATGACGTCGAAGGCCAAATCGTATATGGTGTAGTGGTTGGCTAGGGGGTAACACACCGATTCTTGCCGACCTGGAACCTTCAGCTTGTGATGCCGGTCAACTGACCAGTTCCTCAGCCTTGCCTTCGCCATCTGCACTGTAGAATGGTACTCATGCTTGCAGCAGGCAAACAACTGCTCGATCATCTTCCCTCGAATTGAAGAAGCGCTGGCTGAAGCCGAGCTCCGAGGTCGAACAGCACTGACTGGGACAGCCTCGATCGGCTCGGTGGCAGAAATCCCGGCTAAGAACTCTTGTGGTATCTCGATGCCCTCCAGTCGATTCAGTGGCTCCTCATCCTCCTCGACATCGAATTCTCCCAGGTCGGCCAAAGGATCCTCCTCTGCTTCCTCTCGCACCAGTCTGACCCTAATAACTTGGCAGTCGTCGTCGTTCCCCTCGTGATTTGGTTTCCGAGTCGGCCCTAAGAACGAGCTGGTGCTTTCTCCGCCACGGATCCTATTCGAGGTAGATGCCGAGCTCGGCGGACTTTCATCTCCACCATAAGACCTTACTTCCATAGCCTGAGTTTCTTCTGATTCCGACCTCCCTATCCTGTCTACAGCAAATACAAATGTACAGGAATGACTAAAGGGAGTCGGGACGTACCTAATGCTCTTAACTGCGGAGTATGCTGGGTCCGAGCTGAATTATCCCGAAAAGATCCTTTCCGAGCTAGTTGTGTCCGATCACTCTAGTGTCCGACCTGAATTCCTTGGGAAATTGACAGCGAAGTATGGAGCGAATCTTGGAGAATATGGCCCTATTTATAGGCATCACTGAAAGTTACCTCGGGAAGCTCAAACGTCGCGTCTCGCCAGAACCGCCAGGTGACGTGGCAGCCATCCGTTGGGCATGCACCGCTGACGTGGCCATCCCTATTCTATCGGGGTCGGGCACCTACAGCTCGGGATTAACTTCTATCTAGATCTCACCCTCTCGATCTCGACTTGGGGGGGGGGAGGGGGAATTGACGAGGGGTTCCCGAGCTGATCCAAGTGAGCCGACCATTCCGAGCTGAGACGGGCTAATCCGCGCTCCGTTGACAGCGCGTTCAGCTCAATGTCCAACCTAGATGACTGACCCGACCCCGTTAACCCCGACCTCAGTTCCAGCTGTTCCGATGGGACATAAAGCACTGATGGGACATAAAGCTGCATCGCATTAAATGCTGTCAGACCCGAACTTAGTATAAATAGAGCTCCACCCTCTTCATTTAAGGGATCTCGCTATTAAATGCTCTCAGCTACTTTACCAGCTCGGACATACTAATCATTCGCACGCTTGAGGGGAAAATCCGGGTCATCACCCCGCCTTTTCCTTACTTTCCTTGTGCAGGTCCGATAGCCGACCAAGAAAGGATAGCTCGGAAGCCGACCTGAGAAGTCCAGCTCGGCAAAGGCAGCTCCCAAATTCAACTATGAGATTTTCAACCTCGACAACATAAATATATTTTATCAAATAATTAATAAAGTCAATATTTGTCTATCCTTAATTTAAAAATGAGTAAATATCACTCTGCCTCTTGTGTTATTTAACACGTCTATGAGCTAAATAACATCTCTCCCTTTATTGTATACATTTTTTTTTTCTTTTTCTTTTTACCAAAAAAAAGTTAAATAATTTTTTTTTAAAAAAAGGGTCATCTTCTTCCGTACCCCTCTCCCCAACCAAACCAACCCCCCGCCCCCCCGGCCACCGCTACCCGTCAGCCCCCACCTCTCCACCTCAGCCCATGTTAGTCTTTAAACGAGTTAATTGACAAAAAATATCTCCATATTCATGTCCATGTGACGTGAGGTTACATACTAATAAGAAAAATTGTTCACACTGCTAGATAATGATATAATTCTCGTAAAATTTTCCATGTGTAATATCTATCAATACAATGTATCCACTATTATCGGAATTTAAGAGAATCTAGCTTTAAAACACTACTATCTGTATCCAACCCCTCAAAGGGTGAAGATTAGTTGTAACTACATACTAATTCTACCAATGAAAACATCGCTCAAAAGTGCTTGTTCAATGGTTGCAGTCAGTAATCTTCCCCTGCTATTTGTTTCAGCCTCTGTACATATTCGCGAGGAATGATCTTATTTTGTCGGAGATCATTATACGCTTCTTGCAAGTCAGTTGGGGCTCTGAAACTGATGACATATTCTGGCAAGATATGAGTATTTGTGTGAGTACTCCAGATAATATACTTTGTGGGAGATGATAAATTGTCAACCCCAGAATCAAACTGTTCAGAACTGGGACGGCTCTGTTCAGAACCCAGACGAACAACCTCCATCCTTCCCAGAATAATGTGAGCAATAAAATTTTGGTGCAAGTCAAAAAAAGACAAAAAGCAATGAGAAATGAAGAAAAATCTTTAGTTGCAAAGTTAGGCACACACAATTTTGGGTTAATTTCACACTACATGTGGGAAGACTTTTTGTGCAAGATGAGCCTATAAATAGAGGCTTAAACTTCACCATTTGTGCATCACCAAACATTCCAAGTTAGAGAGAAAACATAAGCTTTCTCTTGAGTAGTTTTCTTCCTCTTTTGTTGTCCTATATTTGGGAGTGAGAGTTAGTTTCTCACATTATTTGAGACAGTGATATTGTTCTCTCCTTATATTAGAGAGAAGGTTATTGTTAAATACTCCACATCATAGTGAAATCCTTCATTACTTGCCTCTGGTTTTTCCCTCGATTTGTTTGAGGGTTTTTCACGTAAATCTTGTGTCTCTACTTTCTCTGTTCTTATTCATATTTTAGCTGCGTGATACTGCTTGTCCCCGACCATTCCGCTGCGCCGATACCCAACAGTGGTATCAGAGTCATTGGTTACGGGTCACTGGTATTCATACGGGGTTACTGTTCACGGTTAGTATTTATGCATACGGTATAATACTATTCACATATACGGTATCGATACTATTCCCGTATACGATTTTGGTACTATTCACGTATATGGTACTATTCACATAAATAGTACTATTCACAGTAAAATAGTGGGAGCCGGTTCAAGTTAAGAAGCAGATCATCATTAACACTATGGCGGCAAAATTTGAAATTGAGAAGTTTAACGGGAGAAAATTTTCCCTATGGAAATTAAAGATGAAGGCAATCTTGAGTTAGGAGAATTGCTTGGCAGCAATAGGAGACAGACCAGCGGAGGTGACAGATGAAAATAAGTGGACAGAAATGGATGACAACGCTATGGCTAATCTGCACCTGGCATTGGTAGATTCAGTACTGTCAAGCGTGGAGGAAAAGAAGTCAGCAAAGGAAATTTGGGATGCTCTAACCAAACTGTACGAGGTCAAGTCACTTCACAACAAGATTTTCTTGAAGAGAAAATTGTATACTCTTCGAATGAGTGAATCCACATCGGTAACTGGTCACAACAATACGTTAAATACACTATTTTCTCAATTTTCTTCAATTGGGCATATAATAGCGGAGCTTGACCGTGCAGAAATTCTACTTCAAAGTATACCTGATTCGTATGATCAACTCATCATTAGTTACACTAACAATGTTCTTTCAGATTCTGTTATTTTTGATGATGTTGCAGCCGCTGTTTTGGAAGAGGAATCTAGGCGCAAAAGTAAGGAAGACAGAATCGAAAGTTCACAACAAGCAAAGGCATTATCAATGGTGAGAGGTAGATCAACGGAACGTGGCTCTAGTGGGAGCAACAACCAAGGCAGATCAAAATCAAGGAGTAGAAAGAATATCAAATACTACAACTGTGGCAAGAAATGACACTTCAAGAAGTATTATCGTTGCAACAAAAAGAATACCGAGGTGACAAATTCTCAGGAAGGTGTGGCGAGTGCATCAGATGATAGGGATATTTTATACAATGAAGGAGCAGCTATATCAAAACGCAGAAAGGAGCTCACTGATGCTTGGATAATGGATTCGGGAGCAACATGGCATATGACCTCTCGTAGAGAATGGTTCCACACCTATGAATCTGTCTCTGGAGGATCTGTGTACATGGGTAATGATCATGCCTTGGAGATTGCTAGCATCGGTACCATCAAAATTAAAATGTATGATGGTACCACTCACACCATTCAAGGGGTACGACACGTGAAGGGCTTGAAGAAGAACCTATTGTCCACTGGACAATTGGATGACCTTGGCTGCAAGACCCATATCGAGGATGGGATCATGAAGGTCGTCAAAGGAGCGCTTGTGGTGATCAAGGTAGAAAAGATCGGGGTAAATCTATACATGCTTTTGGGAGATACGTTGCAGGAGGCAGATGTATCAGTTGCATCAGTCGGTCAAGAAGAATCAACTATAATGTGGCATCGCAGATTGGGCCACATGACAGAACGAGGCTTGAAGATTCTCGCTAAACGTAATCTCCTACCCGGGCTCAAGAAGGTAAACTTACCTTTTTGTGAGCACTGTGTTACCAGTAAGCAGCATAGATTGAAATTTGGGAGATCTACTGCCATAAGCAAACACATTCTAGACTTGATCCATTCAGACGTTTGGGAATCACCGGTTTTGTCCCTAGGAGAAGCCAAATATTTTGTATCATTTATTGATGATTACTCCAGGAGACTGTGGGTGTATCCAATCAAGAACAAGTCAGATGTGTTTCCAATATTCAAAACTTTCAAAGCCCTGGTGGAACTTGAATCCGGGAAAATGATCAAGTGTTTGAGGACGGACAACGGAGGAGAATACACTGACGGAAGCTTCTTGGCATTTTGCAAGCAAGAGGGTATTCAGAGGCAATTTACTAGTGCACATACACCTCAACAAAATGGTGTAGCAGAGCGGATGAACAGAACTTTTCTTGAAAGAATGAGAGCTAAGTTGGAAAGTGCAGGTCTTGCCAAATCATTTTGGGCAGAAGCAGCTAGAACTGCCTATTACATGATAAGCCGGTCACCTTCAACTGCAATTGGGTTGAAGACACCAATGGAAATGTGGACCGAAAAACCCGCAGATTATTCTACCTTGCACATATTTGGGTGTCCGGCATATGTGATGTATGGTTCCCAAGAAAGAACAAAGCTGGATCCAAAATCCAGGAAATATGTATTCTTGGGAAATGTTGATGGTGTTAAGGGGTATCGCCTGTGGGATTCCACTGCCCACAAGGTTGTCATCAGCAGAGATGTGATATTTGCAGAAGATAAACTGCAAAGTGAAGACGACAGCAACACTTCAAAGGAGACTACTACAATACAAATTGAAGATAAATCAGAACAAGGAGATGCTTCTTCTGAAGCTGCACCGGAGCACGAGGAACAAGAACCAGATGATGCTGAGGTTATAGAAGTCCGACGTTCATTGCGTCAGACAACAAGACCAACTTGGCATTCAGATTTTGTCATGGCGAGCAATGCTGCATACTGTCTTCTAACGGAGGATGGAGAGCCATCTACCTTTCACGAGGCTATAAAAAGCCCCGATGTTGCCCTGTGGATGACAGCAATGCAGGAAGAAATTGAAGCTCTACATAAAAACAAGACGTAGAAGCTTGTTCCACTACCACCTAGACGGAAAGCCATTGGTAACAAATAGGTCTACAAGATCAAGTGAGATAGTAATGACCAAGTGGAGCGATATCGTGCAAGACTGGTGGTGAAAGGATATGCTCAAAAAGAATGAATTGACTTCAACGAGATATTTTCTCCTATGGTAAGACTTACAACTATCAGAGTAGTCTTGGCCATATGTACTGTGTTAGACTTACATCTAGAATAGTTAGATGTAAAGACGGCTTTTCTTCATGGTGAGCTTGAAGAAGAGATTTACATGCTTCAACCAGAAGGTTTTGTTGAGAAAGGAAAAGAAAACTTGGTTTGCAGGTTGACCAAATCTCTGTACGGTTTAAAGCAGGCGCCAAGGTATTGGTACAAGAGATTTGATTCCTTCGTGATTAGCCTCGGGTACAATAGACTCAATTCAGACCATTGTACGTACTACAAGAGGTTTGGCGATAATGGTTTTATCATTCTGCTGTTGTACGTGGATGACATGCTGGTAGCAGGTCTCAGCAAAGCTCGGGTCCAAGAATTGAAGGCACAGTTGGCTGAGGAGTTTGATATGAAGGATTTGGGACCAGCAAACAAGATTTTAGGGATGCAAATTCATTGAGATAGAGAAGGCAAGAAGGTATGGATTTCCCAGAAGAATTACTTGAAGAAAATCTTGCGGCGCTTCAATATGCAAGACTGTAAGGAAATCTCGACCCCGCTTCCTGTCAATTACAAATTATCCTCAAGTATGTGCCCTAGCACTGAAGCGGAGATGATAGAAATATCTCGAGTACTGTATGCATCAGCAGTGAGAAGTCTCATGTTCGCTATGATATGCACGAGACCAGATATTGCTCAAGTAGTTGGTGCGGTCAGTCGGTTCATGGCGAATCCTGGTAGAGAGCATTGGAATGTTGTTAAGAGGATCCTAAGATACATCAAAGGGACCTCGGATGTTGCATTATGTTTTGGAGGATCAGAATTTATTGTCAAGGGTTTTGTTGATTCGGATTTTGCAGGTGATGCTGATAAACGGAAGTCCACTACAGGCTATGTGTTTACAGTTGCAGGTGGCGTGATAAGCTTGATATCTAAATTACAGACTGTTGTGGCTCTATCTACAACAGAGGCTGAATACATGGCAGTTACACAAGCCTGTAAAGAAGCAATCTGGATTAAACGGTTAATGGAGGAGCTCGGGCTCAAACAAGATAAATTTCCTTGTTTTGTGACAGTCAGAGTGCCTTGCACATTGCAAGGAATCCAGCATTTCATTTTAGGACGAAACACATAGGTGTTCAATATCACTTTGTTTGAGAAGTAGTGGAAGAAGGGAATGTGGATATGCAGAAGATTCACACCAACGAGAACCTAGCAGATGGCATGACAAAGCTAATCAACGTTGACAAGTTTGTATGGAGTAGATCCTCCTTTGGCCTAGCAAAGACGTAAGCAACATGGAATTGGCAAGTATGGAGAGATTTGAAGTGTCACCAAAATTTTAAGTGGGAGAATGTGAGCAATAAAATTTTGGTGCAAGTCAAAAGAAGACAAAAAGCAATGGGAAATGAAGAAAAATCTTTGGTTGCAAAGTTAGGCACACACAATTTTGGGTTGATTTCACACTACATGTGGGAAGACTTCACACTACATGTGGGAAGACTTTTTATGCAAGATGAGCCTATAAATAGAGGCTCAAACTTCACCATTTGAGCATCACCAAAACATTCCAAGTTAGAGAGAAAACATAAGCTTTCTTTTGAGTATTTTTCTTCCTCTTTTGTTGTTCTATATTTGTGAGTGAGAGTTAGTTTCTCCTATTATTTGAGAGAGTGATATTGTTCTCTCCTTATATTAGAGAGAAGATTATTGTAAAATACTCCACATCATAGTGAAATTCTCCATTACTTGCCCGTGGTTTTTCTCTCGATTTGTTTGAGGGTTTTTTACGTAAATCTTGTGTCTCTACTTTCTCTATTCTCATTCATATTTTAGCTGCGTGATACTGCTTGTCCCCGACCATTCCGCTGCGCCGATACCCAACAAATAACACGGCAAAGCAGTAGATGCCTTAGCCCGTTCTCATCAACTATCGAGGATAGTATGCTGTCAACAGGGTAATCATTAGGTGTGAGATAGACGCCACGGCCATAGATTCCATTGCTTATTGAATCGCCAAATCCATGAGCGATGATCTTACAAATCTCATCCTTGGAAGCACCATACCAAGCATAATTCACGTTTGCATTACCCCCACAGATTCTCGCCATGGCACGCGCAAAGCTAAAGAAAGATTGCCACTTTGCCTTTTTCATCAAGCCTGAAAATTCATTCCTATGAATGGCCTCAACTTGCGTATCAAATCCTTGAGAATTCAAACGCGATATGAGCTGTGACTTGATTGATCCGTACAGCCTATCCTCTTTATCAACTTTGATCAAATCATCACATTGAAAGACAGAAACTGCATCATCTTGAACTTGATGTGGGTCGCTACGATTCGGCCCTGAACCATTGGAATGATCCTCACAAGTAGGCGCTGCAATGTGATTGACTGAAGCTGAAACGTTATCACCACCATCGGTTGCTCCAATTTGCACGATAGACTTCATGTTTACGCAAGAAAATTAAGAAGAGCCTTGTGAAGAAGCTATTAGTATATGGTATACGCTATTTATATTTTAACGTAGGGAGAAAATAAGGAAAAAATGTAAAAACACTAACTAAATCTTTATTACTCTTCTATTTGGGATACATAAAATTGAAAGAACTGACTCCTATTTATAGGGTTCACAAAATTTTAATTCCAATTAGGATATGAAACTTATACCCACTAGGAAAAGACTATCTAAACAAAAAAATAATTTTAAAGCTAACTAGAGTTAATCTAGTTGAATCCTAATCAAGTTTAACTACTAACACAAGCTAATGACTCGATCTGCAATCAAGAAAACCAACACAGTAAAAAAAGTTGAATTCCTAAGGAAGAATCAAAAACTCAAGATTTCGATGATTTCTGAAAGGAAATTTTCTTCCGTCAAGAGAAAGGAATGAGAACAAGCTCTGATTGGACGTGAGTTGATTATGAGTTTTTTCCAGGTAGCCATGAACAAGAGCTCATATCAAAAGAATCAGATAAGAAATCTTTACAAACTCTAGAATGAAGCTTTGAACATATGAAAGAACGAAGAAAAATCTTTGAAGATGTTTGTATATGAGAGTAAGCTATATACGGGAAAAGAAGTTAGTATGGTTTAAAAAGTTTGCGCGTGTTACAGTAATTAATATCCTTATATATATATATATAGATATTGTCACGCCTCCGAAATTCACCCTAGCCGGACTTCAAGGGCATCACTGTCGCAGACCAAAGGATTAATCCTCGAGCATGCAAGGTTACACAACAAATTCCATTCAATCATTATCATAACTCCACGTATTAGCAAATCCCAACTCTAAATTATTTGCTTTTCTTTCTTTTACTTTGATCAACCATCCAATCGATCCCGTAATTATTTCTAACACTCACTTAGTCACTTTCACACACTTTCACCTAAACTAACTGGAGCCTACTGGTAGAATAATTACAAATACATAAAATTAAGTTCGACCATGTTATTGTTCTTTTTTTTTTCTTCTAAAAATTCAAATCTTAAATCTGTCCTGAAAGTTATAGTAATTTTCTAATCTCAAGGTTCAAATGCAAGTTGAGAATTCAGTAAGTTTAAATTGAAGATTGCAAATTTGTTCTAAAATTCTTAAACACGTGTCAACTTCAATTTCAAAATCCAAGATACACAAAATAAAGATAATACTCATGACTTCTGAAATCATATAATGGATTTGAGATCTGGGATTTTTTAATGGCGATGATCTAACCTCATACCTCTTAAACAATTAAACTTAGAACTTCAACATTTCTCTGATTTTCTCATGAACTTCCAAGGATCAAATATTAGAGGGTTGTGGAATGTTGAATATAACAAACAATATAATAAATTCATCTATAAGAACTTAAGCTTTTAGATGAGTTAGTCGTTTAACATGATATCATAGCATATGTATCAAAAGGTCTAGGGTTCAAAACTCACCGCCACCCATTTGAAAACATGAAAACTGTTCAAGTGTAAGGCTCAAAAGTTATTACATAAGTTATTGAAATACTGGTTTATAAAATCAGTTATCATACCACTCTAATGTTCTTTATTCAATTCATTTAAAGATTAAATCTTCTAATCACTCCCTATCTCATTTCACACACAAGCATACAAGCTAATTAGTCAATAAAGTAAATCTTTAAAGTTATTACATGCCAGTTGGGAGATTTAGATATTATCCTCTACAGAGCAACATAAATATATACTAAACTTCTCCGAACACAAAACATATTACAAGACAACTCTACATTTGCTTTACAAATAACACATAGTACAACTAGCTAAACAACTTCATTCAAGATGTCTTCTGGTCTTCTCTTTCTCAATCTCCGAACTTGAAATGGTTAGAAAGAGGGTTGAGCATACAACACTCATATGCCTAGTGAGGAAGGTAACATATAACCGTGGAGTTTTCGAAAAACATTTTCGTGCAATGCATATAAAGCATAAAACCATTTAACAAGATAAAGTACTCATTCGAGGGAATAAAACCAATTAACTTATTAGAGAACTGTAACTAATAACAAGCAATAAAGAATAAGCAAGGAAATACAAAAGCCACATAAACACAATTAACAAGGCGAGATCAATGTACAATTAACAATTAAGCGTCACCTAACAAGGGGAAGAGAATAACTACATCAAGAAGTATACGATATAACTACAAGATCACAATTCAAGGTAACTCTCCAAAGAACAAAGGCCCAAGCAAGAGTTACATGATAGATGACCAGAAGACGAGCACGACAATTAATTCAAGTGTGACTTAGTCAATCTTGACTCAATCAGGAGATAAACTCTGGTACAATCTGGCGATAGCCTCCGACACATTCAGGAATTATTCCGACACTCGCACATTCGGGAGGCATACCCTTGTACATTCAGGTTATTTGTACTGCACGCCGATTAATCACATAATCGAGGTAGCATTCAACTAGAAGGTCGTCACAATTTATCATACAATCAAGTAACATAGTGTACAAGCCATAAATCACATCATACAACAACTACTTAACAAGCATTAGAACTACACAATTGAGATATAATCATTAACCACAAGTGCACAAAGGGGTCATTATCATGCGTTTCACGAAAAGATATCCAAAGCTCACATAATCCTTAAAGTTGCAAGTAAACACATAATAACCAATTACAAGCCCATACAAGTTCTACAACACACAATTCCCACATTTTTCCCCTTTGTTATCTTAAGCCATTTAACACTTTAAAGAAGACCAAGGTTCCTGATTCTTGAACGAGCTATTCAATACTTCTAACTATATATTATGGCACACTTAGGGCACACGAAACTACTCGATAGCCCACATTAGCCACAAAAGTCCCGTTTTTCCCCTTATGCATTATAACTATAAGTACTCTATTCGATGTCCATTTAAGCGCCATAATTGCATATTTAGTTCTTCCATACCCTAAGTACACTAAATATAACACTTAAATCAACCTCAATTTATATTACACCCAAAACCCCTTCGTAAACTAAACTAATTAGACATTTTTACTCAAGTTTCTAGCAATTTAAGTTCATACAACTATAATTCTACGTTAATTAGCATCTCTAGCACCTAAAGGAAGCATGAAATCAATCTAATTAGAATTTATAGCAAAACCCTAGAATTTTACTATTCATCATCTTTCTTATTGCATCTTATTTCAAAACTCATGCAAACAAGCCATCCAACTACACATATTAAGTCTTTAGCACATAATAGGCATAATTCTTAGTTTTGTGCCTATATGAAAGCATTTAGCAAGATATGGACATATAGGCACAAAGCTAAGAATTAAAGTTTAGGCAAAACTTGAAAATGACTCATGAGAAGCTTTGTTGATAATCTAGGAAGGTTGAAACACTTCCCCAATCAAGCTCAAAAATTAATTCTTGAAGATTGCACAATGATAGAATTCTAACGTTGTGTTTCATTGATATTTCCTTGATTTCATGTTGTGAAGTGATGTTACAACATACAACTTAAATAGAGGAAGATTTAACTAAAGTCTAAATAAATAATAAATGTTGGCAGATCTTATCAAATCTATGAAGAATAATTTCAACAAGTAATAGATGACACACTACTTAAGACTAATATATTCTATCACGCCTCCTAAAGTGAAACCGGATTGCTGACGGTGAGCTTGTCTGAAAAAATATTAGAATGATGAACATTCATGGTTGCATAGCTAATAGAGATTGGGCACAACTGGTGATTGAGAAAAGAGCACTAGTGAGATAGTTTGTTCACTTGAGAGAAGTACTGAGATCAAGAAAAGAGATCAGATGAGAAAGGATTTCTAGTGTTAGCATTGTTTATAATTGGACGCCTTGTGTTGTGCTAGCATGGTATGTAATGGGTCATTGGATTGAGAAAAGAGAGAATGACCCGTAGGGCCTTCATATGTAGGAGTTGATACCAAGATTTTAGAATTTAAGTGTTAGTGTTTGACCATTTGGTCATGACATGAACAGAAGAGAAGTGAAAAGCTTATGAGAGTTTATAAAAAGAAAAGTGAATGTGATAGGCCATGAGCACATTGTCTGATTTGGTGAGGTCACGGCTAGATTGGAGAGAGAAGAGTAATTAAAAAGAGGGACTAATATGGTGAAAGAGGATCAGAAAGGGTTAATATGGAGAAAGTTAGATTAATACCTATGGAGGAGAGAGAAACAGTGGGGAATTATGGAGATATGAGATGATATGTGAAAAGAGAGAAGTTTTATTATTGTGCGGGGCCCAGTGGATATATAGGGAAGGTTTAAAATGGACAAAGAGAAATGAATATTTGTGTTAAAGCCATTGGAGGAATTTAATAAAGATGGCATTCAATGTGAAGTTGATAAATTTGAAAGTAAAGGGAGTGGGGCCCTTGAGGTGAGATTAGATATAGACATTTTAGATGGTAAGACTATGGGTTGGGAGATAATGGAATAGAGAGAATTAGTGGAAAATTATAAAAAAGAATTGAAATAGGTAGTGAAATTAAAATGTGCATTTAGATATATTTGAGTCATTGGAAGAAGTGATTGGCATGGATAAAGGAACGAGATGAGAGAAAATTGGGTAAAAACTGTTAAAGTGGTAAAGAAGAGACCTTAAGAATGAGAGGAGATAAAAAGTTGTGGGGAGCAATGATGATTGAGAAAGTGAGAGAAATTACTTGAAGTGATATTGTGATGCATAACTAAGTTGTTTGGGAGGAAAACGGATGCATATATGAAGGAAATGATAAAAACTACAGAGAGAGTGGGATAATTTGTTGTCTCAAGAGTACCGTTAGGCACTTTAATAGAGTTAGAAGAATATTCATGAAATAAGGTGGAGAAAAAAATATAGGCTCATCAAAGATAAGGTGTGAGGGAATGAGTAGATCTATTACTTTATTATCACATGTTAAGTGAGATTAAGAACAGAGAAGACATATAGACTCAGTTTTAAGAAATTTGGTAAGTGGAGTGATTTAGATATGAGAATGAAGAAGAGAAGGGTAGAGGGATCTAGCACTGCAGATCTTTTTTATTTTTTTGATCCTGTATGATTTGCATCAAGTTGTGCAGATTTTGGCTTAGAAATGTGAGTCATGTTGGAAAATCCATAGTTGTGGCTGTTAGGTCATTGATAGAGATTTGAAGTTGAAAAGTAAATGAAGTTTTGCAGTCAATTTTGATTTGCAGAAGAAGATTTAAAAGGTTGAAGGTTTGCAACTATTTGGTGGGGTTTTCTTTTTTTTTTTCCTGGTGTTGGACATGGTACCAATAAAGGCAGAGAAGTAGGCAGCGGAGAATAGAAAAGTCGTTAGCGAGAAAGCCCCAGCAGAGAAGAAGCCAAAAGTCGGGAAAAACTCCCAAAAGGTGGGGCTGCTACAGCTCCGACAGAAAAAAAGGATCATGACGCTAGTCTTGTAAACTCTTGATACAATGGTAGAATTGTAATGTTGTGTTTTATTGATATTTCCTTGATTTCATGTTGTGAAATGATGTTACAATATACAACTTAATTAGTGGAAAATTTAACTAAAGTCTAAATAAACAATAAATGTTCGCAGATCCAATCAAATCTATGAAGAAGAATTTTAACAAGTAATAAATGACACACTACTCAAGACTAATATATTTTATCATGCCCCCTCAAGCAAAACCGGATTATTGATGGTGAGCTTGTTTGGAAAAATATAAAAATGACGAACATTCATGGTTGCATCACCGATAGATGCTGGGCACAACTAGTGATTGAGAAAAGAGAAAAATGAGAAAAAAGGCCAGTGAGATAATTTGTGCGCTTGAGATAAGTACTGAGTTCAAGGAAAGAAATCAGATGAGAAAGGATTTGTAGTGCTAGCATTGTTTGTAATTGGACACCTTGTGTTGTGCTAGCATGGTATGTAATGGGGCCATTGGATTGAGAAGAGAAAGAATGACTCGTAGGGCCTTTATATGTGGGAGTTGATACCAAGATTTTGGAATTTAAGTGTTGGTGTTTGACCATTTGGTCATGACATGAACAGAATAGAAGTGAAAAGCTTATGAGAGTTTATAAAAAGAAAAGTGAATGTGATAGGCCGTGAGCACATTGTTTGATTTGGTGAGGTCACGGCTAGAATGGAGAGAGAAGGGTCATTAAAAGAGGGACTAATTTGGTGAAAGAGGATCAGAAAGGGTTAATATGGAGAAAGTTAGATTAATACCTTTGAAAGAGAGAGAAGTAGTGGAGAATTATGGAGAGATGAGATGAGATGTGAAAAAAGAAAAGTTTTATTATTGTGCGGGGCCCAGTGGATATATACGGAAGGTTTGAAATGGACAAATAGGAAGGAATATTTGTGTTAAAGCCGTTCGAGGAAATAAATAAACATGGCATTCAATGGTGAAGTTGGTAAATTTGAAAGTAAGGGGAGTGGGGCCCTTGAAGAGAGATTATAAGTAGGCATTGTAGATGGTAGGACTATGGGTTAGGAGAGAGTGGAAGAGAAAGAATTAGTGGAAAATTATAAAAAAGAATTGAAATAGGTAGTGAAATTAAAATGTGCATTTAGATGTATTTGAGTCAATGGAAGAAGCGATTGGCATGGACAAGGGAATGAGATTAGAGAAAATTGGGTTAAAACTGTTAAAGAGATAAAGGAGAGACTTTAAGAATGATAGGAGAGAAAAACTTGTGGGGAGCCATGATGATTGAGAAAGTGAGAGAAATTACTTGAAGTGATATTGTGATGCACAACTAAGTGGTTTGGGAGGAAAACGGATGCATATCTAAAGAAAGTGAGAAAAACTACAGAGAGAGTGGGATAGTTTGTTGGTTCAATAGTACTGTTAGGTACTTTAACAGAGTTAGAAGAAGATTCATGAAATAAGGAGGAGAAAAAAAATAGGCTCATCAGAGATAAGGTGTAAGGGAATGAACAGAACTATTACTTTATTGCCACATGTTAAGTGAGATTAAGAATAGAGAAGACATATAGACTCTATTTGAAAAAAATTGGTAAGTGGAGTGATTCAGATATGAGAATAAAGAAGAGAAAGGTAGGGGGATCTATCACTACATATCTTTTTTTATTTTTTTATTTTTTATCCTGTATGATTTGCATCAAGTTCTGCAGCTTTTGGCTCAGAAATATGAGTCATGTTGGAAAATCCATGGTTGTGGCTGTTAGGTCATTGATGGAGATTTGAAGTTGAAAAAGTAAATGAAGATCTGCAGTCAATTTTGATCTGCATAAGAAGATTTAGAAGGTTGAAGGTTGCAACTATTTGGTGGGGTTTCTTTTTTTTCTTTTTTCAGGAGTTGGACATGGTGCCATTAAAGGTAGAGAAGTAGGCATCGTAGAATAGAAAAGTCATTAGCGAGGAAGCCCCGACAGAGAAGAAGCCAAAAGTTGGGAAGAAACTCCCAAAAGGTGGAGCTGCTGCAGCTCCGATGGAAAAAAAATATCATTACTCTAATCCTGTAAACTCTTGATACATGGTAGAATTGTAATGTTGTGTTTCATTGATATTTCCTTGATTTCATGTTGTGAAATGATGTTACAATATACAACTTAAATAATAAAAAATTAACTAAAGTCTAAATAAACAATAAATGTTCGCAGATTCAATCAAATTTATGAAGTAGAAGTTCAACAAGTAATAAATGATACACTGTTTAAGATTACACACTATTTAAGACTAATATATTCTATCACACAATGGTCAATACAAGAAGCCAAAATAATACCAGAGGTGATCCACTACCACCAACGATGGCCGATTCTACCATCTGAGGTCCTACACCTCAAGATAACTTTCAGCCGAGCAGTATTTGTTTTACTGCTTCACCTATCGAAATGTACCCACAACCCTATACAATCTCATTGGCCGCCTCTATACCAATATCATCGCCGATTACCCCACTAGTTGATATCAACACTCTCTATTGCATGGTTCAAGACATGCAAAATGTGATCGTACCAGCCCAACCTTCACCCATCTACTATACAGCTCAGGCAGCAAATTACCCTACCCAACAAACAAACCATATAGTGCAAACCCCACCGAACAAAAACCCATCTATATATAGACTGCAACACATGCAAACTTGCTAAACCATACCAACTGATCTATTCCCGTATACAGTTTACACTCATACACAATCATCTTCAAAGATTTTTCTTATTCTTTCATTTGTTCAAAGACACATTCCACTGGTTGAAATACTTCTTCGCTGATTCTTTTACGCGAGTCTTCTTCTTCTTTACATAGAGAAAAACTCCAAAATCTTTCTTGCGCAAACATGCCTGCAAAGAAGTCTAACGTGCGAATTGGAGCAACTGATGGTGGTGCGCCTACTCGTGTGGATCATTCCAATGGTTTAGCCATCAAGAACTCTGGTGCGAGGGCGAATCGTAACGACCATGATCATGCTTACATTGGTGCGCCTACTCTTGAGGATCATTCCACTGGTTTAGCCATCAAGAACTCGGGTGCGGGGGCGAATCGTAACGACCAAGATGAAGTTCAAGATCATGCAGTTTCTGTCTCTCAAAGGAGAGTTTGTTGCGGATGCTTCGGTGGTGATGTGATCAGAATTAGTGAACGGGATAGGCTGTACCAATCAATCGAGTCACAGTTGATTTCGGGTGTGAATTCTGCAGGAATGTGCACCCAGGTTGTGGTCATTCATCAGAACGTTTTTCAAAATTCAAGAAAACAAGCAAAGTTGCAATGTTTCAAGATCTTTTTGCAAAGCATGAAGAAATTGTATGGGAGTAATGCAAACGTGACTCATGCCTGGTATGGACCAGCTTCCAAAGATGAGATTTGTAAGATCATCTCACATGGATTTGGTGATTCTTTGAGCAATGGAATCTATGGCCGCGGCATCTATCTCTCGCCTGCTGATTTCCCTTTAGGCAGCGTGCAATCCTCAATAGCAGACGAAAATGGGCTAAGGCACCTATTGCTTTGCCGTGTTATTCTGGGAAGGATGGAGCTTGTTCGTCCAGGTTCTCAACAGTCTCATCCAACTTCTGTAGACTTTGATTCTGGGGTTGGCGATTTATCATCTCCCACAAAGTATATTATCTGGGGTACTCACACAAATACTCATATCTTGCCAGAATTTGTTGTCAGTTTCAGACCATCTACTGGCCAAAAAATTTCAAATCCTCATAGGGAACCAAATTCAACTCAAACATCCTTTTCGATTGTTTTGTCCGAACTTTCAAAGGTTTTACCTCCATGTTCCATCGACTTGATCAACGAGTATCATCATGATTACGAACAAAAGAAGATCACTAAGATGGAGTTCGAAAAGAGGATGTCAGAAATAGCAGGGCAAAGTTTCCTGGATGCAATACTAGAAGGCTTATACTAACAAGAGCCCACCCAAACCAGTGACTGCAGGCAAGTGGAAGAAACTTTGCACCCTAGAAGAAAGACTAGAGCGATGATTTGTCTGGCAGAATTAGTATGTAGTTAAAAGTAGCAAAGAAACAGAGGAAATTCACATATTCTACCAGCTAATGTTAAAACTATTTTTCTTGAGAAGTTGTGTTTTCAAGCTAGATTCTCTTGACTTTCAACAGTAGTGGATGCATTGTATTGATAGCAAACTAATATTACACATGAAAATTTTTACAAGTTTTATATCATTATCTAGTGTACTGTGGACATGTAAATGACCATTCTGTTTAGTAGATGCAGTCAGGTCAAACGAATGGATTTAAAGCCCGTGTGCGCATTTTATAAATTTAAAACTTCCTCAAATGCCCTAAGAATGGATATAAAGCCCCTTAGCACTGCTAGTCTTGCGAGCTATTGGATGTTGCTATCAGATTATAGTGGAGAACAGCCTGCAAGTGCATTTAAACTTTCTCAAACAGATACGAGTTTAACAGCTTGTTTGGATTGGCAATATTAAAGGAAAGGAAAGATTATGAAGGGATTTTTTAATTATTTTTTTTGTTTGGATTGCAATTTTAGAGGAATGAAAGATTATGAAGGGGTTCCAAAATCCCTCCATTTCCTTTAATGAGATGAATTTTACAATCCTTTCAATTTGAGATTTTTTGGAGGGAAAGAAAAGTAAAGTTATAAAAAATCTATTTTGTCCTTGTATATCTCATTGTTAAAAAAATAAAAAAGGGTATTTAAGTACTTTTTTTCATTTAAAATTAACCTTTCATTTCCTTTCCTTCTCCAATCCAAATAAAAAATCATAAAATCATTTCCCTTCTTTTCTATTATTATTTTTTTACAATTTAAACAAGGTAATTCATTTCATTTCCTTTCCTTTATTTTTCTTCCTTCACTTTACTTTCCTTTAATTTCCCTCTTACAATCCAAACAGGGGCTAAGTCTCTGCAATAACCTTCCAACCAGAAAGTGAGAAACGTATTCTACAAGCTGTCACTTTCAAAGGAATCCAGATTCTCATTTTTCTTTTCGATAACTGAAGATTATTGTCAAAGCCCTTGTAGGTCAGAAGAAAAAAAAAACAAGGTAACAATCAGCATTTGATTGCAAGATTATTGACAAAGTCCATGTAGTTCAAAAGAAAAAAACCAAGGTAACAATCAACATTTGATTGGAGGATCATTATATAAATACATGTAGTTCAGAAGAAATTGACCAAGGTAATGAATCCACATTTGATTGGACAAGAAGTTTTCCTATGATTGAAGTATAGCAGTTACAGTTCAAGTGTCAGATATGGATTGTTTTATGAATTTTATACGGGACTACTTATTTACATAAAGTTCACTTTTTGCTTACCAAAAAAAGTTTTAAAAAAATGCAGTGATATTGTGATCACAACAATTCAGTAATAGAAAATTTCTTTGTGATACTTATATCATTAATAATTTATATGCACAAGGGGCCTTGATCTATTGGGTGCTTCATTCAGGGGCGGGCAGGCGGGCGGGCAGCCGGGGGGGGGGGGGGGGGGGGATATATATTTTTTTTTAAAAAATAGATTTGGCTCTCCCAATAAATATTATAAAAGTTGTCAAAGTTAACAAGATGTTGAATAGTTTAGTGGTTGGTCACAAGTGTATTTACACAGATGACGTGAGTTTGAACCACCAAGCTACATGTATTTTTTTCGCTATTAGCTTAGTTGTAAGTTGCGGGAAACAAACTTAAAAGTTGTTGCACTTTTTTTATTAAAAACAAAAACAAAAAACAAAAAACAAAACTAACATCATCTTTATCTTATTCTCAAAATCTCCCAGCAAATCTCAACTTTATTACACCAAATCTTCCTGCAAATCTCAAGTTAAAAGGTATATATATGTGTGTGTAAAAAAACTTCAAACCGTACAAATTGATCTACAAATCTAAAACATATTGTACGAAAAAAAAATTCCCTTCCCCCCAAACATTCTAATCCTGGTTCCACCCTTGACTTCATTTGAATTGTAGGATTTAGATGAAACAGTAAGATTGCAGAAATACTTTCTTGATACCAAGCTGGAGAATGTTAACCTTGACATTATAGATATTTCATTTGAATTTGCAAACAAAAGTAAAAACAGAAGTATGGTGACAAAGGCATTGTCACATTATTATGTGTACCTACAATAAGGAGGAATATGGTATTGTTTCTTGGACACCATTGTTATCTAATAGAAGCTCAATGATAGGTGCTAATACAACAAATGTGTTTAAGATTTCAAGGGACACATCCAAGGATCAAATACGGAAACTTCCTTTTAAGGATCAAATACGGAAACTTCCTTTGTATAGCAATTTGATGCTAATGTAAATCTCTGGCTTTTAATCCATTTGATAATTAAACAAATCAACTAAGTAAATTTGCAGGAAAGTAAATTTGTTGCAACAAATGTAAAGAAACATAAATTTTAACGTGGTTCAACCAACTAGGTTGACGTCCACGCGGCCACTCCCTGGCCAACAAACCAATCCATTAAGTTTCAAGAGATTACAGACATCAATGGAACTTACGCAATTGAAGACTCCCTCTTAACCCTTGCCGCCTAGGTGTAAGACTCCTTTAGTAGATTCTCTAGTTTGGCGAACTCCCCTCGACTTACAAAAGTTCTCTTCCGATAACACACATTCTTCTCCCGAAGAATGAATACTAAAACATAAATTAAAGAGTCTTGAAACTCTAGATGGATTGGTCAATACATTTGTCTAAAATAGACTGTGTTGCAACACTAACTAGAACATCAGTATACTCTGTTACACAATATGTTGCAACACGACCAGACACAGACTGCCTATACCTAACTCACGACTCAACTCCTTATTGTCTGTTCACTACTCGCCACCTTCAACTGAGAATTGAGGCGCCAATTTATGGAGCTTGGTGAAGATGTCGAGTATAGGTAGGAGTATCTTCAAGGTTATCTCTTTTGCACAAGAGTTCTTGATAGTTTGTCAAACTTGGACTCTTCATGACTAGAATACTACTTGCACTAGTAGCAGCTTACCTGCAATCACAAAAATTCTACACACAATAATATCCATATTTTTTGCTAAAACGTAGCCAATAAAAACATTAGCTAAAATCAGATCTTAACAGCTAATATATGTGAATTAGCCTTTTTATGATCAGTTGGGGGACAACGAAAAATTCTTCTGAGCTTTTTTTATAAAATTTTACGAGAGGCAAAATGGGTAACCATCTACATCCTCTAATTTTATTTTATGTTTCTATACCTATTTATCTTTCATATATTCTAAGCGTGTCAGGGTTAGAAATGTAAAAGCTGAAAAGGGTGTATTGTTTTCACCTGTTTCGAAAAGTACAGTACACAACACATATATAGTGCCAAGATATGACACAAGCCTATCTAATAGATAAGTACAGTCTATAACAAACATAAATTTAAAACTCAAAAATACAACAATTGAAAAACGTGAAAGACAAAGTCAAAATAGTCTGTTATCACGCCCCCTTAAGCGAAGCCGGATCATGAACAGCGAGCTTGCCTCGAAGTTTATTGAATCTCGAGATATGGAGATCCTTTGTCATGACATCAGCTAACTGATCAACAATGGATATAAAACAGACTTGGAGTTGCTTAGCAGCGACTTTCTCACGAACAAAGTACATATCGATCTCAATATGAAGAGAAAATCCAGAAGTGGGCCAGAGATGCAACCCATAAGAACTTGTACCCTTGAGATAATGCAGAATCCGTTTCACTATTGTCCAATGATGTTCAGTTGGTTGGTGCATAAACTGACAGACTTTATTAACTGCTAATGCAATATCAGGACGGGTAACAGTCAAATATTGTAGAGCTCCCACAATGTTCCTATATTGTGTGAGATCAGAAAAAAGGATCACCCACATGAATAAGCAGTTCTTGATTCGGTGCAATGGGAGAAGCTACAGGTTTAGCACCCTCAAGTTTTGCTCAACCAAGCAACTCATTGACATACTTATGCTGAGATAATAATAGCCCACTAGACAAATGTTTAACCTCAATGCCAAGGAAGTACGATAACTGACCAAGGTTTTTCAATAGAAATTGACGATCCAGCAAGGTAATAATTGAAGCAATAAAAGAAGAGCACGAGCCAGTAAGTATAATATCATCAACATAGACAAGAAGAAAGATAGTGATCATACCCCGCATGTAGATGAAGAGAGAAGTGTCAGATTTTGACACACTAAAACCAAGTTGGCACAAAAAAGTACTGAGACGTGAGTACCAAGCACATGGTGCCTGTTTGAGCCCATATAAAGCTTTTTATAATTTACATACCTGATGCGGATATGAGGAATGAACGAAACCCAGTGGTTGAGCCATGTAAACATCCTCAAATAAAAACCCATGCAAAAATGCATTATTCATATCTAATTGCCGAACCGACCAGCCTCTAGACACAACAATTGAGAGGACAATACAAATGGTTGTAGGTTTAACAACTGGGCTGAAAGTTTCTACATAATCAATGCCCTCTTCCTGACTGTATCCCTTAGCAACTAGACGAGTTTTCTAACGTTCTATTTTACTAGAGGGCTTACGTTTGATCCTAAACACCCACTTACAACAGACAACATTGACCGTATTAGGTTTCGGAACTAAACACCAAGTACCATTTTGTAACAAGGCATTATATTCTGAGGTCATTGTATCTCGCCGGTGTAAAAATTTGATAGCTTGAGTGTAAGACGTAGGCTCAAGGTACATTGAGGAATCAGACTTTGCAGCGAAAAAAGCCACAAAATCGGATCACTGTTTAGGAGTTCGTGTATTATCTTTGGAGCGTATGGTCATGGAGTGACGTGACACTGGTAGAGTAGTAGCCTGCACATCAGAACTTTGGTGTAATGATGGACCGTGGGTCCTAACAGTTTGAGATGAAGTTACATTAGCACTATGAGGGTTGACATGTGAGGAAATATTATCACAGGTAGTGAGGATAGGAGTTGAGAGAGAGACGGTAGGCACGGGCAGTGAGGAAGGAGCGTAAGGTGAAACATGCGTATAAGGTGATAGCAAACAGGGAAAGAATGATGAATGAGACTCAGTTATATTGGATGTTGAGTTATGTGTTTCACGTGGATCACTTAAAGACATATTGGCAGATGGCTCTTGAATTTGGAAAGAAGGAATTGACTAGACATTGGTATTGGACCGATTGGACAATGTTGGAATTGAGGCACATGGGGACACATTTAGTGACTGCACAATTAAAGGTAATGGATTAGATAACACATTTATTGAGGTGTGAGAGTGGGGAAAAATTGACAAGGAGTCAGCTGAGGGATTTTTATGAGACACTATTGAAGGCAAATAAGAGCAAGAACAGACGCGTTTACTTGTGACTCATTATGCAGTGAGCGAAAAAAAAATACTGATTCTTCAAAAACAACATGACAAGAGACATATACGTGACCAGTTGTAAGATGATAACAATGATACCCTTTATGTGAATCATGATATTCCAAAAACACACAAGCAACTGACTTAGGACTGAGTTTGTCTTGCTTATATGGTCCATGATGTGGAAAACATTTACAGCCAAAAACTCTCAAAAAAGCATAATTCGGATGTTGATTAAACAAATGAAAATATGGTGTTTGCTGATTCAAAATTGGTGTAGGAAGTCGATTTATTAAAAAAACGGCAGTAAAGAAGGCTTCAAACCAGAAGCGCTTAGGTATTAAAGAATGAAACATGAGCATTGTACCCATTTCGTTAATATGGCAAATTTTACGTTCAGAAATGCCATTTTGTTCCGGGGTATGAGGACAAGAAATTCTGTAACTGATTCCATTTTCAGCAATAAATTTTGCAAATTGTCCTTGAGTTAATTCTCGAGCACCGTCACATTGAAAACGCTTAATGCGAATAGAGAAAAGATTTTCCACTAAAAACTTAAAGCGAATAAAAGAAGCAAGACAGTCACTTTTATTATGCAAATGATATAGCCAAGTATATCGGCTATAGTCATCCACAAATACACGAAATATCGAAAACCAAAACATGAAGACGTAGGGGCTAGACCCCAAACATCATAATGTACAACTTCTAGTGGAATTTTAGACATACGAGACGATGGACTAAAAGCTAACTTGTTACTTTTGCCCATCATACAGGTAGTACAAATTTTATTCAAGGTACGAAAATTTGAAAAATCTAGCGGCTGTTAAGATTGAAGAGATAACAACACTTGCTTTGACGGATGGCCGAGGTGACAGTGCCAAAGACTGGAAGACACTTGAGAAGCAGCGAATGCAAATGGTAGACTACACGCAGGATCAGGGGCGGTGGGACGGGGGGGGGCCAAGGGGGGCCCGGCCCCCCCAACTTTTGAAAAAAAAAAAAGTTAAGTAGAATTTTTTTTAAAAACAAAGTTCGGCCCCCCCAATTACTTGAAGGAAAAAACGTTATTATCCAAAATAAAAAAGAAAAAACGTTGGCTCCTTTTTTTTTTTTGTCAAAACATGTTGGCTCATCATGAGTCCAAAGCTTTTCCTTAAAAAAAGGATAAAGTGGGTCTCTTTATTACTTTTTGTCTCTTGCTATGATTAAATTCAATTTAATTGAAAACAAATAAATTCTTTCTTTTATTCTTCTTCCCGAAACTCATTCTCTTTTGCTTCATCACTTCTTCTTCCATCTCTATTCTCTAATCCCTCTTCTTAAGTTCTAACTATCTTAAATTCTTTAGTATTGTATAATAAAACATACAACAACATAGTCACGTAAAACTAAGGTAATATATCATACAAATAATAATATTATACTTATTTATTATTATTTTTGGCTACATAATTTTATGAATGTATAATTTGTTTTGTTATTTTTTTTATAGCGGATGTGGGTGAAATGAAATTAATTCAAAACACCGAAAGTGCTAAGGTAAGCAATTTGACTGAAATACTTTTCATTTATTTGATTAATTTTATTTTAACTATAAATTTTATGTAATAATATATAATTTTAGTGGATAAATTTCAGTGTGGTGTAATAATTTTTTGTTAGTGAATTTTAGCTTTTGTTATACCAAAAAAGTTATGAAAATTTCCACATATCAATAATAATAATAAAAACACTATATCTTTTGTTTGTTAGTTTTCTTATATATCTTTTATTATATTGAATTACATTGGAAAAATATTTTTTAAATATTTTTTTTCTTAGCTCAAAAATACTGTATAAAAAACACTGTACAAAATAAAAAAATTCGGCCCCCCCAACTTTCAGGTTCTGGCTCCGCCCCTGCGCAGAATGTAGAACTAGTATGCTGTAGAGATTGGACTCAACTTTGCCTTGGACGAAAGGGGTCTCTGTGCGGAGCTCCTTGACAATACAGTGGGTAGGAAAAAATTCTAGTAAGACTCTGTTATCACGAGTAAACTTAGACACAAATAAATGATGACAAGTAATTTGTGGAACATGCAATATATTTTTAAGAGAGAAAGAATGCTTATTATTAGAAAAGGACGAAGAAGCATAATGAGTAATAGACAAAGATTTACTGTTTCCAACAATAACTTGATTAGAACCGGCATAAAGATAAAGTTGCTAGATCAGAGAAAGATCATATGTCATGTGCGAGGTTGCACCAGAATCAGGAATCCACGCTCCATGTGTAGGGGAAAGAAGAAGCGGATGTTGTACAGACTATTGATGAAAGCCTGTGAACTGAGAAGATTGCCCAGTAATGTTAGAAGGTGTGTAGTGATATTTGCGCCTTTGTGCAGAATGGCCTTGCTTTTTGAAAATCTGGCACGTCCCCTTGTATTTATTTTGCGACTGATGTTTAGTGGTGGACGTGTTAGGAGCAGGAGAGTAGGTATAATTTTTATTGGAGTTGGACGTTGAATGAGGAAAAGTAGTTGGTTGAAAAGATGAAAAATGACTAAAGGAACCATTTGACACACTATTAGAACTAATGTTGACTTTATTGTGTGCAAGTAAAGCATTATGCAGAGTGTTGTTTGCAGAAGTGTTTTGTCCATTTTCATCATAAAGGACAGGCTGTTCATGAACCAAAAGCTTTACACGTAGCTGTCCAAAAGTTAGAGGAGAAGCCAGATTTTCTATGGATGTGATAAATGGCTTGTAAAACTGAGGTAAACCATCCAAAGTTAATAGGATGAGATCCGCATCAGTCACGGGGTCACTAATAGCAGCTAAGGAAGAAGACAGAAAGTGAATTTGGTGTAGATATTCAGTGACGAAAATATAATTTTTCTTAATAGAGCGAAGTTGGGAGCAAAGAAGCGAACATCAAGCAGTGAATTGTTGCAGATAGGATTCTTCAAGAGAGTTCCATAAACCACTGGCAGTATCAAAGCCTAAGGCCTGATGTACCAGCGATTCTTATAGAGTAGTGTTAATGCAGGCCAGAACAAAACGATTGAAGCAATGCCACTCAGCAGATATGACGGGAGAGGAGGACGGATCAATTAATTTGTTTGGGTTGGGAAGGGGCCCATTGATATATTTGACCAGTCCAGTAAAGTGAAGAAAATGAGAAATATGGTTCTTCCAAGAAAGATAATTGGTTTATACTACAAGAAAAATCAGTCTCGGCAACGGGCCGTCGCCGTGCCCTCATTTTTTTTGCGAGGGCTCGGCGAGAGAGGCCTTACTCTCGCCGAATCGGAGAGGGCAGGCTCTTGCCCTCACCTATTCGGCAAGGGAAGTCTTTGTCCCTCGCCGATTCAGAGATGGCCGCCTCTTACCCTCATCGATTCGGCGAGGGACAAGGACTTCTCTCGCCGAACCGGCGAGGGAGGTAACGTTTCATCGCCGAAACATCAAAGGACAGGAACTTTCCTCGCCGATTAGTTTTAAGTGTACATTTAACAATTACGATTATTTTATATTATGAGGTTTTAAAAGCATTAATTTTAAATTAAATAATATGAATTATTGGTTTTAAATAATTATACATATAGCTACTGACTAATATTTTTCCTTCTTAAAATGTCCTGGATTGGCGTGTACATAACTCGAGTAAAGCTTCAAAATTTGGGCTTTGATTGTAACAATACTTTATTCATCATTACTTACAAAACAAAATATGGCTTTTACTATAAATAAAAACATGTTTACATCCTTTAAACAATTTATGGGACAAATTGTTGTCTACGTGAAAAATAAACTATATGCAATATTAATATTTAACGTACTGCAAAATATAAACAATTACTTCTTTGTAATCAACAAAACAAAATTATAATTAAAGTATTTTATTATAATAGTTAATGCATTACAAACATAAACATAATTTTACATTGATAATTAACAAAGGATTACATATCATCCTTTTTTAATACAGCAACACAACGACTTAATACATAACATCATTAAAGATTACCAATGCCGATACTTTCAACGAGGCTAAAAAGATAGAGATATTAGGGGAAAAAGTTTGGGCACTGGATCCACATCATTTGGTCTTGAACGAGCTGGCCTACTTGGGCATTTGAAATGTATCCGTCGTATTTTGGCAGAGCATTTCGATCAAGGGCGGGTTTAACAAACTTGAAGTAATTTGGATACTCCTTCATTGTATCCACATATTCTTTAATAGTCACTCAAACAGAATCTTTTAGATGTGGTTGATCCTTACTCATCCTTCAAACTTTTTAGATGAAAAGTACAATTACAAATTTGAGATGCTATGAGAAAATGTATTGTCAAGTGCTATTTATAGGATGAAGGTCATTGAATGCGAAGATTGATAGCTTGGTGAGCATATGAAGACAAATATTCATTTTTTACAAGGGTCAAGATATCAACTAATGGTTCGCGGACATGTGACTGTCCACCATTGGTCTTGGATGGGTCAAATAATTAGGGACATGCATGCACGCTAGTTTTGAGGTTTAAAAGCAGATGTGTCCAACTTGTTTCGAAACCGGGGCCCTATTAGTTCAGACGATTTTCTGCTACGTGGTATACGCGCGAACACAATGCATGCAAAACAGGTGTCTCGCATGTCTATTCCAAAATGGGGCCATCGCATTTCATTATATTATGCCTGTGGTAAATGGGCATGCATGCACGATAGTTTTGACATTTAAAAGCTTATGTGTCCATCTCGTTTCAAAACCGGGGCCCTATCAGTTCGGATGATTTTCTGCCACGTGGCGTGCACGCGAACACAATGCATGCAAAACAGGTGTTTCACTATGTCTATTCCAAAACGGGGCCATCGCATTTCATATTAGCTAATGCGATTATTATTAACAACTTAAAGAACAAGAAAAAAGTGGAAAAAAACAAACTATTAACTAATTAATATAATTATTTTGATGAAAATATTGCAAGACGTGTCCCTTACAAGTTTGGACTCTTTTATGAACTTTTTGTTGTGTATAACATATTCTCATAGTACTAATGACAAGATTGATCAACGGTACGTTTCATTCCTCGTGAAAACCAAAGACGTGTTGATGGGACTTGACGACATTGATGAAACTATTTATAATTCAATTTTAGTATTTTAACTACACAAAATGCTTTTACAAGTACAACATATTCTATTTAAAAACTATTTAAACTATTGTGTTTATATAATCAATTACATAATATTTATGGATTACAAATTTTTTTTGAACTTGTATAACTTTCACATTATATATATAATGTATAACTTCATTTACATCATATTTTTATAAGGTTTTAAGTTAAAATAAAATATAATAAATAAAAAGAAAAAGTGGGGAAAAACAAACTACTAGCTAATTAATATACGTATTTTGATGAAAATATGAAAAAAACATATTAATTAAATTTGTTTAAAGTTTAAAGTTAATAAACAAAACATAATTAAAAACACAATATAATATGTAATTATTATACTAATTTTGTTATTCTTTAGTTAAACAAATTAATATGTAAAAAAAAAAGTGAAGATAATAAAAAAAAGTGAAAAAAATAAAGTAATATTAAATTTATATAATATTCATGATTAAAAAAATGTAAAACTAATTAAGTTTAAAAAAAACTGTAAATATAATAATAATAAAAAATTGAAAAAAAAATAAATTAAATAGGAGACGGTCCGTCTACTATAAATAATCCAATGGGCCTTCCCATTAGTTTCTAGGAGGCAGCCTAGTCTCACGCTGGGTCATTGCCTAAAATGAGATCAGATAAGGCAATCATGCCTCATTTGATCTCAAATTTCAAAAAACAAAAAACAAAAAACCCTACCCCCCACGCTACGCAGCAGGTACCCACCTTCCCTACCCGCATCCCCTACCTCCCCACCTACCAGACTCGCATACCCTACCCCCTTACCCCCTACCCCTCTACTTGTGTACCCCACCCTCCCAAATACCCCCTCCCCGTATACCCCACCCCCAACGTGGTAAACCCACCCCCCACCCCCCACCCCCTACCCGTGAACCCACCCACCCCCCACCCTAGCTCGTTAACCCACCCCTTACCTCCCGTACTTGTCAGCCCACCCCCCACTCGTGGCAACAAGGGTAATTTTTTTTTTGTTATGTATTTACATACATATATAAATTTTTATATATATATATATATATTTATTGTATATATACATATGTAACAATATATTTTATTTGTTTTTGTTTTTGTTTTGTATTATTTAATATGTGAGAAGTGTTGTGTTAAAATAATTTTTATTTTCAACATAAAATTTTTGGATTTTTTTTTTAATTTCTGAGATTTTTTTTTCAGTTTTATTTCTTACAACCTTTTTTTCCAAATTGTTTAGGGAATTTATTGAATTATATTGTTTTTGTTTTTTCACAATTTGTTGTGTTAAAATAATTTTTATTGTCAACATATAATTTTTGGATTTTTTTTATTTCCAAAATTTTTAATTTTTTTTAGTTTTCTTTCAATTTTTATAACCTTTTTCTGTCCGAATTTTTTTTAAATTTATTGAATTATCATTTTATTTATTTATAAACAATTTCCACATTAAAAATAATAGTTAATGTAAATCAATATATTGTAACTTAAATCAATATTTTTTTAATTACCTTTTATTATAATATTAATATCTAATTTCATTTGTTTGGATTTTCTACAGGTAGGTTTTGGGTCATTGGAGTAATTGGTGGAAACACTTAAAGATTCCATAGGCCCCAGTTAGTTTTATAATTCATATAGTATTTATTGTACAATCTTGGAAAAGTGGTTTTAAGTCCTTTTCATTAATTTAATGTTATTCTGTGTAACTTTATGTTGAATATATTGTTTGAATTGAACCGTTAGGGTTTTGTGAAGATAGAGTTTAACTTTCTGTATGAAGGTGTGTGTTGGTCTCCACAGTTGAATAAGATTTTTCAAACTGTTGAAAATGTTGTTTTCTTCATGTTGATTATGTTGCTTGCATTTGTGGTCCACTTTTTAAGTAAAGCTCACTAATGTGAATTAATTTCAGATTAAGTAAGAATATAGTAAACTTAAATTCGCAAGGCTTATATTTAAGTCTTACTTCCTTGTTTCTAATTTTAAATTCCTATTTGTTGATCTATGTGTCAGTCATAATGGCATCATCACGTGAATGGATGTATAATCATTGGGTTGATGGATATATCAATGAGGACTTTGTTCAAGGTGTGAACGAATTTATAACATTCGCAAGTAGTCAACAATATTACATGGACGGTGTAGGTGTGAACGAATTTATAACATTCGCAAGTAGTCAACAATATTACATGGACGGTGTAAAAATAAGATGTCCATGCATGAAATGTGAAAACTTACGATATCTTACAACTGACATTGTGATAAAACATCTTTACACTAAAGGTTAGATTTGGAGAGGATGCAAAAGAACATTGTCATGACTCTTTGCAACTTGGAAAAGCTGCTACCTCCTGCATTCTTTGATTCAATGGAGCACTTGCCTATTCATTTGGTACACGAAGCGATTTGTTGTGGACCTGTACAATATCGGTGGATGTATCCATTTGAGAGGTTTTTGTAGGGCTTGAAGAAGAAAGTAAAGAATAAGACACATGTGGAAGGATCTATTTGTGAAGCCTACCACATACTGAAAACGTCAACTTTTTGTTATTATTATTTTGAAGATCATGTGTCCACTAAGAGTAGAAGGCTTGGTCGGAATGACCAATATGACGATATGGAATACCCCGATGGATGCTTGGCTATATTTACTCATCCGGGCCGCTCAATCGGGAATGGAAAGAGATGACAGTAGCGGAAGACGACTTGTATTTGGCATACCGCTATGTATTGATGAATTGCGCAAATGTACAACCTTATGTTAGGTAAGGCTATGACAAGTTATCAATATGTTAACGTGTTGGGCGATATCTATACAAAATCAATTCACTAATATTTGTCTATTTGCTAGCATGTTCGAGGAATACCTTCGCAACCAATATGGCCCATTGACTCCAGGAGAACTCCAACTACATGTTGACAAGTTTTTCCCAAAATGGTTATATGACTATGTAAGTACATGTCTCATAAATAAAATTAATTTTATCCCATATGATATGCATACCTTAAAACTAGAGTGATATATATTTGTAGGTTAAGCACATGAATGATGTAGATCATCGTGTAAAATGTCTTTCAAGGTAGCCTTATAGATTGGTTAGGATATCGTCAAGATACATGGTGAATGGATACAGATTTGCTACACACGAATAAACTACATCGATGACTACCAATAATAGTGGAGTATACGTGAAAGGGATAAGCGATGGCGAGACCGGGGATATTGGCTACTATGGTGTGTTGCAAAATATTATTCAACTTGAATATAATAATCCAACGTTACAACATACAATGTTAGTTCTCTTTTAGTGCGAGTGTTACGATACCACAAATGATAGAGGTGTAAAATACTATTGTAAGTCTGGTTTGGTTGAAGTGAATGTGAAGAGAAAATATCCCAAATATGAACCATTTGTGTTGGCCGTCCAAGCTCAACAAGTGTATTATTGTTGATATCCGGTGGCTAAAGGGAATCGAAAAAATTGGCAGACAGTAGTTAAAGTACGCCCTAGAAATATCTATGCCATGTCTGAAAAGGAAAAAGAAGTGGAGCAAAGAACAAGTTTTCAGTCCGATTAGATGAATGTGCACGTAGAAGAACGAAATGATGAAAATTTGGCAACAATCCATCGTGACTCGGGTGAGAACAACGAAATATTGGACGATGATACTAATGACAATTATAGGCAGCCTATAATTGATGAAAATGAGGACGAAGAACTTGAAGAATACAAAAAAGAATATGAAGGTAAGGCAGAGGACAAAGAAGAATATGAAGATGTTACCAAAGCTGAAGAGGAATATGAAGATGATACTGAAGATGACGATGATGATAATGGTGATGAAGATGATGAAAATAGTGAAGAAGATGATTGAATATTAGTCTTTGGTAAAGTCATTAGTTGTTTTATGAACTTATTATATTTTTTGTTTCATCGCAAGTGATGTCACAGTAGATTTGTAATAAACATTAATGTGCTTGTAAGCTATGAACCTAGGTAATATAATCAGTGAACTAATGATAATTGTGTTTAATTTCAGATCGGAGTTGGTAACGATAAAGTCCCCAAATTCCTTAAAAAAAATAAATTTTCAAACCCATTAGGTAGGCGCAGATATCGTAGGCAAGCGCCAAACATATCGACAGGTAAGTAATGTAAATTAACTATCTTTATTTTACTCATTTAAAATTAATACTTGAGTTCTTTGTTTTGTATCATAGTTGACAACTTTGAATGGTGTATAGGAACAGGTGAACCATCACTTGGTCGAGGACAAACAACTGGTCAGCCTCCGAGTGTTCGTTAATCTATAGGTACACATAGTTTACAAGTGCATAACTCGAGCTCAGCCTCCATTGGTACAGAGCAGCGGGTAGTAAACATTCCACTTCCATAGCAGGTAATGCCTCATAAACTTTCATACTCATCCGGAGTTCGCGCTGCCCATGTAGTTAGGCATATGACTCCAAACATTCCACATCACCCTCACGCAACGGATACCCAAACCACTACCTCATCTGGATTGTGACAAGGTTTTGATGATCTACATGTTGAGAGGGATGACACTCTTGTACATGCTGACACACAATGTCCCCCGATGGCTGAGTCATTGAGAGCTGCAGAAAATCGAGCTGATGGCGTTCCGGATTGAATGACATATGGATTCTCGTCTATGGAAGAATTTGCAACATGGGCCATGGATTCACGCAAGCTTCTGAAAGTTCAAGGTGCTGGGTAAGTAGAAGTATTCGGAACATATTCTTTTTTTTTTAAAGTTAAGTTTCATACCATATAACACAACTGTTTATTTTATAATATGTAGATGGGATCCATATAACGCGACAAGGGATATTCGGAAGTCACTACATGCAGGATATTTAGAGCCTTGGACAACTTGGGGAGAGATTCTGCCCGATTTGATGGAGAAATTTTTTGATTACTTTAAGGTTCGAAATATGCATTCAATTTATGTATTATACAAACATATTATGTACTTGAGATATATATATGATGTACTTTTTATATTTTTATTATATGATTCACCGAGGATGTACAAGTTGTATCCATGCCAGGAAGCAACCATTTACAAGAGGTTCAACAATTTCGGGCAAAAACAAGTAACATATAACTTAAGCAAAGCCCGTAGGCTAGATAAGAAGTCATCGTGGATCTCGCATAATGTATGGGATGGAATGAAAGTGAAGTGGAGTTCCCCATCATGGCAGGACATATCTAAACGAAACTCTAATAATAGAAGGAAAAATTCGTCAACACACCATTTGGGATGCATCCCCGGACACGAATGAGCAAGGAGGATGGTAAGAATAAAGCTGACTATACTGTAATAAGTGTTAATTAGCCTATAATTTTAGTTTCTAACTTTCATGTTGAGTTGTTTGTTTTGGTGATTTTTTTATGTAAGCCGAAGAACGCGGGAATAAAGTAACTTTTGTTGATGTTTTCAACAAAGCTCATTGCAAGGTTGCTGATGGACTTACATAGATGCTCGGGCAGAACAGATAGTGGTAAGCTAGTTTGTTTAAACTTTACAACATTGAAGATTGATATATACAAAGTTTCAACAAATGTTTTATCCAAACTGACATCAAAGAACTCCAAATTTAAAGGGAATTTGTTAATTGTTCATTGTACCCCTAGTTTTATGAAATCTAATGATGCCCAGTAGATTATTGAACTTAGGATAGTGTGTTGATTGGAAAAAAAAACTTTAGTAATCTCACATGTTTGTTTGATAGTAAGTTAAAGCCGGTTCAACGATTTAATATCTAAGAAAGTTAAGTAAAGAATATTAGAGTGGCATGATAATGAGGATTATAGCCATAGTATTGTAATAGCAACTAGAAATGCATGAATGAATGTCTAATTTTGTTTAGTCGAAACACTATGATGGCCTTAGGAACTTGTTTAATATTCATTAAATTTGTGACAGTAAATGCTTGTATATTGCGTTGTGGATATCTCTTCTGAGTACAGGTAACTGGGTAGTTCACGGTACAGAGGAGACTCTGTCTGTTTGTCGAGTCTGAAATTTTGTTGGGAATTTGTTAATTTTTTATTACAAGCTTAATTATATGACATGTAATGATGTTGAAAGTGTTTTTGAACTTGGGTTCAAGTTTTTAATGGATAAAAGTTGAGTAATATTACTTTCTTGTTTGCTACTAAGTTATAATTAAGAAATTTGAATTTAGAATGGTACGATAATCAGAATTATAGCCATAGTATTGAAATAGGTAATGGAAATGCATTCATGAATGTAATATTTTGTTTAATATTTCAAGGTGTTTGAGTGTGAAATATAGAGATATTGTGTTGTGGCTATTTATATTGAGTGCAGATAAGTGCTTAGTCTACGGTATAGAGGAGACTCTGTCCATTTTTTGGGTCCAAACGTACCCTTTCAGCATGGGGTCTTGTCAGACTGTGACATGTTATAACAGTATATGTATGTTTTTCCTGATGCTTGTTTCGTTTGTGTCTCTGATGGTTATGTAATTTTTTTTTTTGTGGTATCATAACTAACTTGTCAATAATATTCATGCATCTACATGTTGATATATGTGCGTAACAAGCTCGATACAAGGAACTACTCTAACAGGCATCACAGCCAACAGAGGCATCCGAGTCTGATTTAGCTCCAACACCTGTTGATCATAATGCAATATTCTTAGAGGCAGTTGGCAGACCACGCAAGGGCCGTTTATACGAGGTAGGATCACAGGTCTCTGTGGCGTATATATCGACCAGCTACCTGGTTGTCGAAAGCCACATCACTCTCAAAAATCTCTAGGATGTAGTCGTTCGAGCCACAACAACTTTGGAAGGCAAGCTGGAACCAAACAACGAGGCGTATAACAAGCTGGAAGACAAGCTGGATAAGCAGAACAAGGCATACAACAAACTCCAATAAGAAATTTCATCGCAGCTACGTGAACTCCAAGCACAACGAGCACTACTTGCTTCAAGGTTACCTATTCCTGCTCCTGAACAACAACAGTGTTTGTCATCTTCGTCTTCATCTTCGAATGATGGTCAGAGAGAATAGAATTTCGAACTTTTATAATGTTATGACAATTTACAATCAGACTGTAATAATTTTTGAATTTACTGTGAACAATTTATTTACTTTTTTATTAGCTAAATGTATAAATATGTGGTTTTTAATTTGTTTTGTAATACAAAATATTTAATTGACTGGTGAAACAACTTATTATAGTAAAAATTATAATGGAAATTTAGAAAAATATAAGTTTACATTTACGCAAGGGTTGGACAAAAAAATGGGCGAGGGCACGGAGAGGGACGAAAACGGCGAGGGCACGGAGAGGGACGCAAACGGCGAGGGCACGGAGAGGGACGAAATTGGTGAGGGCACAGAGAGAGACAAAACGGCAAGGGCACGGAGAGGGACGAAATCGGCGAAGGCACGGATAATACGAACCTAGTCAACATGTTCCAAGACCTAATACCAAGAATGGTAAAACAAACCCAAGATCTTTTCAAGAATGATGGAAACTGCGACCCTTTTCTTTGCTAAGTAACGGGTTGCGGTTTCCATCATTCTCACTATACCAAGGTTCTTGCTTTACTGATATGAACCACGTCAACATGCGATGCGACCCAACATCAAATATGGCAAACGACCCCAAGACTTTTCAGAAATGTATGAAATCGCGACCCTATGCTTAGCAAAGCTAGAACCTTGGTATAGTTGAGGATGTCACAAATGAGGATGGGAAACCCATTTGATAAGTCAAAGGTTGAACGCCACAAGAATTGTCTTGATAAGTTCGTGAGTTTCTGTTTCTTGAAGAACTCAAAGGAGAATAATCTCACAAATTTTATGAACCAAAATTGTCTTCCTTTATTATCACAAAAACAACCTTATATAGGCAATAACAAATAAGTATCCTGCTTGGAATAGGACTCCTAAACCCTAGCCCAAGTAGGAAAAATGTGAATAGTAACTAGTCAAAGAAGTAGACTTGGAGCCCAAGAAAGACTCATATTAACTATTCATGTGAATAGTAACATAAATAGTAACTAAAAAGGATGCAAACTTACAGCCCAATAAAGGCTCTTTTCTAGTGTGAATACCTAACTTGCAGCCCAAGAAAGACTTCTCCTTAGTGTAAACACCTAATAAACTAGAATTCAAATTAATACTAAAACTAAAACTAAGATAGAATTAAAAAGAAATCAAATATTGACCAAATCTTCAAATCTTCTTGAAACTTCTTGAAGAATCTTGAAGTTCTTGAATCTTGAAAATAGAATCTTGACTTGAATCTTTGCTGAAAAATCCGCCCAAATGGTTCATTGAATATGGACTTCCAAATAGTTCAATGAATATGGACGTGTATGCTCAATGAACGTGGACATGTATGGCTAGTTCTTGGCTCTTTCTTGAATGGTTCGTACATCCTTGATGTCCTCATTATTCCCCCCCTCTTGAGAAGGATTTGTCCTTAAATCCTCCAGGTTCAAAGACCATCCTAGGTGGTAGACTATGTGGTATGTCCTCGAGAAACACTTCCTTAAAATCTTGCAAGAGAGAAACGAAAACACTAGGCAATGCAGAGTCAAGTTGGTTAGTGTTTAAAAGATTTATCTCTCTTTTTACTTCCTCTCTAGATTTGGCCTTACTATTTTTCCCACTCTCATTCTTCTGTTCTCTCATATTCTTTTGATCACTCACATTCTTTTGATCACTCAATTTTTGTAACCTCACTTGATCCTCATAAACTTGTTTTGGTGTCATCAGAACTAGAGTGATTGTCCGCTGATTGAACATGAATGAGTACTTGTTGGTGAAGCCATCATGTTGTATACTTTGATTAAATTGTCATGCTATTCCCAAGAGAAGATGTCTAACATGCATAGGTACCACATCGCACAATACTTCATCCTCATATTTTTCAACGCGAAACGACACCACAACCTGTTTTGTAACCCTTACCTCACCACAATTATTCAATCATTGCAGCTTGTATGGATGTGGATGCTTAATTGTTGTGAGTCTTAGCTTATCAACCATTGAAGCACTAGCAACGTTAGTACAACTACTACCATCAATAATAACACTACATACCTTATCTTTCACGTGGCAGCGAGTATGAAAGATGTTCTCACGTTGTACTACTTCTTCCTCTTTCTTAGCTTGCAAGTTCAAGGCTCGTCGTACCACAAGTCCAAGCATCTCTCCATAATCTGCCCCAAACTCTTCTTCATCTACTTCGGTGTCCTCTAGTATGGGCATGTCATCAGCTTGTGTTTCATCTTCAGATTCAATCTCCCCACTTTTCAAAACTACCATTGCTCTCTTGTTTGGACATTGGCTAGCTATGTGACCTCGTCCTTGACATTTAAAGCATTTAATATCACTAGAACGAGTTGTAATAGGGGCTATTTTACCTTGAGAGGTCGTGGCATGGGTGGACTGTTTGGGCTCGGGCTTGGCCTTTGAAGTGGACAGAATCTCTTCTTTCTTTGGGTAATTCGTCCTCCAAGGTGCACTCGAGTATTGTGGACCTTGTCTTGGTCGTGTACTACCCCTCTTCAATTGCTTCTCCACCTTAATTGCCATATGCACCAGATCTTCTAACTCAACATAATGATGCAACTCAATGGTGTTAGCAATCTCTCGATTCAGCCCATTCAAAAATCTAGACATTGTCGCCTCTCGATCTTCCTCTACATTGGCCCTAATCATAGCCATCTCCATCTCTTTATAATATTTATCAACACTTTTATTACCTTGATGAAGACCTTGCAGCTTGAGGTATAGATCCCTGTAGTAATGACTAGGTACAAATTGCCTCCTCATCACCCTTTTCATCTCATCCCAAGTTGTTATAGGATGATCTTCATTCTGCCTCCTATTAATGCATAATTGATCCCACCAAACAATAGCATAATCTGTAAACTCAATTGCAGCAAGCTTTACCTTTTTTAACTCGGAATAGTTGTGGCAATCAAACACCAACTCTATCTTCTTTTCCCACTCAAGATAGGCTTCATGATCAGTCCTTCCTTGGAATGCAGGAATCTTCATCTTGATGCTACCTAAGTTGTTATCAACACGATCAAAACGTTCAAAACAATCCCTAGCATCTCTATCTCGACCATGTCTCCTATTGCTGCCTACCGAAATTCTATCAAACTCTTCATCTAAACCTTCCTCATCGATCTCATCAACATCTTCAGCTTCCCTTCTTGGCACCATGTTTCTCCTTGGTGCGTTTTGAGCAACTTGTGGCTGCCCTTGTCGTGCTCTATCCAACCTCACATATAGCTGCTCTAATTCAGCCCTCATCATCCATCTCATTCTCCCATCAAAGCTCGCATCTGCAAATTTGGAACTACGGGTTGTTGACCCTCTACATTGATGTCATCCTCTTGATTATGAGTCATGATTGAAATCAACACTCCCTCACGTGTTTCACTCGAATTCAATTTGGCTTTTACCCTCTATTAATCTCACACATTCTGCCTTTTTCCTCTCGTATTCTCCGTTTAGTTCGTTTGAAACTAATCAACACTATCAAAAAAAACCAAGCAGCGAAAACAATTCTGTCACAGAATCTGAATTTTTTTCTCTTTTTTTTTTTACTAACAAAGGTTCAGGAAAACAGGACTCTAAGACGTGGGAACAAGATTAGAAAAAAAGAATTAAGACAAAACAGCAAAAAGAAACCTAGAGGAATAAGAAAAGTTAAAAAAAAACCTATGTAGAAACACAAAAATGTCGAAAAACCCAATTAAACAATGGAATTTGGCTTGAAAAGGGTGGTGCCCATGGTTCAACCATGGGTTTTGCTCATAACGTCGTTTCCTTTAGAAAATTTTGGTATTGAGGGCAATTCAACAAAAATGTTTTTTTACTGTGCACTGTTTTGCTTTTTTTTTTTGGCTTTTCAACTCCGAATCATTTTTTTTATCTTTTCTTTCTTTTCTTGACTTCTCTTTTCTTTTCTTGATGTTTTTTTCTTGATTTTCAGAAACAAAACAATGAGCAAGTAACCAAGAATTCGAATTTAGATGCACAAGAAACCCTAATTCAAGATTCTAGGGTTTGGCCAATTGAAAGCTAGAAAACAGAATTGAAGACAAGACTCAAGAAACATAAAAACAAGACTCAAGAAACGAAATTAAAAGAGCAAAAACGGAATCAAGACACAACCAAGAAAACGAATTGGAAGCAATACACAATCAAGAACGAAGAAAGAAAATTGAAACCTAACCTAGACACACGAAATTGACCAAGAAAACAAGAAAAAGGATAGGCAAACTTGATAAACCTAAGCTCTAATTACCAACTGATACGAACCACGTCAACATGCGACGCGACCCAACACCAAATATGACAAACGACCCCAAGACCTTTCAAGAATGTATGGAACCGCAACCCTATGCTTAGCAAAGTTAGAACCTTGGTATAGTTGAGGACGCCACAAACAAGGATGGGAAACCCGTTTGATAAGTCAAAGGTTGAACACCACAAGAATTATCTTGATAAGTTCGTGAGTTTCTGTTTCTTGAAGAACTCAAAGGAGAATAATCTCACAAATTTTATGAATCAAAATTGTCTTCCTTTATTATCACAAAAACAACCTTATATAGGCAATAACAAATAAGTATCTTGCTTGGAATAGGACTCCTAAACCCTAGCCCAAGTAGAAAAAATGTGAATAGTAACTAGGTCAAAGAAGTAGACTTGGAGCCTAAGAAAGATTCTTATTAACTATTCATGTGAATAGTAACATAAATAGTAACTAAAAAGGAAGTAAACTTGCAGCCCAAGAAAGACTTCTCCCTAGTATGAATACTTGATAAACTAGAATTCAAATTAATACTAAAACTAAAACTAAGATAGAATTACAAAGAAATCAAATTTTGACCAAATCTTCAAATCTTCTTGAAACTTCTTGAAAAATCTTGAAGTTCTCGAATCATGAAAATAGAATATTGACTTGAATCTTTGCTGGAAAATTCACCCAAATGGTTCATTGAATGTGGACTTCCAAATGGTTCAATGAATGTGGACGTGTATGCTCAATGAACATGGACATATATGGCTGGTTCTTGGCTCTTTCTTGAATGGTTCGTACAGCCTTGATGTCCTCATCAACGGAGAGGGACGCAAACGGCGAGGGCAATGAGAGGGATGAAATCGGCGAGGGTACGGAGAGGGACGAAAATGGCGAGGGTATGGAGAGGGGCGAAAACGGCGAGGGCTTGTTATCCTCGCATAGTTATCGCCGAAAATGTCACTCGCCGAGTCGTCGCCTAATGGCGTGGGGTCAGCAAGGGACCGCAATTCACCGACGAAGGTTTCGGCGAGGGACGATTCCCCTCGCCGGGCCCTCGTCGAGACCCTTTCAGTGTCGGCCCGGCGAGGGGAATCCTTCCTCTCCGAAACTGATTTTTTCTTGTAGTGTTAGTCCAAATTTATCGTAACGAAGGTTTTGATATTATAGGTAGGAAGAGAGAAGGAGGAAGCAGATGGTGTAGAAGTTGCAGCTTGAGCAGAAGAGGTAGCCATAAAAATTGCACGACCAAAAAAAAAGAGAAGAGTTTAGATGACACAGGTCAAGAGACTACTAATACCATATAAAAGTTGAAAAGGGTGTACTGCTTTCACTTGTTTCGAAAAGTACAGTACACAACACATATATATGCCAAGATATGACACAAGCCTATCTAATAGATAAGTACAGACTACAACAAACATAAATTTAAAACTCAAAAGTACAACAATTGAAAAACGTGAAAGACAAAGTCAAAATAGTTTGTTATCAAGAAAATATGAACATGGTAAACATCCATATTGAAACTTACCCATGCAGCTTCAGTCATATTAAGCTTTAGAACCTCACTGCAAACGAAGAGAGTCAAAACTTCAATTCCAATCTTATCGGTTTCAATCAGAATGCACAAAGTAAAACAAAAAGCGGTATCATGTAATATGAAATCCAATAATAAGATGGCTCCTAAAAGTTATATTTGCACGATGTATAACAGCAAATCAAGTACAAAGTTTAGAAACATTTTGTATTTCAATAAAGTTTACGACTTTAGATATTCCAAAGTCATCATTTCTGGAAACATTATAAAAGAATGAAGAATGAATTCTCAGAACTCTTGCTCTACACATCAAAAGATTCCACGACTTCTCTTTCTTTTCTCATTGAGATGATTTTATGTCGACTTGCTTTATTATTCCAAGAAGTAAAATATATATGATCATAACTTGGTTGGTATGTAAAATGAGTGCAAAAGTTAATCAAGTTCAAATTCACAAGTGTACGGATCAATTTAGTGTAGTGTGCTTGACTACGAGATCGAATCTACCAATAGGCTCCAGTTAGTTTAGGTGAAAGTGTCTAAGTGAGTGTTTAAATCAATTACAGGATAGATTGGGTAGTTCATCAAATTAAAAGAAAGAAAAGTAAATAATCTAGAGTTGGGATTTGCAAATACGTGAAAATAGTTTAAGACTTAGATTAGTACTAAGACAAATGATTTAGGCTCGAAAATAGGATTCTTTGAATTGATGTGCAGATCAGACTACAAGCTCTAATCTCATTAATTACCTAAGTCTAGTTAATTATCGGGTTAACCTTTACTCTAGATCCAATTCTATCCACGTGTCCTTTATCTAGTCGGAGTATAAATTTATACACACAATCACTTGTGACCAGATTAACAACTAAAAATAGAAATTAGTAAATGAGAAAGTAGAAATCATGGTACAACCTATAACTTCATGGAAGGTACGGTACAACCAATAATTTCTCAATTAAAGCATAGATATATGACACGTAATTATACCAATCGAAATATTAACTACAAGTATAATGAAATGACAGGTAGTTGAAATAATATCAAGCCATATATAATATCAAATCAAATTAGTCCAAATCTGAGATCGGTAAATCAAAAGACCATTAATACATAATTATAAGCACGAACTACACGAACATAATAACAGTAAATATGAAGTTGAAATATAAAAGTGATTAAAGAGATGCTCTCCCATAAATAAAATTCATATGTTGGCAACGACAGATCAAAGTAAGATTTACAAGCATAGCTACAAGATTCCTTCTCTCTACTGCTTGGTAATTCGGGCATTACCTCCTACGCATTTCACCCAAACTACTAAACTACTTGCAAAAACATAAGCTAATCATAACCAAACTATAGACAAAGATGAAGAAAATAGATAATAGAGAGAAAATTGGTCCAAAAAATCGTTATGGGCCAAAGAGATACACCTCAATATTCGGGTAGCCCCTAGGTGACGACTGCACGTGTGGAAGCACTTAGGCGGCCCAATAGGAATCTGCGGTGCTAGTGTTTTTATGAAAAGTAGTGCACGCTCACGTACTTTGTTGGGCAGTTGACCGTGGACTTTGACTTTTCACGAACAAGTTGACCAATGTTGTTTCAATGTTTTTCGACATTCAGAGTCCTTTTCCGCCTTCGATTTGGCCAAATTTCATCTCTGCAGCTTGTTTTAGCACCAGGACTAGTGCCTTCACCCCTTTCTACCATTTGACTTGCATTGTGAAGTGGTGTTTTATACCGATTTTCTTCATTTTCTTCATTCAACATACATTACACCAACTTTATATGAAATACACTGTTTTTACCTCAAGTTATTATGCAATTAAAAATTAAATCACATGGTTTGAGTATTAAAAATATAGTTACATCAACATCTCCAAATCTAAACCTTACTTGTCCTCAAACAAGACTGCCTAAAAATACATTGTCTCAATCCTAGGTTTCTTCAACCTTCTAAATAATTCCACATCTATTGGGTCCATCACGATATGATCTTCACTTCCTATCCACTTGAGTACTGTTCATTCCAATCTTCTTCATCCCTATCATAATCTCTTCCCTTGAATGAATACTGAGAAATTTAGTATACCACTCTTAACAAGGTCACAAGTTAATGAAAAGAACAACATGATAACTCTTATTCAAATTTTAAACTAACTACTCTTTTGGAAAAATGATCTATCGATTGCTTTGAAATATTTATTCAAAAGAAATTAAACAAATTAAGTTCATTCAAAATTTTCAACTTTTAGGATATGCAAACATATTAGACTTTAATATTCTTGCCCATTTCTAATCGAGCCCTTAACCATGCCTTCACCCATTTACAATTAGCATAAAATAAAAGAACAATTTACAACATCTCTATTTTAGAGCTCAGTTTCTTTGCCTTCCTGAGTATCCCATATAGTAGGCTTAGAGACCAACAATCCCTAGGCAGTTGACCAAGGTTGCCAGGTTTTAAAGGGACCCCTACGTGCCTTGATCACCCGAGATACTCAGAACCAAAAACTTACATCATAACACATATCTAAATAATAAGAATGTAGAGTAGGGATAGATGTGTTTAGAGATTTATTACAGCACAAATGTACAAAATTAAAGATACATTTTTTTATTGATATATAGACATGAGGTCTTCAATTATTAATGATATTGAAAAAAGTCCCATTGATTGAGTCAAAATCTATTGTTCTATATACATTGTTATTCCCTGTCGGGGATCATAAGTTTGAGGAGCATGCTTTTGATTGTTTACTTGGTTAGCGGTGTGTTGTAATCCTATATTATCTTCAATGCATGCTACTAAAATTCCTCAATGACTTATTTCTTTGAAAATGCTTGGTGGAACATGCACGTTAGAACAGGTTGACATCTTTGACCTTGTTTTCTATGTTATAACCACATGCATGATGCTTTACTGCATTACACCTAGATCACCACCTTTGCAAATATTATTTTTTAGTTAACGAACTTACCAACCAAAGGTGTTTGCCCACCTTCAATGCTTGAGCATCACATCAATTTGCGTGATTTCTTTTCTTTTAAAGGGGTTCATTCTTCTTATTTTTTCCTTATATTCTAAAGTAATTTGTGTCCCTTCTTATTTTCTTCTTTTTTGTTGTTTTTCTTGTGATCCTATGCACTAATTCAACTGCTTATTATTATCGGTTATTGTACATTCTCTAAATTGCCATTTCTGCTATTCTCTAATACTTCTCTGACATTTGAATATATTTGCCTCACATAACCATTATGAAGTTTTGGATCCTTGAATGCGTCGTTTTCTTGTACATGTGATAAACTGTTATCTTAGGCATTCACTGTCCTAAAGTGAGTACCAGGCTATTCAGTGCCGCAAAATGAATACAAGGCTACTCACTGCCGTAAAGTGAGTATTAGGCGTTCATGCCGCATATTAGATAGTAGGCCATTCACTTCCGTAAAGTGAAAAGGGTGTTATATTACATTCATAATCCTAATGTGGGTGTTTGTTAATTTCCTATTAATGCATACTCCTATATTATTTTGTTATATAGCTTTATTACATCAAGGATCGTTGAATAGCCCATTGACCTGTTAATTTCCTTATTTCTTATAATGCTACCTGGAAAAAACTCATAATCAACTCACGTCCAATCAAAGCTTGATCTCATTCATTTCTCTTGGCCGAAGAAAATTTCCTTTCAGAAATCATCGAAATCTTGAGTTTTTGCTTCTTCCTTAGGAATTCAACTTTTTTACTGTGTTGATTTTCTTGATTGCAGATCGAGTCATTAGCTTATGTTAGTAGTTAAACTTGATTAGGATTCAACTAGATTAACTCTAGTTAGCTTTAAAATTATTATTTTTGTTTAGGTAGTATTTTCCTAGTGAGTATAGGTTTCCTATCCTAATTGGTATTAAAATTTTGTGAACCTTGTAAATAGAAGTCAGTTATTTCAATTTTACGTATCCCAAATAGAAGAGTAATAAAGATTTAGTTAGCGTTTTTACATTTTTCCTTATTTTCTCCCTACGTTAAAATATAAAATAGCGTATACCATATACTAATAGCTTCTTCACAAGGCTCTTCTTAATTTTCTTGCGTAAACATGAAGTCTAACGTGCAAATTGGAGCAACCGATGGTGGTGATAACGTTTCAGCTTCAGTCAATCACATTGCGGCGCCTACTTGTGAGGATCATTCCAATGGTTCAGGGGCGAATCGTAGCGACCCACATCAAGTTCAAGATGATGCAGTTTCTGTCTTTCAATGTGATGATTTGATCAAAGTTGATAAAGAGGATAGGCTGTACGGATCAATCAAGTCACAGCTCATATCGCGTTTGAATTCTCAAGGATTTGATACTCAAGTTGAGGCCATTCATAGGAATGAATTTTCAGGCTTGATGAAAAAGGCAAAGTGGCAATCTTTCTTTAGCTTTGCGCGTGCCATGGCGAGAATCTGTGGGGGTAATGCAAACGTGAATTATGCTTGGTATGGTGCTTCCAAGGATGAGATTTGTAAGATCATCGCTCATGGATTTGGCGATTCAATAAGCAATGGAATCTATGGCCGTGGCGTATATCTCACACCTAATGATTACCCTGTTGACAGCATACTATCCTCGATAGTTGATGAGAACGGGCTAAGGCATCTACTGCTTTGCCGTGTTATTCTGGGAAGGATGGAGCTTGTTCGTCCGGGTTCTGAACAGAGTCGTCCGAGTTCTGAACAGTTTGATTCTGGGGTTGACAATTTATCATCTCCCACAAAGTATATTATCTGGAGTACTCACACAAATACTCATATCTTGCCAGAATATGTCATCAGTTTCAGAGCCCCAACTGACTTGCAAGAAGCGTATAATGATCTCCGACAAAATAAGATCACTCCTCGCGAATATGTACAGAGGCTGAAACAAATAGCAGGGGAAGATTATTGACTGCAACCATTGAACAAGCACTTTTGAGTGATGTTTTCATTGGTAGAATTAGTATGTAGTTACAACTAATCTTCACCCTTTGAGGTGGATACATTGTATTGATAGATATTACACATGGAAAATTTTACGAGAATTATATCATTATCTACCAGTGTGAACAATTTTTCTTATTAGTATGTAACCTCACGTCACATGGACATGAATATGGAGATATTTTTTTGTCAATTAACTCGTTTAAAGACTAACATGGGCTGAGGTGGAGAGGTGGGGGCTGACGGGTAGGGGTGGCGGGGGGTTGGTTTGGTTGGGGAGAGGGGTGCGGAAGAAGTTGACCCTTTAAAAAAAAAAAATTTATTTAACTTTTTTTTGGTGAAAAGAAAAAGAATAAAAAAATGTATACAATAAAGGTAGAGATGTTATTTAACTCATAGACATTTTAAATAACACAAGAGGCGGAGTGATATTTACTCATTTTTAAATTAAGGATAGACAAATATTGACTTTATTAATTATTTGATAAAATGTATTTACGTGATTACTATTTATTTTGATGCACCTGTTGAATATGTTTGTCTTCGTATTCGCATCATTCCTAATGAATCTTGCTAACTTCATTTTGTAGACTCATGTTCAGACCTATCGATTAATTTTTTAGACTCTTGTACTTGGTTATAACTTGTTTTTTTTTAAAAAAATAAAAAATAAATGACTAGTATGGATCTCTAGTTGTTTTATTTATTTGTTTTTGTTTATGTCATCTACTCATAATGCGAGATTGGTTTTAGCTTAACTAATTCTAGAAAATATAAGATGAACTTTAAGATACTTTAACATATGTTCGCTCTTTGATTTCCTCGACTTATCCATATTATTCTTCTGTTTCTATTATTATACTAGTTATTTGTAACTATTTGAAACTTTGCATCGATTTTTCATGTTATTAATTCTTGTGATATTCTCTCTGAATTTTTCTTCTCTTTTCTTATAAGTGTAAGTAAGTTTTTGTTGGGAAAACACGCACCGCACC
>CM075775.1:8059231-8236731 GCA_037974665.1 Ehretia macrophylla | reverse complement strand
AGGAGGTATGATCGTGTTTACTCCGGTAAAAAGCCTATTAAGATTGATCCCAAAAACATTAAATTTCTGTATCATCCGATCACGAAACATGAGCAAATCTCAAGAATATAAACAGTAATACTTTTTCCATTGCTGGAGATATAAAACATGATGAAAGAGCCCAAATAATTTAGAGGGGGCAGATGCTGACAGCTGACCCATACCACACAGTTACAGCAGCAATGAAAATTGCGAAAACACAATAACGATACTACTGAAAAGGACGATTTCAATATTTCCCGAACACAATCCCTAATATAGACGTCATGGCGACCATGCTCTTAGATGGAATAAGCCCACTAAGATGGCCAATGTTCTTGCTGCAATATGATGATAGGCTATTCCTCCTGGAACAAAAAGGATCAAAACCTTCCAAGACCACGCTGCATTTACGAGTTGTACTTTTCCCGTGAATCCATAAGGCAAACACTCTGATACTTCAATCAACTTCATATGAGTTAGTTTTTAGTACTTAGCAAACACTACAATTCTTTCACTTCTGCAATTTTGCAGTTCAGAAAAAAGTCATCCATACATGTAAAATATTTTGTACCATCTTGCAGACTAGTACTAGTAACAACCTATAAAATTTGATTTCAAAAACAAGATAAAAGATTAATACACCAAAGAAGGACTTATGATATGTCAATCTTAAGTCAAAGTTCTCTGGACATTCTATATCCTGCCGTAGAAATAATCCATCTACAGAGAGAAACATTACAATTGACATCATAATCTTTCACCTGTGACTTCTTTTTCCTCTTTCTGAACTGTACACGAACACTTTAACGGATTGAACTGATAGATATCTTAAATATTGGAAGAAAATTAATAAGTTATTCAGTCTCTGCTTCATCAATCATACAAGCCCTCTTGCTCCCATATATCCACGAGGAAATCAACCATATCCTGTCAGGTGAAGCCCATTGGATAGTCAGCTATAGCCTTATGTATAACAAAAGATGCATAAATAAAGTACAGAGAAGAACATCGAGGAAATGCCTCGAGGACTTACAGAGAGAGGAATTGGCTGAGGAAAACGCTTGTTAGTCCCAAGTAAGCTATCATATGACGCGCTCCAGCTACATTAACAAATGTTTTAGATGCAGGAGGGTCAAGATGAACAAGGGGAGAAAATCATAAGAAACAAAATAGATAAATAATATTCGCATACCACAATGCAGCTTCCTGATTTTTTGCGCGGTTCTCAGACCTTTTACTTCCAACCCACTGAAGTCTGATCTGGTTCCATAGAAGAAAGCCTGCAGCAAACAAGCCTTATAGATTACGAAACGGCAAGATAGAAAACTTAAACCAAGTCAAGAATGCTCTTTAATGTCTCTGTAAACCTATTGCCATGTTTTTCATGGAAGTATGAATCATAGGTAGATACTGAATTCATCAAAAGCTACTGAATTCATCAAAAGCTGGGCAACGGTGATTATATTTGTTTCCTTTGATATACTAAGGCAGAACAGGAATTGTTATAAAAGAACTTGCCATGATTTATAAATTCAGAATGGTTGCTGCTGCTTCCAGTGCCACTGAACTGACTGAGGCTCTGGTTTGATACACTTATAGATGACAGGCTTCTCTGAGATTGAAGAGTACTATTGTCCATTTCATACGTACTGGTGCTCCAAAAATCTTCTGATAGGCTTGATTTCGCCACCGTCCGTCCTTGAATTCGCAGCCCTTTTGATGGCTCATCCACTGCAATGATCGGTTGGGACTTGGAACAGCAACCAAAGCAACCTCTGCTCTGTTACAATTTATGTTTATGCATATATACAATAAAGCTGGCAAAAAGATAATGCAGCCTTGGGTTCCAAAATTGGATATCCTGCTTGCATAGAAAGCATATGCATCCACAAGCCCAAATACGTTTTAGAAAATCAAACATCCATGTATGCAGTGCAATATTGTTTGAAAATCAAACATCCATGTATGCAGTCCAATATTGTTTTCTCTTAGTGTTGAATATTTGTGTTGAAAAGTAGGATGCGGGTTTGCTCCTATTTCTTCTCCAAGCACATTGTAATGAGTGATGACACTGAACGTATGACAGCCCCCGGCTTATAGAAGATTGACTTAGAATTGCTTTCTCTATGATATAATGGCCCCTCATGCTCAGTAAGTGATTCGCACAATGTCAAACGGTGTCTCACCCTTGCAGATACAGGATCCTCAGCCATCTGAACTGAAAAAAGCTATGATGCTTTTATTTGCAGGTAGGTCACAAGTCCTTTTTATGGCAAATAAACGCAGGACAACAGTATAATACCTCCAAAGAAGTTTTCATACTTCACTACATGGTATAGATATCGAGTCCTTTCTCCATCCCGTAATAATGATATTGAGTCGTACCTAAAGCATCTCATTATCACGTCTACTACCAATATACATTCTGAGTCACCCACCGATCATGTACTACATGAGTTCAACTAGAAGCTGATGAGTACAGCGCAGTGAAAACATCTCGAACCCACATACGGACCTGTGAAGTGAAACAGAACATTTTCTGCAAAGATTCGTCTAGAATCAAGCACTGAGTTCAAATACCCAAACAAGGATCATGTCCTTCAGGATGGCAAATTTTTCAAAAAACATCAGACTTGTGAACCTATTAGTGGCAACTACCACTTCTTAAGTCAGTTTGTTTTAAGCTATGACTTCATCAAACGCTCAAACTTCTTCTAATGCCGTGATTTCATTAAGCATTCCTCTTTATTGTGAATTGAGAAATAATTTCTGCTATATTCCATTGAATAATATGTACAGAGTTGGCTATATATATACAATAACTCAAGCAATAGAAAAGGAAACTAACTAGGCTATCAAATCCCATGATTTATGGGATATTCTAACAGAATAGGAAACTAATCAAATCAGCCTAATTCTAGGGATACAAATTGTTACAAAATCTCCTAAAACCTGGTTGCACATTAATCACGTTTTCCCACACTCTTAGTAGAAAACTATGATGAAACAATGGAATTCATATATTGCAACATTGATCACCACAGTTAATTACAACATTTAATTACAATTTTGTGTTTCTACATAGTGGTTTATATAGCTCTAAAAGGAGAAGTTGTCTTTCCTAATATTAAAGAGGAAAATAGGGAAGACAACTTTTCTTAATATTAAGGAGCAAATTGTAATCAAATGTTAGGCTATTGTAAGGAACAATTTGCTCCATAAAATTAAGCTTATTGCAAGGAGCAATTTGCTCCTTAATATTAGGAAAATTTGTCTTTCCTAATATTAAAAAGGAAAATAGGGAAAACAACTTTTCCTAATATTAAGGAGCAAATTGCTCCTTACAATAAGCCTAATTTTATGGAGTAAATTGTTCCTTACAATAGCCTAAAATTAGGGAACTAAAGTAATATAAACTACTATAATATTTCATATTTCAACACTCCCCCTCAAGGTAGGGCGAAGATATCGACGAACCCAAGCTTGACAAGAGCTGACAAGAGAAGTGATGGTTGATATTACAATAAACTGACGACTCCCATCAAGAAGAACAAGTGACTGCATGCAAGCCATGCGTGGACCCAAGGCCAAAGGCCACCTATGACTGGACCAAAATCCCACCATCAACGACGCACCACCAGTGACTGGTAAGACCATGAAACCATGGCAAAGCGCCTGAAAACAATAGGCAAACAACAAAAAGTACGTGACAAAGGACGTACCAACCCCGAGAGGCTCCAAACCAAGAGAACAAACTAAGTCTCAAGCCAACAAAAGTGGAGAACATATCCACCGGAAAACCTCCACACAAATTTCCACGAACAATAGTAGAAATCACAGTCAAAAAATGGGCTAAAAGGAGCCAGACACTCGGCTACAATGACAATAAAGAGATGGCAAGGGCCAAAGGCAGCCAGACACTCAGCTACGATAACGATAAAGAGATGGCAAAGGCCAAAGGCAGCCGAACACTCGGCTAAGATGACGATAAAGAGATGCCAAAGGCAGCCAGACACACTCGACTACGATGACGATAAAGAGATGGTTTTTGTTTTTGGTTGAGGAAGCGTAAAGAAGCTTTCCCGTATTTCTGATTTTTTTTTTTTATATAACATTTTGGCTTTGATACAAAGTAGAAAACTAGGGTAAAACAATAGAATTCATAAATTGCAACATTGATCACCACATTTAATTACAACATTTAATTACAATTTTGTATTTCTACATAGTGGTTTATATAGCCCTAAAAGGGATAGACAACCTTTCCTAATATTAAGGAGGAAAATAGGGAAGACAATTTTTCCTAATATTAAGGAGCAAATTGCTCCTTACAATAAGTCTAATTTTATTGAGCAAATTACTCCTTACAATAAGCCTAAAATTAGGGAACTAAAGTAATATAAACTAATATAATATTTCATATTTCAACACTCTTCATTAAGGATTCTAATCTCCTTGTTGTAAGAATGTAACAAATTTCCCAGAAACGTCTTAACAATAATCAAGTAGAAAAACAACACTACTCTTTATAATAATTCAACATAACACTTACAAGATAATTGTCCCACCATGCGCTCTGAAGATTAGAGTTTTAATGGCTTCTGGACTTACAAGAAGAATACAAGAAATAAAACTAACTTTGGAGTTGTGTTTAGAGGTGTGTTGTGGATGAATTTGATGAACTAGTGCATATTTATTTATAGAATTCAGCTAGCTCACCGTAAGAGACTTCCTATCAAACATTTTTCATCTTGGTTGGCTTTACCAACCATATTCAAAGTATTTACCATCCATATTTATCACATGGATGACTTCAATTGACCACATAGATGGCTAGTATCCAAACCAACTTCTAGGAAGCTTCCTTTAGTCAAATTTGTTGACTTTAGCATTGCATCATCCCAACATCATTTTAAGTAACTCCAAATTCCCGAACTTCTTTCTTGTAGTCATCGCGGCCTCTTTTGACCTCATCGACATTTAAGTCGGAATCATTAATTTATACTACTATATAATTAACGATACTTATTATGAGGTGGGACATTGACATATACCAACACCCCCTTCAATGTTTACCTCATATTGACTAAGTTATTGGGCCAACACCCAATGTTTGAAGATGCTTGCTCAACTGGACGCTCCCTAACGCTTTAGTGAAGATATTTGTACAATTATCTTCTATAGGGCAGTACTCCATGTAGATTTCACCTTCCTCAATCAATTCTCTCACATAGTGATACTAGATCTCTATGTGTTTTGTTCTAGCATGAAATACCGGATTCTTTGACATGACTATACAACTCTGACTGTCACATTTCAGCATTGTTGCTTCTTTTATTGGAATGTCAATATCAGTCATGATGCATCGTAGCCAAATAGCTTCACAGGATGCTACCCAAGTAGCCTTGTATTCCGTCTCTGTTAATGAAAGTGTAACAGTGGGTTCCTTCTTACTAGCCCATGAGATGATTCCGCCACTGAATATGAATACGTAACATGTAACAGATTTTCTTGAGTCAATATCACCAGCTCAGTCTAAGTCACAGTACCCAGATAAAGTATCTCCAGGCTTGTATGATATCCCATACTCCAACGTGCCTTTGAGATATTTGAGGATTTGCATCCCTGTTTGCTAGTGACATTGTCTCGGTTTATTTGAAAACCGACTAAGAACTCCCACAGCATAACTAATATCAGGTCTTGTATTGCAAAGGAATATTAAAATTCCTACCAACGTTCTGTAGAGCTTGTTATCAACTTGTTCTGAAAAATCGTCAATTAATAACTTTGTATTCACTTCCATTGGAGTGACAACTGGTTTACACTCGGACATACCAAATGTAGTCAAGAGCTCACGAACATATCGTTGCTGCGAGATGAAGATAGTATGAGATTTTTGCCATACCTCGATTCCCAAGCAATAATGAAAAAGACCAAAATTTGTCATTTCAAATTTTTGGCTCAACCATTCTTGTGTCTTCCGAATATTATCTTCATGGTCACCAGTGATTACAAGATCATCTACATATAGGACTACAATTACGTTTTTTCCTTGTTCACTTAGAACATACAAGTTGGCCTCTGATTTGCTTCTACAAAAATCATGCTGCAAGAAGAAAAAGTTTATACGTTTGTACCAAGCTCGTGGTGTTTGCTTTAATCCATATAAAGCCTTTTTCAATTTGCAGACTTCTTCTTCTTCACCTGGTATTTAGAAGTCAGGGAGTTGTGCAACGTAGACTTCTTCTTCAAGTTGTCCATTAAGGAAAGCTGACTTGACATCCATTTGATGTACAATCTATCCATAATGCGCGGCAGCTGCAACAACTAACCTGATTGTTGTCATTTTTGCTGTTGGAGCAAAGGTTTCATATACATCGAAACCTTCGACTTGCAAAACTTTTTGTGCTACAAGGCATGCCTTATATTTTTCAAGACTTCCATCTGCCTTGTACTTCACTTTTCAGATCCATTTGGTAAAGATGATTTTTCTATTCAGTGATTTTTCAACGATCTCCCAAGTATCATTTTTCATGATACTATCATACTTGGCTTGCATAGCTGCTCTCTAATTTGGATTTGACATGGCTTCCTCTACAGTTATCGGTTCCTTTACCGTCTTTATGATTTGGGTCATCAAAACCATGTTTAATAACTGTTGTTCTGATAGATTTTTCTCTTCTATTCTCTTTGACCTTCTTAGCCCATCTTTGAGCTATTGAAACCACTGAGGTTGTGGCTTCCTTGTGGGTACAACAGGTTAGTCTTCAGTCTCCTCATCATTAAAGACTTCTTCATTGCTTAACGGTCGTTGTTCAGGCACTTGGTGGATTACTTCATCGGTTGATGACGAAAAGGCAGGACTGCTATCCTCCATTGAGTGTGGTCGCTCATTAAACACCACATCTCGGCTTATGATCACCTTCTTGGCCTCTACATTATAGAGTCTGTATGCTTTAGACTCTTCACTATATCCCAAGAAAATTCTCTTCTTGCTCTTCTTGCTCTTGTCATCTTAGTTACCTAAGATGAGTCGGGATAATGCAATGCTAAAGTCAACAAATTTGACCAAATGAAACTTTCTAGAAGTTGACTTGGATGCTAGCCACCTTTGTGGTCAATTGAAGCCACCCATGTGATAAATATGGGTGGTAAATACTTTGAACATGGTTGGTAAAGCCAACCAAGATGGAAAATGTTTGATAGGAAGTCTCTTATGGCAGGCTAGCTGAATTCTATAAATAGGTATGCATTAGTTCATCAAATTCATCCACAACACACCTCCAAACACAAACCCAAAATTAATTTTTATTTCTTGTATTCTTCTTGTAAGTCCAGAAGCCATTGAAGCTCTAATTTTGAGAACGCACGGTAGGACAATTATCTTGTAAATGTTATATTGAATTATTATAAAGAGTAGTGTTGTTTTTCTACTTCATTGTTGTTAAGACGTTTTTGAAAATTTTGTTACATTATTACATGGTATCAAGAGCTTAAGGGGCTCTCAACAACAATCTTGTCTAGTAAAGCTCAACAACTATTACTACTCAAGGTGCTAATTCTTCTTCTATCAATTCTAGTTCCGGTTTAGTACCGACAATTCGTATCCGTCCCCCTACCTTCACAGAAGGAAAGCTTGATGGCACGAACTACCTGTTGTGGAAGTTCAAAATCTCTACGGTTCTGGACCTCTATGAACTCCTTGATACAGTGTTAGGCACAGATGCAGAACCAGTTGCAGTCCGTGCTGAAGATGATACAAAAAAGACCACTCCTCCAGATCCTCTGCTTGTCAAAGAATGGAGGAGACGAAATGCTGATGCACTTTGTGCAATTGTCACAAGTGTTCAGGATTCCGTCCTCACTCTTATTCAACACACAACCAAGGCATCTGAAACTTGGAACATACTGAAAAATCAGAATGAAACAAGGAACCAGACTTGCATTCACAACTTGGAGAACTAGTTAACTACTAAGAGATTAAGTGAAGATGAAGCAACTGAGTCATTTATCAATAGGATGAAAAACCTACGTGATCAAATGGCTACAGTTGGTATTTCCAAATCATCCGAGGAACTAGCTCGAAGGTGTATTAGGGTGTTGCCTTCAAAATATGACAGCCTTGTGACAGCACTCAATACACAAGTTCGCATTCCTCCTTTATCGTTTATAGAATTCAACTAGCCCACCATAAGAGACTTCCTATCAAACATTTTTCATCTTAGTTGGCTTTACCAACTATGTTCAAAGTATTTACCACCCATATTTATCACATGAGTGGCTTCAATTGACCACATGAGCGGCTAGCATCCAAGCCAACTTCTATGAAGCTTCCTTTGGTCAAATTTGCTGATTTTAGTATTGCATCATCCCGACGTCATCTTAAGTAACTCTAAATTCCCTAACTTTTTTCTTGTAGTCATCGCGGTCTCTTTTGACCTCATCGACATTTAAGTCGGAATCGTTAATTTATACTACCATATAATTAACGATACTTATCATGAGATGGACATTGACATATACCAACACTTCTTACCCTGAGAAGTTTGTGCAACACCTTCCACAAAGTATTTTAATTTTAAATTCTCTTAACAAAGAATCCAAAGCGTCCATATCCTTCAATCTCTTGTAACATAAATACTCCAGCAATCTATACCTCTATGATTACCTAAGATATTCCATGACGCAAATCACCCACCAATCACCAAAAGATTATGAGACTAATAATAAAATTACTGCATTCTCTCTACCAATGAGAAACAGTGAGAGATACACTTCATATTGGAAGTGATCCTCAGAAGTAAACAGTGAGAGATACACTTCATGTTGGAAGTGATTCTCAGAAGTACTCAGCGACTTTCAGTTAGCTAAAACAGTGAGAGATACACTTCATACTGGAAGTGATTCTCATAAGTACTTAGCGACTTTCAGTTAGCTGTTGTCGAAAGCTTAACAGTCAACTCTAGTTCTTTTGCCTGCAGCGCAAGCAGTGAATCTATCCTTAAACTAATGAGCAGCTTCAATTAACATCTGCTTGTCATATTGGTACTTACCCGCTTATAAGAAACGGATTCTAGGATCCCTTTGGTTGATGACAAAATCTTGTTGAATGCCCTTATACACTACTTTGTACTGTAGAGAGAGTACAAGATCAATTCGACAAGGATAAGGACATTTACCTGTCAAATTTTTTTTATTTCCTCATAAGGTTTGGTTAATCCTTAAACAAAGAAGCAGCTTTGCCTAACATCTGTTAGGTGTATTGGAACTCACACCCTTAAAAGACACAAAGCCTAGATCCCATTGGTTGATGATAGAAATTTGTTGAATGCCCTTTGACACTACTCCTTTGCACTATCAAAAGAGCACAAAATCATTTTGACAGAGATAAAGACATTATCCTGTCAAATTTGTTTTTATTTCCTCAGAAGATTTGCCTTCTCAAAAATCCTTTCACGATTGACAAGGACTATTTTTTGAGGTGTTCTGTTCCACATACATATGACAGCCACTGAACAGTCCCTTCTACAGATATATCAAAGTAAGAGAGCAAGCGAGAAACTAGATGTTCATGTTAGGAACTCAGGAAAATAGAAACATTGAGAATTTCTAAGTAGGGGATATCATTTTATGAGAATTTCCGCCAAATCAATTGCATGTCCCTAAAAGGTAGAAAATCGTGATCTCTAAACATAATTATTGCAGAAATAGTTTTTTACAGAACATGACAAAGTAAAAAGAGAGAGAGAAAAGTATGACCAAAAAAGAGAGAGAGAGAAAAGGAAATTATGGATTATGTGAATAATATACCTAACCTAAAATGTTACTAATCGTTAATTATCTAGCGTATACCCTGCTTAGTTGTGTTTTTTTTTCCTTTTCAGAACCTAGAGATTATCCCATGGTATACCCTGCGTAGTTGTATTTTCTTTTTCCTTTTCAGGAATGCTTCTGTGCATATATAATGCAAATGGGAATGCTCTTTGAACCAGGAGATTATCCCAAATTTGCTATTCAAAACAGATTTCATAAGCATTATATTGGTTTAGTTACTCCTCTAAATAAAAAGAAAAAGGTAAAGAAATGGTTTTGTGTTGATGCTGACAAAACATATTATTTCACATAGACATTATAAAAGAAAGAATCAAGGAAGCTGTGATTATCCATAAGACAATCAAAACAAGTCAGGCCTCAAATCTAGCAACAAATTTAAATTGCTCCTCTAGTTGTTTCCTTACGCCTTGGCAGCTTGACTATGCTTGCAAGAGAAATTTGAGGTATCTTGCCGTTGACATTGAGATGAAAGAGTAGCCATCCAAAAAGGAATGTTTGCTTCTTTTTTCCGAGAAAAACAGGAATTTTCTAGCTTAAAATCATATAGAACTGCATATGGGATCCCAGCTCAGATGCTCCTCTTAAGCAACCACATATCTACATGCATTGGCTAGGCAATCCAAGTATTGTACAGTATCAAAAAGATCTTAAATACAGAAGCGCAAAGCTCATAAAAGATTGCATAATGTGTGGGGCAAAGAGTAATGCTCAAAAATATCAAAACCCGTTATAAAGAACCATGCCCTCTGTTCATTGCTCTACCACCAAAAGGAATTCATACGATACTATTGTTCTGCACTAAAATTACTTCTTGAAGCTCACATCCTCCAAACCCTCCCCCCGGCCCTTTGTTTTCTTTTTCTCCTTCCTCTATCATGCTTGTCAGGCCTTGCATCTTTTTTTTTTCTTTTTTGGTCATTGGCCTTGCATCTTGCTCTGGCCAGCCTGCGTGTCGCTGTATCTCTTCCAGAGCCACCTAGCCGTATTGTCTCAATTTCTAGGAAGTTGTTCATAATCTCCAACTTCGGATGTAACAACTCCTGTTTGAACTGAGAAAAATCCACAAAGTACGGATCTAATTATACAATCTCGACCACAACCTTGATCTAAAAGCTCTCCTCTTTCTTACCTCTATCCGCCTATGCTTTATCCTTTGTAATAAAGTTCTCTAGCTTTCAGCCAAAGAAAAACTTGAACGCTTTTGCACTCATCATATCAGTGTCAATCCAGCTAGCCTACCGTCTGTAAACATTTTATGTACATCGTAGATGAAACACCCAATCAATTGACCACTTAAAGCAATTCGTCAACTCCAAATTGCTAACTAAATATACGTCCCAAGATTTACTGAGACCAATCGAAATTTGCAAGCAAAGTTGAACCTTTTCACATTTTAGTAAGCACAAAATAAACATTCACAATCAATATTTTGGACACCAAAGAATATAAACCAAACTAAGACTTTTATTCCACTAGGTGAGGTCGGCTGTGTTGATGTCTCAAATCTATAAGAAGAATAACGCTACCCTCCTCTTTTCCAGGTTTGGGACCGGAAATACTCAGTGTAAAACCCCTGACACAGGCGGGGTAGTACATCGAAAATATAGCATGAACAAACAAATCAAGAAGAAAAACAATAAGAATCCAAATCCTTATGGCCCAAGGTCCTAACACTAGCATTTTCCTTTAAGTACCCTTATGAAAGGTACAAAATTAAACCTTTGCAAAGCAATAAATGAATATGTTAAAAAAACAAACATTATTCTACTACTTAAATTCAATAAATGAATATGTAAAGAAAACAAACATTATTCTACTTAAATTCATACAAAAAGAGAACAAAAAAAGAGTGGACTAAGAGATGAAAGAGTGCTTACCCCATACAAGCAAGGAAGTCACTGATCCAAGCACTGAAAGAACTGTACAGCATCATATACCTAAACATGTAGTAATCAAATTTTTAACTAATCTTTTCTTCACTTTTCCAAATACCCAGATCATAGAACCCCAAAAATCATTATTTTGTTTTTCAAGATTCCCAAACAATATAGCCTGCAAGATTCTTCAAGAAAATTAAATATTTTGACACCCTCTATGCTTTACAAGCTATGAAATTAAATTTCATAACCAAATATGATATGCAAAGGTTGAGTTAATTTTTCCATTTTTTGTATTCTTTTTTTTTTGTTGGGGAAAAAAATTAGGTTAGTATATGTAGATTATATAGTCACCTGGTACAGTAGTTGTAATGAGAAAAAGCAGCCGCCACTTAAAAACCAACTTTATCTAGTACTGCAACTGTTTGTTTATCCATCTTTTGTTTGTTTGTTTCCTGCGTTTAGACTTGGAAAGTAACGTTGCGTGTCTGGTGAGTGGTGAAAACAAATGAGTGTTCTACATATATATATATATATATATAGAGAGAGAGAGAGAGAGAGAGAGAGAGAGAGAGAAATTTAATACTAACCCAAAAATTTATTTATTTATTCACCCCTTGTTTGGTTTTTTGCCAGGGTTAAGAAATGATGAAAAGTTAGATAAATGAATTATAAAAGAAAGGAATAAAAAATAAAAACCAGAAAGAACATGAGAGAATTTTATAGTTTCTTATTTAGAATAGGAAAAGAGAGTGAAAGGAAATGATAATTTTAAATTAAAAATATTAAGGTAAATATTTTTTATTCTTTTTATGTTAAATAGTTAGATGATTTTTTTTCTTTTTTTCTTATCAGAAAGGATATATTTTGGTTTACCAGATGGTTAGTGGGCGGTATATGTTAATTTGAAGTTCCAGTTATGATATATTTCATTGATATGTGAAAATTATCAAAAGAAAACCTAACTAATTTTGGTGGGATCTTTATTATCGATTAAGAGTTTATCTAGTGGAAGAGGAAAAGATATTGTCCAACTCCAAGGTAGACAGTTGAATAACATGAATTTTGCTACCTATTTTACTACCCTATTTCTAAATCTTCTAAGGATACCGAAGGTAGCTTGAAGGATTACAAGGATTAGGGTTTTGATATCACTTAGAAGTGTTAGAGTTAATTCGATAATCTTTGAGAACGAGTCGAAGGTTGTTATCAAAATCATCAAAGGTTATTGTTATCCTAATTCATATAGATAGCAAAATAATTTTCACTAAATGAAATAGAAAATCCCACAATCACTCTGTTATTTTCCTTCCTCAAAAATGATTTTAAACAAAGCAAGTGATCCTTATCCCTTCCTTTCTTTCTTTTCCTTTAAAAAGAACAATTCAATCATAGTATTATTGTAAAGTAGTTTTCTTTTTTATTTTTTTTGGTCAAATATTGTAAAGTAGTTAATGATTTGCTGTAACTATTAATGCTTAGTTGGCTGCTGGTAATTTGTTGATCCAAAATAATAAGTAAACGCTAAGCAAATTAAGACTTGAATTAATTGTAAAAATTTAGCTTTTAAACTATAGAGCTTTAAATAATAAAATTTTAGTTAGAAGTATTACTAAACAAATGTCGGTTGGTTGTTTGGTTAATGTTGGGTAATGTTGGACTTTTAAAAATTTTGATGACAATATTGAGATTTTAAAATTTTAGAGGGATATATTTGAAAAAAAAATAGTTTACTATTTATGTAAAAATAACCTTGCAAAAGCCTTTTTTTTAAATAAAAAAAAAACCCTAATTAGAACTTTTTATTTTTAAGCTTTTTTTTAGCTTTGATTTTTAACTAAAAGATCTTTAGAAAATGGGCCAAACAATTAGCCCCGACTTCTAAACTCCCATAAAGAACTTTTAAATGTTTAAAAGTTAGGCCTAATAAAAACTAAGTTATTTTGATTACTAGATTCAATAAAGTTGTAAGAGTTAAATGATTTTATTAATTAAATTTACTAAAGTATTTTAATCAATTCTATAAAGTTAGTGGTAGCTATAGTCTCATTTGTATTGAACTAAGATTATAAGATTTTCTTTGTAAATATATAAGTAAAGTTGCTTGGTATCTAAGCTAGATCGTATGAATAATTGTGACCAAATTGTGATTGGGAATGAAATGAATCTCATAAAGCTTCTACATTTAGGATTGTACAAAGGAATATATTCTCTGCTCTATTAGGAAACGGTGTCAGTTGTAACAACATAAAGTATGAAAAATATCTTACAAAATTGTCTTTAATAAGTTTGTACTTTACTTTTGAAATCAAGTGCACGGTTAATAAATGTGTTAAAGTATATTTAACTAGTTTAGGAAATATTCAAGTTTTTTCTTCTTATATTAGGTTTCAAGTTTTCTTATTAAATTATATTCTAATTAGTCTAATTCTATATTTTTATTCTCTAAGTTATGATGCCTATAAATAAGCACTCTCTTATTGTATTTCTCAATACTAAGATTTCAAAATGTAATCTTTATCTCTTTATCTCTTCTAGAGTCACCGTTGGCTCCTATTGCTTTCAACATACATATATTTTCTCTCATGTCTTCTCTTTTCTTTTTCTTTCAACATGGTATCAGAGCTACCATCCTGGTAGCCTGTGCTATTTTCATTTCATAATTACCACCATCATCGCTGTCGTTATCTAAAATCTTCGTATCTCTTTATTTACGACTCGAATACCTTTATTTTTGTATTTAATCCGTTAGACCTTTATCCAGGGTTTTTAGATCCTCTTGTGTTTGGTCTCTATATATCTCGATTCTATTCAGACCATCTAGTGTTATTTATGGTCTATGTTTTCGTGTTCATCATGGCTTTGCAAATTGCATAGCCACCACTATTTCTCTCGATTTTGTTCAGACCATCTTATATTATCTATGATCTCTGTTTCTCTTTCATCGTGGCTTTGAAAATTTCATCAGCCACCGTCGTTTATTTTTGTGTTTTTCGTGACTTTAAAACTATATCAACCACCATCTTTCATCCTTGTGTTCTTTGTGGTTTTGCTTATCACTCGACTAAATCTCGCTCATATTAACGTTGTCTTATGGACGTTCTTTTGACTACTTTGATCAACACTTCCAATACGCCTCAACAATTCAGTTATCAAACTCAAGTTGGTCTCCGTTCGTCCTACTTGAGTTTGAGGGGGACTGTTAAAGTATATTTAACTAGTTTATGAAATATTCAAGTTGTTTCCTTCTTAGATTAGTTTTCAAATTTCCTTATTAGATTATGTCCTAATTAGTCTAATTGTATATTCTTCTTCTCCAAGTTATAATGCCTACAAATAGGCACTTTTCTATTGTATTTCTCAATACCAATATTTCAATATATAATCTCTATCTCTTTCTCTCTTTTAGAGCCACCGTTAATAGTGACTCCTATTATTTTCAAAATACATATATTTCCTCTCATGTCTTCTTTTTTCCTTTTATTTCAACAAAATAATTCCCAACTTTTGATTCCTATAATATGTCTTATTAATACTTTTTATATGTTTCTTTGGTGAAGCTGATATAGGATTCAAACATGAGAATTTTGTTCCGTACTTTAGTAGAAATGAAATTCACTGTATGTAAGATTCACTTGTCCCTAGGAGAGAGACAACCAACACTACCAGAGTCTTACCTTTCAAACAAGTCACCATGAGATTGAAAAGGAATTATCCTTCTCAAGAATTCTTAGGTGTTGGCAGACATCCTAACATTTTGTGTACTAAGAAAATCTCCCCCTATGAGAAAGATTGTTTCTGAATATTCAACCCTATTAAATAATAATCTCAAAGTATAATTTCCTACGTTTCATTTGACATTGTTTTCTATCCACACACAGTTTCAACTGATGGTATTTGCAGATCATTGCATTCTACGAATAGAATTGACATCAAATGTACTGAACCATATTTTGGTTCACTATCACATCATTATGTTATGTAATGACCAAACCATATTGGTTGTTCTGTGGTCAAGCAATCATTCAACTAACATGATCAATTATTGAACCTAGATATTAATAGCATTATTGAGGCTCTATCAGATATCAAGTTGCATGACATAAAAAGGATATCAAGTTGCTAATCAAGTGGATAAGTTTTGTGGGTACCTACCCTACAATTATTCTGGCTGCAAGAGTTTATTGAGAAATAAAACGAGATGGAGATTAATTTTTACTAACTAATTCAAGGTATGGTGAGAGAAGGGGCAGGCATTCTTCGTCTCTCGTACATGTGAAATTACATTTATTCCCTTAATTTTTTTCATTTATTTTAACCTCTTTGCCTCACTACCACTCCTAATCCGAATGACGCCCTATAATTTAAATAAAAAGTTAACCCCACTTTGACCCGTGACATTTAAGGTATATCTCAAACTCTTTTACCAACATTTACATTTACCCACAATTCCCATACCATTAAACATTGTTAAAATTTTTAAATAGCTACCTCTTTGACTTGTTGCAATTGCTTTATTGCCTATGTCCCATATTCTCACTTTACTTTGTTCTTTTCCTTTTCTTTTTTTTTTTTGAATTTAAAGAGAGGTTTAAGTTAATTTTACATCACTTTTAAAAGATGTTATACATTACCAATAGACCTTTGGTCTAGTGGTATGCCTCTCGTTATAAGTGTAAGAGATTACGAGATTAATTATTATGGGTGTAATATCTTTTAACCTTAAATCTTAAAAAAAAAAAAATTATTACACACTTTGATAATAGAACACCTTCTCGTACATACAACACTCTGAAACAAACTAGGACACCTACATAGACACGCAACGAGATAGCAATCCCACCGACACCACCCTCACTTGTTCCATCCCAGCAACACTAGGCACACGCAATACACTTTCCCGCACATACACGCACACCCACAATTGGCACTTTGTTGCGATTGGGATAAACAAATAGAAATGTTTTACCAATTCCATTCTCATGGCACTCCTATGACTTGGAGGAAGAAGCCAAATACTCAATTCAATACCCTAGTTTAAATCTTATCTGGAAACTAATAGAACTCAAGAAATAATTAAATAAATTATATGGGCTTGTTTAATTCCAATAATATTGATTTCCCAGTCAATTAGCCTAGATATTTGAAGAGCATGATTATCTAAAGGAAAAAAAAGAGTTATTTAAAGAGGATTTGAATTTCTTAATAACACAATAACGTCATTAGGGAGTTCAATAATAGTAAATTGATAATATAATTTTTTTTCACCTCCGGCTGCCCTCTACACCGGGATTTGAACCCTCACCACCTACAGTTTAAGGGAGATATTGATGCAATTTGAATCTGCTCGCATTTGACCGTGCATGATTTTCTTATTCCTTTGCCTAATTCTGTCTGCGGTAGATTCTTCATCCTATATGTAGAAGGCGTTTCCATTTCCATATATGGAGAAGTGAGCAGCTAGTTTGACAAATAGTAACGTACCTTCAGCAAAAAGAAAGACGGCTCAAGCTTTCCCAACTTCATAAAACCTTCGAGTTATTCTTCTATCCACTCGAATAGATGGAAGAATTTTCAAAAACCTTCTTATGTATAGTCAATCTTTACAAAGTGTTCTGGACATGCTTACCATGTAAAAATTTGTTTCAAAATTTTGACACGAGTAAAATATCCAAATGATGGTTAAAATGTGCACCTTCTCTATAAAATCATAACGCTAGTGTAATTCTCAGCGACATTTTTCCAGTAAACATTCCTTTATGATGACATCAAAGGCCTTATATCAGGCGAAATTGAACTAGTGAATAACTGACATGTATCTACTATTGGTAGTACTCTATCATTAAATACGTTAAAAATCTAAGACCTCTTACTAACTGGAATCATGACCAGGATAGGGGAGGATACGCGTTATATCACAATTTTGAATCAAAAGAGAGATTAAATGGCAGATCTATTCACATTATCAATAACCGAGCCAAAAATATTCTAGCATAGAAAATTTTAAAAAGAGAGAAGGGGTAAATCAGATTCTTAGTATCATTCTTCCCTATTTGTCCCATTTTAGTCCCTACTCTTTCAGGGACTAACAGTGATATATTTGTAAATATTAAGAATTAATAGTGATATATTTAGAAACAATGACGACTAATAGTGATATATTTGTAAACAATAGGGACTAACTGCGTGACTTTTGAAATAATAGGGACTAAAATGAAACAAAATGTAAACGATGAGAACTAATCGCGTGACTTTTGAAATAATAGGGACTAAAATGAGACCAGCTAAGGGCACCTCCGTGTGCACACAATATTACTGCAGATATAAGCGCAAAGAAACACAAACATGAACCAGGAAATACACACATGCGCACACATTGAGGATGCCCTTTTATTGAAAAGAATGCTTGAGCAAGAGCAGATATACAAAGACTTCCTCAGCAATCAAGACAAATTAAAAATTTGCATTGTCAAGATCCAGGGAGGCTAACTTGACAAGAAAAAGTGTATCATACTATGCTTTCAAGACCTTGCAGACCTATCACCTTGCTTTGTCCAATTTTAGTCCAGCCAGAAACCTAAATGACATCATTGATGACCAAAAATATATCATGGTTAACATGAAAAGTTTCCAGTGTACTAGGAAAATAAGAATTACCATGTTAGCATGTCATCACAACGCTTGCTCACTTCTTCAATCAGCACTCAATCATTGATAGCTATAACAACTCATTTACCTGCACCAATCTGTGTACTGAACAAGGTAGCAAAGCCAATTTAAATGGAAAAACCAAAAAAAGAAGTTAAATCTCTTTCAGCTGTTATAATGAAATTGAAGAAGTAAATATTGATCAACTTCTATTCACTGTGATTACAAGTCAATTTTACAATAGTACTAAAGAATAGCTCATGAAAGAGTATACTAAAGAGTATAAGAGGCATCTCACTGCCTCTTAGAGTAAAGCCAACTAATTCAGCTTGAGCAGAGTTCAAATAGCTTGCGCAAACAAAGAGTATAATGAATTTTTTTTTGGTCAATAAGAATAATGAATTAGGATTGACTTTCTATCACTATGAGTACAATTCAAATACAACAGAAAAGAATTACTCATGAGTTAGTGCTTTCCCGCCTCTTGCATCTGAGGGTATAGACTAGCTACTCACACTTTATCAGAGATTGCAAAACTTTGGTAAAGAAGATACACTGCCAGTAAAAAGGCAAAAAATCCTGCTTAGGTTGCAAAGAAGAGTAATTCTCAAGAAGGAATCCTTCTATCCTCGAATTCTCTTCTTATGATTTCGAATACCATTTCATTCCATGTATCAATTGGACCCGGCATGCACCAGTGCAAACAGTCCTGTGGCGGGGGCCTGCCATCTGGTCCTCGTGTTGTGATTTTATTTGGGTCAGGGCTTCTGTAAGGACCTGGATGCCCATCATGGCGATACGAGAAGACCTTTGTGATATCCATTAATTTCAATTTCGATTTGTTTGTTTTCTTCTTGATTGCATGGTTGAAACCTGTCACCTGTTTCTCGTGCATTATATTGGTAAAGTCATTTTCAACTAATTCACTATCCATCGCAGGCCTGGCCTTTCCTGTGCAAGAACCACCTGTATTCCAGGCTCCACGCTCATAATGATCTGGTGAAAAGGAACGCAAGATGGTTAGACCAGTGTAATTAGGATGAGTAACCATGGCACTGAGAATTGTCTCCACGGATATTCCAAAAGCTTCAATGTTGTTGATTTTCATTTGTTTAGACTTGTCTGGCCACCATAATTGTCCTCCCACAATCTCATTGTTCAAGATATAGACCGACTGCTTTACAAACCAATGGCCAGAGGAAAGGACAATAACATCAAAGCCTGTGATAAATTCCATAAAACTTTCATCAGGAGCGTCAAGGTTGAGCTTGGTTACACCAGCAGGAGCAAAATCAAATGGCTCAGATGTTTGGTGAACAAGCCAGGACGACCGTATTCGAACAATCATTGTCGATGTTGATCTGAAATAAAAACGTTGCATTTTTCGGTTTCCTCGATTTTTGGGAACTTCAACCTGGAAGAGAAAAACAAAAAAACACTAGGATCATTAAACGAACAACACCCCATCACATCCTAGGACCAGTATATATATAAGTAAATGAAACAACATACTTTTTATGCTTAGGGACAACATCTCTCTATGAATACTTTCTTTTCTCGTTCTTCAGGATCAATCTTTGCCAATACTTTCATTAATCAAATAAACTTACCATTGATCACTCAAAGCTCTTGTTACTTGAATCATCAGTCTTCTATGCGACACAGAACTTTTAGATCAAAATCTTGTTGATTTACAATATACACGTTATTAAACTAGACATCCTTTTTTATGCAGATCATAAATTTTAGGTTCATTACTGTGTATCCTGAGAATTTCAGTGGTTGGGGAAGGGCTCCTCATCCATCTCAAGAAGTTCGAAACCGCAAAGACAAAAATAGCGCAAAAAGAATGGAAATCTCACATGCAACAATAAGCAATTTTATATTACAATTTAGAGCTGAAAGTGGCCTGTGATTTAACCAAGGCACATCCTCTATATCTGGCTAATCTTTCTGTGAAAGGTTGTAATATTCAGTTTTACCCCCTCATATGCTAGTATGCCTTTTGCAGGATCTTTTAGCTTCACATTTTGTGTACTTCTTTATATTCCAATATTGTCTTGTGAATTTCCACAATCAACCCCTGGTCTCTACTCAAAGACAAACCAATAGGAAGGTCCATCTTTAAGTGCAGTCCTCAGGATTTTCAAACTATGCCAGACTTTTTACTGGTGAGTAACCATTCCGTGAGTCTAAAGCTGCTAATTCCTCCTATATCCTTCTTTCAGTGGAAATGTTTTGGAGAGGGTAGTTAAAAAATATGATGGGATTGATAGCCTGTAGTTATTTTGCCAACACCATCTCTCTCCCAACGAGGAGCTTTTTTCTTCCCGGGAATGAGGCAGAAGAATTCAAAAGTTGAAATCACTTTGCTCTACCCCCAAAAAGTAATAAAAGAAAGAAAACCCAGAGAAGAACGATAACAACATTTTAAAAGATAAGAGGAGAGAGAGATATATAGAGAGAATAAAAAATGGTCAATAATCAGATCATGAGTAAACATATAATAGTGAGAAATGGAAAGAGGACTTTCTTTAAAAGAAAATTCCGGAATTAAGCAAGCAGAAGCACAATATAGGATGACAAGACCGATAAAAGGCTACAAAACTTGTAGAATAGGATTTTTGAACACCCATACCGTAAAATTAGAATGATCAACTCTTTTGATACAAAGCACAAGGTTGACATTCTTGTGTCATACAAGAACAATGAATGGGATGAAGCATAGTATCCGATTTTCGGATGGGCATTCTTCATTTTTCGTGTTACTATTTCCTGTTGATCTTTTTATTTTATATTTTTTTTATTTTTGGGTAGAGATCCTGTGAATCATTAATTCATATTTCTAGGTTGATTGACAAGGCAATGAAGAGTGGAATTGAATTGTAGTACCTATATTTGCAAATTTCTCGGAAAAAAAAAAAATAGAATGATCAATTTTATACCTACCTGCCAAAGAATACACAGCATGGACTCCAACTGATTGCGAGCAATTGAGTCCCCAATAAAAGCTAATGTCTTTCCCCTCATTAACTCCAAAAATTTTCTCGGCTCAAATCGTGGGATATGACATTGATCAGGTTTCCATCGCCAGTTCTCATAATCTTTATCAGGCCTACCATTTCCTTGGCAATTCCGCGTCTGCGTCAGGACAGGACAGGAGTTATTTGTATATAATGGTCCTGCAGTATCATGAACCCATTTTCCATGGTACAGATCACATTCTGCAACAAAACCACAGAAACCCATGAAAAAGACTTCAAAGGAGAAGGGGGAGATAGGAGGAAAAAATAAAAAATAAAAAAAGAAGATATATAAAGATACACCCCTCCTGTTTAATTAAAGGATTTCTCCTGACAGCAAGGCTCTAACTAGCATGGTGACAGGACAAAAGGATGAAATTTCAGCCGAGGGCACAACACTGATTTCTAAGGTGTGTGATACTTCTTCATAAAGAGTCTGTGAATAGAAATCAACAAGTAAGAATTTCTCGATCTGTTTCAAACGGCTTTATGAATATGGCAAGCCACTATGTTCTACTTATATGATGTGTAAGTATCATCATAATTTCATGCTGATTGGATGCTCTATGAAATCAATGCCCCTCTTTGACTAGATCCCTTGCAACTAATGGTAAAGACTAGATCTGTCCTCAGTCCAGCACTTCATCCAGCCAGCGAGTCACAGTACTTTTCATGACTGTTATACAGCTCAATTGGTTATATTGCACTTGAAAAAGTTGTATAAATTAATGTCTTAGAAGCTTGAACCACCCAAATCAATTAACTTACGAATAAGGAATCACTGTCCACTCAACCAAAAACATAGAGAAAATACAAAACAGTTTAAAGAAGATAAACAGAGTGTTACTATAAAATTCTTATCCCTAAAGAGCTTTTCTTATTAAGCTTCTGTTATTACTTTTCCTTTTCTACGTATTCTTACTCATTCATAAAAAAAAAAAATTACAGGGTAATAATGTATGTATTCAATGTTTACAGATTTATATTGCAATATTTATCGGATGAAAACAAACTTGAACTGAAATGACAAAAATCATATAATAGAAACAATTTCATGTAACATCAGACACGAGAAAAGAACCATATCAAGAAATTACAATCAGAAAAGGAACAATATAAAAAACGGCAAGAAAGGCGTTACTAGCGAAAAGGCTTGGTACCTGAATCGAATGAATCAGCCTCGCTTTTCTTGGTGGATGCAGAAGAGGCCACAGCCTTTGTACTGCCACCAGAAGATGGAACACGATTTATATCCCCTGAATTTGTCTGCATTGTAGAATTTTCTGACATAGCAGATGAAGAACGTTTGACATTACCTTCTCCTTGTCCTGATTCAGAAGATGCATTCTTACCTCGAGACTCAGATGCCTGCTTCTGCTTCTGAACCTCATCTCCCTTATTATTACATTCACCATTAGATTTCTCACTCGTATTCTGATCAACTTCAGATGCCTGGTTCATCTTTCCAACTTCATTTCCCTTGCTACTACCTTGACCATCATCAGATTTCCGACTACTACCCTGATCAACTTCATCTCCATTCCTCTCTAGCGTAGTTGAATTTAGTACTCCCACATGTTTAATAACCTTACCGCTAATCGAAGTATCAACAACTAAATCATCAATGTCGGTCACTAGATCAATCTTTCGTGAATTATCGACCCCATGGAAGAAGTAATTCTGTACCTTATACCCAATTGATTGTGAAATCAATATTGATGAAGCGATAACTATAAACAATGTTAGACCACCCAATGAAGTTACAATAGTTAAAAGGGTCCTCGAACACACCATCATCCGATGGCCTTTAGGTGTTGTTGCAGCCATATTTATCCTCAATTCTCAACTAGCTTCTACCCCAAGAAATTGAATCTTTACAACAATATGCACAAGTTGAAATCTTTTTTCTCCAATATCACAAATACATACAAATTATCAGTTTTTAACGTCTTAATATTTGTCATAAGATAATTTCACACAAATTTACCCCAAGGACAAAATTTCACCCCAAGGACGCATTTACCATCAAACCATTTACATAAGCTGCAGAAGATGATAAAGAAAATAAAACAATAAAAATAAGATAAAAATGTGATAAGTTTCGTAATATAATGTAAAACAAACAGATGACTACATGCAAAACAAGAAGAGCAACATGTAGATATATATATGTTCACATGCACATAAATTCATGAAAACGTACAAGAAAATTAAAAAATATAAATATTGGGATTTTCGAAATGCTTACCTTTGGAAAGAATCTGAAGAAGGTTCAAGATGAGAGTGCCTTGAGAGATTTTTAACAAATGAAGGAAAAAATTTTGAGCGCAATTAAGGAAAATGAAAATAATTAGTGAAAATTGTTGCAATTAAGGAAAATGAAAATAATTAGTGCAATAGTTAGTAATTACGAGATGTTACGAGATTAATTTTTGTAATAAATTATTAATATATCTTGTGTGGTTTAAGACTCTCTTTAATTAAAAAAAAAATAGTTAATAACGTATCTGAGAAATATATTGGATCCGAAAAAAATAAATTAGTAATTATTAACAGATTATAATAAGGGACTCTAATTGTTGGCTAATCTTAAACGACAAAAAAAAGCTTTCTATTTTTTTAACTTGTTTAATCTGTGAATGAATGTGAATGGGAGGGTATATCAGTCATTTACGTGAAACGGTTAACTGCTTTGGCCTATTATAAGGAGTTGTGATTTTTTTTTTTTTTTTTTTTTGGGTACAATAGAGGTTAAAATCGTAATTAAAACTCAAAATCTCGATTTATAACAAGTCACTAGTACATACTTTAGCTCAGTTAAGAGTTAAACAATACAATATAACCTCAAATATTTTTAATTCTTTTAGCTTAACAATATACATATTATTACCCAAATTGATCACAATAGGATTCAAAGTACTATCTTCATAGGTATGTAACCAATTAAGAGTTCTTTAAATTATACATAATTAGCATAAAGATCTAATGTAGTCAGCTTAATTAAAACAAGTACACGCAATGTATATTGTATCAAAACAAATGTTATTTAACCTTAGATGAGGTCATTGATGCCAGAATAAAGGTTTTGAGCATAAATGAGATTATTAATAATATGACAGGGTGCTCTCAATATAAAATTGAAGTTGAAGTTGATAATGATACATAACTTTTGAAACCAATTAACGCAAAGAAGCATTTAAAGTATCAATAGCACTCCAAAATTTCTTGTTACAATACAAGAAAACAACTTCAAGACTTTTAGACACATTAAAAATAATTAAAGATGAGATTCAGTTTGATTTAAAATTCAAGAAAAGATAAACTACTTTTTATTCATATTTTGAAAAAAATATCATAGTCAAATTATTATAGAAAATATGGGCCTATGAAATACACAAAAATTTAATGTATTATCTTACAATTTAATAGAGATCACTAATTTTTTACATTGGTCTCAAGTCAGGACCTAAAATTTATTATTTAAAAGAGATTATTAATTTATCGAATATTAATTTAAAGAAGTTCTACTTTTTTGTGCAATGGAAGAACATAAGTTCGAATTTGAGGTCTTAAACCACAACAAATCATTGTTTGACTACTCTAACTGGGTTTAGATAATCTCTTTTACTTATTTTTTCATCTACTAGATGAGATGTATTATAGGGCATGAGATTTGGTTTTTCTAAATTTCAACCATTCACTTCAAATTTTAATTTTGAAAAAAGTAGTTAAAATAAATTTAAAATAAATGGTAAGATTTTGAAGAATCAAATATGATCGTTTGAAATTTATCTCATCTAGTAGATAAGAGAATCCAAGTCTACTCCAACTAACATTTGGAGCAAAAGATTATGAATTTTATTCACGATAATGATGACGTTTTAATTTGTGATTCGTGATTTGTGATTCGTGATTCCTAATTTTCATGTGTGTCAACATTTTACCACCAATTAGATCAATAAAGCTTTTTTTTTTTTTGTTAAAGGTAATATTATTAATTAAAAACAGGACATACATGGACTAACCAGACTGAAACTATACAAGAGCCCAGAAGAAACACGCGCATACGAACTAGAAAACATACAACTAGTACAGACAATGCTAAGGGGGATGAAAATCACTATACAGGAGGAAAGGGATCTATCAGAATTGCTAAAGTAATCCAAGCTGCCACAGAGGTCGCTCGAAATGAGCTGAGTGTGGCCAAGCGAAGAAGATAGGTATAGACAAGTATTGTGAACAATGGAGAGAAAATTCTAGTCATAATTTTGAGGATCTCGAATAACGTTCAAAAGTAACTGATAATATGTATAGAACACCAACACACCAAAAAATACAATATCATAAGTAAAGTTGAAGTTGTACATAAGATAGATAAAGAGAAAGTATAGACCAAAGAGTAGGAGAGAAGAAGAGAGGGAGAGAGAGAGGGAGCTCCGACTAGAAGCCGGAACCCCAACACCTGCAAGATGGTGAGAGTTGCCTAAAGATTGCTGGTGAAGATGGGGAAGAAGACCCCGAATTGCTAAAGACAAAGACGTTGAAGGCCGCGACTTGAGAGAAAAATTGAGCAGGGTGCTTTGCACCCCCTGATGTAGAGATATACACTGAATATGATCAATAAAGATTTATAACATGCGCCATTGCCATATGTCGTGATCATAATGGCAAGTTAGTAACTAGAAATACATGGTTTTTACCATGTCCCTCTCTAGTTCAAGTTGAAGCATAGTAATTGGTACACTGGAATAAAGTTGAGAATGAAATGACATTACCAACTCTTTTCAATTCCCATGCTTGGTATGAAGGAATAAACTTAGAAATCTCATTATCAAGATAATCCTATTCCTGCGTACAAGAGTGGAGCCAGAACGTTGAGGGGGCCGAATTTTTTATTTTTTTTGTATAGTGTTTTTTGGTCTAATAGAAAAGAGATTCAATTTTTACAGTTTTAAATTTTTTTTTTTTATAGTTTTATTAAAAAAAATTTGGTTATGGTTTCATATTACGGTACTTTAAAAGATTTGGTGAGCAAAATAATCATCTAAGCATATTTTTTAATATCAACTAGTTTACACTTTAGATGCACCAAAATATTATAATAATGCAATAGATAATAGTTATGGTTTAGTGGTTAGACATTAAATCAGATGTTATGAGTTGAAACCTAATTAGAGGTCATTTTATTTGGATATTAATTCTTTTTCATCCATAACTAAAACTACAAAAATAAATGCAATTATAGTAACTTGAATCCCTAACCATCAACATAATGCTATTTGTGACTAACCACCAAGCCCCCCCTAAATCTGCCCCTGCCCGTATACATGAGAATAGTTATTCTAGATCAAACACATAAGAATCTCATGTGTTTGAGAATAAACTTGACTACCACACCCTCATATAACATAATTTTTATATATAGTTTGTTTTACAATAATAATAATTAAAAAATATAATAATATAATAATAAAATTGATAATAATAATAATATTTTTTTAAAAAAATATACTAATAATTATTATTATAAAAATAATAAAAAATAAAAATAAAAATAAAAGTAATAATAACAATAATAATAATAATAATAATAATAACAATAATAAAATAGAAATACATTAATTATAAAAAATAATAATATTGATTAAAATAATAATAATGATAATAATAATAATAATAAATAAATAAACAAATAAAAGAAAAAATAATAATAATAAATAAAAATAAAAATAATAACAATAAAAATAAAAATTAAAAATATTGATTAAAAAAAATAAAAAAAATAAAAATAATAATAACAGCAGTATAATAATAATAATAATATACTATAATAATAAAATGACAATCTTGTCATATTATACAAGGCATTCCCAAAACTACTCTTTATTCCTAGAGCATACTAAACATGTTATTGTCATTTCCAAGTTCATTCCATTCCTTGACTTATTCTATTTTTATCCAAATCTATTCCAGTGTACTAATCGCTAAACACTTGTGTAGTTATTTCAAACTTTTAGATTATTTTGATTTTAAAAAAACCAAGAAAAAAAACTTTGCTACAAATATGTAATACTAGAGGCTAATTTCAAAAGTTTATATAAGTAATTTCCAGTTCAATTGTACCATGAAAGTTCAAACTCACTCGAGAGGAGATAAATTTTTTAATTTAGAAGTTGAATCATTTGATTAAAGTTTATAAAGAGATTTGACCATAATATGGTTGATTGGCTATCGAAAAACTTTACAATTTTCCATTTAATTGGTGTTAATATTCTGTCTGACTTAATTGCATACTAAATTCTCATCATAAAAAAATTAGATTTGTATGCAGGGACGGAGCCAGGAATTTTTGTCAGTGAGGGCTAAAATTTATAATTTTTGAACTATACAAGTATTTTTTTCAAAAAATACATAGAATTTTAACGTTTTTATGGATTAGTGGGGACTAAAATCCATAATTTTTGAATTGTACGAGTACTTTTATTTTTTAGTGGGGGCTAATTAATTTTTTTTAACTAAAAATACATAGATATCTAATTTTTTTTCAAAAAATACATAAGAATTTTAACATTTTTATGGGTCAGTGTGGGCTGAAATTCATAATTTTTGAACTATACTAGTACTTTTATTTTTCAGTGGGGGCTAATTAATTTTTTTTAACTAAAAATGCATAAATATCTAATTTTTTTAAAAAAAATACATAAAAATTTTAACGATTTTTATAGGTCAGTGGGGGCTGCAGCCCCCACTGGCCCCAATATAGCTCCGCCAGTGTTTGTATGGTCCTTTGGGGTGTATAATTTTTTTTTTTTTTGTTGATGGAATTATCTTGAAATCTAACCAAACAAAAAAGATGTGCCTTACTCTTGTTTTAGGTAACGCATAAAGAACCAAGCCATGGAGTGTACTTGATCAACTAGACAAGGCAGCAGAACAAAAGAAAAAGCAAGATGACTGCAAAAACAATTTTGATTGGAATGGTTTCACAGGTCATAACTAATATGTTGAAAGGACCCACTCAAGAAAATAACCCTAAAAAAAATTTTGATTTATGACTGCAAAAATTTGAGCAACCAGCTAGATATTGGGTGAAGCACGTGTATCAGGAAACTAATCGTTGTGCTAACTGACTAGTTAATTTCAACCTCTGACACTCATTATGTGTTTATAGTATAGAGAATATCCCTCATCCTCCACTTGCTCTACTGGGAAAAATATAAAAGGGCATAGACATCTTTTAGAATATATTGTGTAATTGGCTTTTGTCTAGTGAAGGTGAAAAAAGGGAAAAAAAAAGAAAAAGAAAAGAGGAAGATTCAATATTCTGGCATTGGCTCGGTCCATCAAAGCTTACAAAATTAAGGTCCAAACTTAGTTCGTCAAGGTCAAACTAAGCTCACTTGTTTTATTTATTTTTCATGAAACTTAGAAATTTTTGTTTACAAGAAGATAACCAAAAGTAGTTAAGAAAAAAAAAAAGAAGTTCAACATAATGGGTTGTGCATTCTATTTCTTGAAGGGAAATATTGTGATTTATAAGGTGAAGAGTTATACTAAGAGCGCCACATTTTTTTTTTAAAACTAGAAAAGATTAATATCTTAATCATAAAAGGATATATTAATCATTGCAATTTTCTAATTTAGTAATAACTAAATGAAATTGTTAATGGTGCAATGACGTCTTGTGAATGTGGATTAATTAAGAGTATAATCTTAAGATTCCCAAAAGGATGAGAGATAAAAGGATCGATCAAGAATAAGAACAAGATTCACATTAATTAAGAGTATAATCTTTTGAACCATGCATGCATCGGGTCGGAGTGGAATTTTTTATTTATTTATTTTTATGGTCAAATGAAATTTCAATTAATACGACCTAAACCACCTAGTCAATCCCCACCCCATTTCTTGTCAAAACCCCCACCCTTTCCTGTCACCCCCTATTCCGCCACCCCTACCCTCCCGACTTTGTGTGTCAACCTTGTGTGAATTGTGTGTGGGTGTATGGATCGTGTGCGAGCTCTCTGTGTGTAGATCGTGCATGTGAGTGTTAGTTTGTGAATCGTGTGTATATGTGTATGGGTATATCTGAATTGTGTAAGTGTGTGTAAATTGAGCTCTGTGTGTTAGTTGTGTGTGTGTGAATTGTTTGTGTGAGTTGACCCAAAAAAAAAAAAAATTGTGTGCGTGTGAGAAAGAGAATTATGGGTTTGGAAAAATAAAAAGAAACGAGAAAGAATGAAAAGATTGATTTACCTAACACATACTAGTAATTCTGTTAAAATTAACGATTTTTTAATGACAGGACTAGTTTGAATAAGTTTGTAAAACAATGAGGATTAATATGTATTTTTTGTGACAATGTGGACTAAATTAAGTGTGACAACATTAGGAACTAATGGCACAATTTACCAAATAAAGAAAACATATCAAGAATAAAATTATGGTAACTACTAATATATGGGCATCCAATGAAACAAAGAAAATTTTACAATAATCAAATATGCATCCAATTATAGTTCTCATAGTTTTAATTTTACCTTATTTTAAAACCTTAAAATCTAATTATTTTGAAGTTACTTTTGCTATCGAATCAGAATTACAAAACTCAAATTATTTTCATATTTGACTTCTTTTTTAACATCTATATTTATGTTCATCATTTGTTCTAATCCCATTTATTTATTGAAATTATGTTCTTTAAATTAATCAGAAATTCGTATATTTCTAAACGCTAATAAAAAAAATCCATATGTTACCCCAATTTCCATGAGAATTTGGAAACAGGGTGATTTGGAAACGGGGTGGGATTGAAGTATTGTTTCCATCCAATCGCTCTTCCTTCCGAAGAAGGTGAACAACTTATCCACTTCTCGTACAATTGTGTCTATAACCATCCGGTGGTACTTCCACAGAGACTACTTTACAGGCGTCTAATCCTTTCAAGTGAATATTCGGATTAAAGGAATATCATCCGAACAAAAGCCTGATTTTTACCTGAAACCTACAGATCTGCTGAAGAGCAAATTGTAGTTGATCAAACTGAGGCAGTATTTAAAGCTGTTTCAATCGATCCAGCCGCAATGGCATAGCCATATCCATTTTTTCTAAAGGAATGCATCCTTGATGTAATCTGCATTTATTCTTCAAAATTCATTCCACCAATAATGTGATCTCATACACATAAATGTGCGTAAAAGAGTAGAGAAAAGAAAACCACAACCATAGTAGAACAAATCATGATCCAGAAGCAGAACAACAACGGCCAAATTGAAGGACAATAAAAGTATATTATCTGTAGGCAAGTCAAGCTTCACACTTGTTGCAAATTACTTTCTACTGCTTACTTCTCTGATTGAAGAAAAGAGCAGGCAGACCCACCCTCCACCATGGCGTCACGGAGAACTCTGTCTTTTTTTGGGTTATAAGAGAAGGGAGACCAGTACGGAAGCTTTGGCCGAGTGAAGTCTCCTGTTTGCCACTTGTTACCAAAGACCTGAAAAAGAATGTCACCAAATAGAATTAGTTTATTTGTTCTTAATAGACTCTTAACAACCATGAGAAAAGCAAAAAACCGGAAATAAACTTGGAAGGTATACATCAGGCAGTTAAAATTTTGAAGCACCAACACTGGATTGTAGTAGCTTCATGCATATAGTACATTGTAAAATAGTTATCAAGCTTCTTTGCACATCTCCATCACAGCGAGAGGGAGGGGCTAAATGATGAAATTTTAGCTTCCATCCCCTCATCTCCCCCCAAACGGGAAAAGCAAAGGAAGAGGAAGGACACAAAATGAATCAACTTAAGCACAAGTATCTGCAAGGGATCTGAAATCAGATTCTCTCGAGTGCACAACATTTTCTTCACAAAAATAATCACAAACTTTTCTTCGTTGAGATATGTAACCCTTCACAATAACAAAGTGATTACTTAACTGCAATAACAACCATTAGATCTTTCTGGCAGTGAGCATTACCTAGATCAATTCATGAGAACCATTTCCTCTTAGAACGACAAAATTATTTCTTGTGATCTTCTCTGGTTTTGAGCATTGCATAGCTTTTATTCTATATGCCTTGTCAAGTGTTTTTGGCCATTATTCTTGGTCCCAAAATAGCGGTCTATATCAAATTCTATAAAACCTGCAAATAGTAAATGGTTTTAATTCAAGTTTATCACACTGGTAAGTACTAGTTGTATTCCCAGGGAAAAAAGGGAAAACGAAAGGACATGTAAAGTTCTAAAATTTCATGTAAAATCTTATGGTTGTTGAGTTACACCAAACCTTTAAGTTTTAGTGACAGCCAACTCCATAGAATATTGACATGCTTATTTTCAAAATGCGAATTATAATTGTATTCATGTAAACGAAAGATCATACATTGAAGTGAATGCTAACAAGAGCACTTTCCAATGCTAAGAGAAGCATATCTACTTTCTTTAAAAATAAGAGGCAAAACAATTTTACTTTCATGTGCAGGCAAATGTAAACTTCACTTGGAGTATCAAATGAGAACTATAAATTATGTTGATGTTACTGCTCATTCTAAATAGTGCATCAAATAGTAACCTTCGACTTGCACATAGACTGACACATTCTTTTTTAGATAAATAAATTAAACATCAATACAAAAGAGACTAGTAGAGACTTAGCAAAAAAAAAAAAAAGAGAATAGTAGAGATGCCTACGTAGGGGGCAGTGGGCCTTCATAAGCAAATGTTGACATGCCCTGTCGTTGCTTGTGCTTGGGATTTGCCGTGCATAATACATATACTCGGCCTCGTCGTTTGACTGTCCGACAGTACTCACACATCTTCTTCACAGATGAACGAACCTTCATGGCTGTCAATCATAAACGTAATAGACCTATAAGTTCTATAGGATGACCAGGCAATACAAAGGTCAATTATATGTGCAACAATGCAATAAAAAGACTTTTACATATGGAACTTTAACACCAAACTCATACACCATGCTGAAGCATGTAAAAGGTCAATTACAAGCACAACTGACAGGTCTACAATGGACCAGCCTTTGACAAATCCTAACAAAAATATTTGTCCATACTTCTTTTTCAGTGGTGCTTCTTTCCTTTTCTTTCTACTAAATTTATACTTAAGCAGTGAAAGATTGGAAACCAGGGAAACAGATATGACCGAATCTGACATTCTGACCAATTTTAGGGACTCACTGATATGATAAACAAATGACCTCGACATTCAATGCTTTATTATGCAGATATTCAGTATTATAAAGGCCTTCATTAAGGCCTCTTCAAAGAAAATTGTATTCCTTTAAACTTCACTTATTTCATTTTCCTACTAGATACTCTGCTATATAACATGATCAGACATACAATCAGAACAACCGTTAGAGCTTAAGCACTAATTTTCGAAAAAGGGTGCAACTTCATAATAAATCTGAGGCGGCAAACAAGTTATAGTTATTGCTCCTGCATTTTCTACAACTCCAAAGTTCACAACTGAAGGACGGAAAAAGTCAAACAATCAATAAATTAAACCTTAAATGGTATTTCTCTTCAGATCAATACCAAAATCATAAAAGAAGAGAATATGTTCTTTTTGTTGTTTCTCCAGAGAGGTATTCTTCTCTTTCAAATATACATAATTTTTTCATTTTGAAAACAAAATTACAAATCAATATTTAGAGGATATATTGCTGATCACTTAAATACCGACATGGCAAAAAGTCGCAGGCTTTGGGAAAAGTTGATAATTTCCTTTCTTCATTGATTTCATAGTTACCAATAAACAACCAGAACTAACAAAGGAAGAAGTGTCGTTTGTAATTCTTTATGCTCTTTTTTGTCCTTGTGCCTGAATCTACTTAGGATACAACTTGAAATTATTTTCTTGGCAAAGTTTAGTACACAATTTACTGCTCTTTCCGCTCTTCCTTTTTACCTTAACCAACAAGATATTAGGTTATAGATTTTCAAATATACAATAAACCCGAAATGGCTTCCTGGAACTACACATAGAATGAGTTTCGTGCACCATGTTTCCCTTTGTTAGTATATCTTATAAAAATAAATAAAAATAAAAAATGAGTTCAACAGAACCTACACTCATCATTTACAAAGGCAAAATCATCCACACAATAATTATTCCATTACAGTAAAAGCCCCTTCTAAAAATATATAATTTAAAAAAATATCCATTATTTTTCTGAAATGAAACCATTTGTTTTGAAACCACTAAGAGACTAAACATCAAACACTATATTATTTTATTAAGAGTAACAAAATAATCACTTAAAAAGGTCGTAAACAGTGCACAATACTCCCGCAAATAATTGTATTACAACTCATACAGCTAAATTATTCACAACCCAAAATTAAATTAATGTTCCAGTTAACAAAATGGCATCAAGAAATATAATTGTATCAAGTTCATAACAAAAAGTTAAAACCTTAAAATACTAAAACACCCAGATGAAGAAAGAAAGTATAGAAAAAATAATATGGGTGATTAGTGAAAATCATGATAGATATGAGGAAATGTTGTGTATGAAATCAGAGAAGGTACCTGATTGATTAGGGCTGTGTGTTCGTGATGCTGCAAAATTCAAAGATTTGAGCTCACTTTCGGCAGTGTTCAGTAAAGCTTTTCTTGTTTTCCTGCGGGCTGGGCTTTGTAATTTCTGCAAAACTCTATGGCCCATTGTTGTTCAATGGGCCTTGTTCTCTGCTTCTTTTTTTTTTTTTTTGGTCGGAATACTTGTTCTCTATTATATCATTATGACTTAGACATTTCTTTCTCAGTTAATTAACCTCAATGTATTGATAAACCACTAACTGGACTCGGATTATTTCTTTGGGCCATGTTGATTTTCCATTTTCTAAGCTTAATCTAATCTTAAGTTGCAGTCATTGACAAATTTTCATGATTTCTACTTTTTTTTGTGGAAATTAGAGGGATTTGGTTCACAGAATAATTTTTTATTTCCGAGAATCACATTCCTAGAAATGTAATTCTCAGGAATGTAATTAAAATTGTTTGGCTCATTAAAAATATTTCTGGTAATATTTTGTCAAATACTTAGAAATATTATATTGTTATGTTTGATTTAGACTCAATATTTTTGAAAATCTTAACCAATTTTTCAACAATGCTCGTAACTTAAAAAGACAAAAATATTATAGAAAAAAATCAATTTAAATACAAATTTAAAATTATCATTTAAAAAATTATTCTAAATTTAAATAATTAAAAAATTAAGTTTATTTATTTTTCATTTTTAAATATTTTATTTTTAAATTTTAATAAATTATTTTTATTATTTTATTTTAAAATGTAAAAATTATTTTATTTTTTATTTTTTATTTTTTCATTTGTATTATTTTATTAAATTTAATAACTTAATTTACGTTTTTATGTTAATATTTTATAATTTATATTTAATTTTTAATTGTTTTAATTTAATTAATTTTACATTCTTTAAATTTTTATTTTAATATTTTAAATTTTTTAATATTTAATCTTTTATTTTTAATTTTTATTTTTATTTTTAGGAATAATGTGAGGTTGAGAGGTAAAAAAAACCCGAGATAGATAGGTAACCTGAATGGTAATTCTAGTTAGGGTGGGTATTTTTGTCTTTTTATTTTCTTTAAAATATTCCACAACTTGGAAATGTTAGATTCACACCCCCTCATAAAGGAATGAAAATTGAGAAAAACTATGGAATATTATATTCTTAAGAATGTGATACACCCAAAAATAATTTTTTATTTTGCGAACTAGTCATGAGAATATCACATTCCTGAGAATCCTGTAAGATTTTGCGAACCAAATACCTCCTACGATGTAGAACATTCTAGTGAGGTATGGCAAAGAGGCGAACACAATACTATATATATATCTATCTAATTCGATGATTGATTACGTAAAACCCAAATTTAATATCTATAAACCTCAATGCAAGAATAATTTTTAAAGTGCATGTACCTATGTTGCTAAACTAGTTTATTACATGTTCTCTACCCTCCAGGCAGAGGAGATGAATACTTTGTCAACTATTTTTGTGGTTGATTTGGTGTAACAGGTATCAAGCTTGATTTAATGAGAGTATGGGGTAGGCAGCCACAAGCCAGGAGAGCAAATTTGCCACGCCATGTCCTAAAAATGGACCTGTTCATAACATAATGTGTGTGAAATTTAACAGTTATAAATTATTGTTGATATAATTATAATAAAATAGTATAGATAATTCACAAAAGTTAAATTTTACTTATAACGTTATAATATTATAAGAAGGTTGTCATATAAGTTATAATATTATAAGAGGATTGTTACTTTTCATATCCTTGTTGGGAGATTTTGGAAAGATCGCAATAAAAACTTATGTAGTTGACAACAGTGCAAGTAAAATGCAGTGATTGAACATAATGTGAAATAACAAGAATAATGTGACATATATTTTTTTTATTTTTTTATTTGGTAGAAGGAGGGGGACTTCCCTCCGAGTTTTTATTAAATGCCCAAAGAAAAATACAAAAGTGGAGGGGGCATAAAACCGTACCTCCACAAGCGAATGAGTGACTTACCTGCCTCATCGGCCAAGCTACTCTAAAGGAGATACAAACCATCTCCAATTACAAAATGAGTCTAACCAAAAGAGCAAAGCACAAAAAATTCGAAGAAAGCCAAGTGGGGCCAGAATAATGTGACATATATTGATCATGTAATTACACATGTAGTCATAAATCAAAAGAAATTAAAATAAAACAAAATAGTTGATCTAGATCATGTAATTGATCAAGAATAAGTAAAAATAAATGAGATAAGGAAACTGAGTAATAAATTAAATGCTAAGAAATAGTAAGGAACTTACTTAAAGTTGAAGTAAGAAAAATGCAAAAACGTCAAAGAAATACACCGAGGCATGAAGAACTCAGTTTTCTTAAAACAATATTGCCCCACTGTAATGTTTACAGAGGATTCAATGGTATTATTCTTTCAATATTGACGACAGATCTAGGATGAAGATAACCATGGATCTATGCAGATACTCAGGGTCATGGAAAAGACTTATAAAAAGAGAAACCCTGCAAACCCCTAATCAGAGAACCTAGCACTAATACACTTTCCCTACCCCCACCCCACCCCACCCCAACCAAAAAGAAAGGGAAAAAAACGCCTCTTAGATTCGATTAGTAGTCATCATGATAAAGAGTAGATACGATGCTTTGAGCCAAACAACCTCAACTGTGGACTTCTAAGGTCTACATATTTATTAATCTATATTAGCTTCACGAAGTATACATGTAATAATCAATAGCTTTAATTAGTTGAATTAGACGATGTTAAAACTGGGATGAATTTAAAATATTATTTTAGTGAGAGTTGTTATACTATATCTTTTTTCTTGAAAACTTACTTGTTCTTAAATATATACAAATCTTTTTCTTAAATGATATATATATATACTTTAGAAAAAAAGTTAAGACGAGTGGAGGCCGTATGAATCCAAATTTTTATTTATTTTTCTTTTTCATTGGTCAAATCCATCCTTGGTTAAGCATGATGAGTAAGTTTCTAAAACCATATACGTCCAGAACTTGACTTGTTCGCCGTGCTAAGAATTGATAGCCAAACAACAATTAGGTAACGTGATAACATTATTGGTTGCTTTTTCAAAACATCTTGAAACACTTTACTATGCCGAACATTATAAAGTTGATGACGCCTTCTGCTCAATCTAGAAAGCATTTTGCGTTCATCAGCTGACTAGTAGAATGCATCTTTGCTTTATATGAACACTTTTCTCTTTATTTGTTCATGAGTCGATTCACTAGTAGATACGAAAAAGTGATAGTAAGTTAATTCGTGAAATAAAAAGGTTGATATAAAGTATGAAGATCAACCTTGATGTTTGACTCAAACCCTAACATTTCATCCTGTGTTAATTTGTAAAAGATATACGTTCAATTTATAATAATTTAAATCTTATACTATTGCCAATAAAGCCTTAAATATTTTGATCCAGATTAGACTCAATATGTGAACATGTTAATAAGAGTTGTTATTGTTGAAACGAGTTTAAACATTTTTAACTTGTTACCCTTTAGTGCCTGACCTAATTTTCGCATCTTCTGTAAGTCCTCATCTTTTTACCTAAGAGTCATCCAAGAAGAAAGGTTGTAGTAAATTAAGAAATCTTTTCCGTTCACCATTAAAAGACCTGGTCAATAAAACATGTGTGGATGGATGCGTCACCAGTGACGGATCCCGCCACATACTCCTAAAAGCCTCAAGAAATTAAATATTTTAATTATATAAATATTTTTAATCTGAAAAAATGATTAACTACCAGTAAGAGGAACATTATTTGTATAATATTCAATTTGTATGGTATAAGTGGATGGCAATTGGGATGTGTGTTTGTGTTGGGGGAAGGAGGGGGATGGATAGCGGAGACCTATTCCCACGTTCTGTCATTTAGAAGGTCATCCTAATACACGCTCTGCTCTAGCATTGTCACGCCCCGACCCCGACCCATTTCGAGGACAAGGCCGGAACATGACGTATACTAAATAGATAAACCTGTACAATCATCAATTCATAGCCTAGACATTTATAAATTTCACAAGTAACTTCGAGAAGGGTGCTCGATCTAATGGCACTTTAACTTTCATTAACCTGCTTCATATATATACAAGGCCTAAATACAACCCTCAGGCATGCCATAAATATCAATGCCTTTTAGGCCTCAAAAGGATAAACTAGTAGTGAGGTTACAACCCAACATCTAAAAGAATAGTACAGTACTTGAAGTTGTTCAATTTAACATAGTTTATAACATCCAAAAATCCAACAATACAAGCAAGTAGGATCACAACAAACAAAAGTCCGACTAGTCACACGAGTAAGTCTCGCCTTCGGCTTGAGCTGTTGGCTCAGGTGTGGCCTCACCTGAAATATTGTCATGAAAAGGGTAAGCTACACCACTTAGCTCAATGAGGGATAACGGGAATGGGGTTTTCGCAAGAGTTTTGATCTTTCGAAACCATTTAGAAAATATGCCATGCATGGATAACGAATAAGTACATGAAATAATAAATAATTAATAACACGTGGCTCTACCCTTCGAGGTCCTCAAGGGACCAAGCCAAGGTAGATTTACCATTTACCAAAGGATACGATTTTAATTGCTAGAGACGGTCAGCCTTGATTTAGTCCTCATTCATTTTTCCCCAACTCCAAACATTAGGTGATATCCGGATATACACCGGGGACCATGGTAGTCGAGACCGACTAGTAGCCGTATGCTACCCAGGGGAAACGAACGCTACCATACCTATAATTGTGGTTGCAACTGTTGCGCCCGTAATTGTTAACATAGTAAGCAAAATATATGCATCAACATGAAATGGAGGCAACAAAGTAGGTTGCCCCCGACCACATATAGCAAGTGAACATCTTAGAATTCCAATTAAGACCAAGTAGGTTAATGAAACATGTAAACAAGCATATGGAGGTCAACTAAGGAGGTTGCCTCCAATTACCAAGCTAAACAAGAGTAAACGAGGCATCGGTAATAAATGATTAATCAATGGCATAATGAATATTCATATAATCATCTTGCATATAAACTTAGAACGAGTTACATAGCATTGATATAAAGTGCCCTTAGAAGTGACAGGTTTGGGATGTATGTAATGCCTCCCTAAGTTATTTTCATAATATAAACCATTGGCCAAGTGATAGGCATCATACGACTGCATAAAATCAATTATCTCAAGCAAATATTTCGAAAAAGAGACTTCCCGATCGATTGGAGAAGATTCCCGATCGATTGGGTGGCATGAAAACAAAATTAGTGTTATGTCTGATCGATCGGCCAAAGTAGCTGATCGATCGGGCGCCTCGCCGGATCGATCGGGAAAAGTAGGTGATCGATCGGACAGAAGGCATATTTGGCACGAACCATGCCCGATCGATCGGACCTCATTCCTAATCGATCGGGAGCTACATAAAAAGGGGAATTTTCACACTTTTTGCTCTTCAACTTCATTGTCTTGCTTCTAACCTTAACTAAGCACCTAATACACCCACAAGGCTTATAAGACAACATAATCAAGATAAAAAGCATGCAAGAACTCAAATCATAACCCATCTAACTCCAAACCAATTAAACCACAACAAGATTAGATCACTATAAGAAATTTCACGTTCGGAGACAACACATTTCCGTCTCCGTTCTGTCTCCAATCTGAAAAGGAGACGAAACGGAGACGGAAATCGGGCGTCACCTTTCGGCCCGTCTTCTTTTTTGCATTTCGTCTCCGTTTCGTTTCAAATAGAGATGAAAAAATATTTCGTCACTTTTCTGTCTCACTCACATTTCGTCATTTTTACGTCTCCCTCGCATTTTGTCACTTTTCCGTCTCCCTTACATTTCGTCTTATTTCCGTCTCCCTATAATTTCGTCTCATTTCCGTCTCCGTTCACATTTCATCTCCGTTCCGTCTCCCTCACATTTTGTCTCCTTTCCGTCACATTTTTAAAATTTCTTTTAAAAAAAATTAATAAATTCGGATTATGTCAAAATTACTATAAAAATTTAAAATTTTTTACCATAAAAATTATGTTAATTAGATATATATATATTTACCTAAATCTATCACATATACACCTATATATACAAAAATGAAATAAAAACAAAAAGAAATCTGATTTTTTTTAAAAACCCTAAACTCATGATAAAACTACAAAAAAATCATATATTTACCTAAATCTATCACTTACACACACACACATATATATGTATATATGAAAGGAAAAAAAATACTAAATAAAGCTGAAATTTAAAAAAAAATCTTAAAATCATGAAAAAACTACCAAAACTAAATGTATTTACATAAATCTATTAGTTATACATACATATATATGACATATATACATAGTACATATATAATCCAAATATGAGTTAAGAGAAACATATATATAATGAACTAAACCAAAATAAATTCGAAAATTAAAATAAAAATAAATAAAGGAATTACCTTAGAATAAGGTAAACTAATAGTTAGTTCACAATTGAAAATATGAGTTAAGAGAAAGGGGGAGGGGAGGGTTATGCTCAAATTTTTTCTTTTTTAATTTTCCCCCAAAATTCATTTGGGATAAAATTTTTGAAATGGTTCAAGATGCTGGATTTTCCAGCCACTTGAACCATGCCAAGTCCTTTTAAAGGACTTGGCACAAAAAACTTTTTTTTTTGTATTTCCCCCCAAAATATTTTGTATTGGTTCAAGTGGCTGACAGCCACTTGAACCAATTTCAAAAGTTTTTGAATTGGTTCAAGTGGCTGTCGGCCACTTGAACCAACTGTCCTTTTTTTTTGGAGACGGACCATGGGTCCGTCTCCTTTTGGTTTTGAGATTTTTTTTAGATTAAAATAAAGTATTTAATTTATGGGGATTTTTTTCAAAAAGGAAATATTGAGCTATTTTAAAAAAATTTATGAAAGAATTAAATTAATAAAGATAATTAGTAATTTATTATTATTAATTTATTTACTATTTAAATACATGTTTATAGTAAATTGTTAAGCAAAATTTAATAATTAATAATTAATTATTTTTTATCTCCATTTCGTCTCTGTTAAGAGACGAATTGGAGACGACATTCATGTTCCGTCTTTATTGGGAGACGATTTGGAGACGACATATCAATTTTGTCTCCAAACTGTATCAAATTGGTTACTATTCATGTAATGAAAGTTTCGTCTCTTTTTCGTCACTTTTTTGACGACGAAAAGGAGACGGACCGTCACCTTTAATTATTTTTCTTGTAGTGGATCTACTACTCACCTATGGATCAAATCATGATTTAACTCATATTATGACACCACTAATTCATCTAGATCAAGACATGTGTACTAGTCTCACACATAAGCACCACACAAGCCTATTATCAACAAGATCAAACTAGAAGTGCACTATTCATGTTCTTGAAGCCCTAGAACAAAATCTCAAGTTCAAATGTGCATAATAAGCATAACCTTACTTGATTATTCTCATTACATGCTTAGAACTCATAATACACCATATGCAACTTTAGAAAAGCTTGAAGAAAACATCCCTCACCTCCAATGTAGTTCAATTGCAAATTCAAGGTGATAGGAGGCAAGAAAAGGCTAAAAAATGGCTTGTTATGGCTTGACAACCCTTCTTTTCTTCCTTCTTCTTCTTCTTTCTTCCTCTTTTTCTCTCTCTCTCTTCTCTCCCTCTCTTAGCCGTGTAGGAGTGTGTGTTTGAGTGTGTTTTGTGTATTTTTGCTTGGTCAAGAATAGTAGTGGTAGGTAGACAAAAATCTAATTTGGCCAAATGACGACGTTGCCCTCCAACTAAGTAATGTCTACTAGTTTGCCATTTTGGTTCCATTTCAACTATCTAGCTTCTATTTCTACCATGTTGAGGTTTTAATTAAATGTCTATGATACTTTAACATCTAATTTCACGTAAAAAAAAAAAGGCAAGTGCACGTAAAATGATAAAAATACACGTTAAATGATATTAATGCATGTTAATTAATGCTAATGCATATGAAATAATATGAATGCATTATAAATAGTGAACTACGTATAGGCTCTCGTGCCGGGTCTTACAAGCATCCTTCCCTGTTCTTGAATCCTGGTGGGAAATGAAAATTACTTGTAGGTTTTTTATTATTCTTTTGAACCGTGCGACATTGAGTTAATTTAAAGCACAAAATTCAAAACACAAACTAAAGTAGTATTAAATGATTTATATAAATAGAGAGGTTGAATAAAGTTTAAATACGAATTACATATTAAGTTTATGTCTCCAACTAGGTAGATAGCAAAAATAATATTATAATACTCTAGTTTCAAGAATTTAAAACATTTAAAAAAATATATCTATATATAATTTCTATTTAAAACCACTACATATGAGAACTGCATGTTGGAAAAGAATATTTCTTCAAGTTATTTGTTGCAGTGTTGTTGCATAAAACGTTTCTTTTATTTATTAAAAGTTGACACATTAGTAGTGATCGGAACTCTACTCTTGAATATTAATATGTTTTTTTTGTTATTTTTTTACATCATAAAATTTTAAAATATCAACGTTAATAGTAATGTTTTAAACTATCCTGAAGTAGAGCTGAAAACTATAACAACTCTATGATCAACAATGAATAAAGTATATTCATATCAAATTATTTTCTTGGTTAAAAGAAGGATTATCAAGTTCTTAGGATTTAACATTCTTTTCCTCTCTAATTCTAATAGAACTATGCCTAATTTTATTTTTCTATGATTTTATACTTATAATTTTAAGATTTCCATACATATGTAAGAATTATGAATGAAAAATTAACTTTACATGTATGCAGAGCTGATTATGTGGTTAGGAAAATGCTTATTCTCACATAGTGTGGGGATTGATTTTCAATCCTACCCTGGCCCCCACAGTGCCCACTCCGAATTTTTAACCCTAAAACCCTCCTGTATAGGATGAATTTTCACAAAACTCATTCCCATTGTTATCTCTAAATCCAAACTTGTAGTTCGCACCCTGACCCGATTAAGTATAAAGGAAAAAGATAATTTTTGTTGAAGATAATAAATAATATAATAAACTCTCTCTAACAACTTAAAATTTTAGATGAGGTGGTCACTTAACATGGTAACCTAGTCTAGGTACTAAAAGGTCATCAGTTCAAAACTCACCGCCACACATTTAAAAATATTAAAACTATCCAAGTGCAAGACTTAAAAACTAATTATGCCTGCACAAATAATATAATAAACCCCTCTCTAATAGCTTTTAGATGAAGTAGTCATGGTATCCGAGTGTAGGGACTTTTAGTCATGGTATCCGAGCCTAGGAACTAAAAAGTCATGGATTCAAAACTCACCGCCACCCATTTAAATTATTAAAACTGTTCAAGTGTAAGACTCAAAAATTAATTATGTATGCATTTATAAGAATATATCAAAAATAATAAATAATATAATAAATCTCTTTCTAATATATTAAATTTTTAAATAAAATGGTACTCAACAGTTCTTCGTTTCGTCAAAATGTGGCATCCACTCTACGGGCACTGGTTGCATGACCCATGCCACCATTCATTTAATGAAGGTGGCCGCCTTTGCAGATAAAGGAGCAGCAAAACCTTTAGCTGAAAAACGTTGACCTGAATTTTGGAAGAAATCAGACTTTAAAATTGGCATATGACATTTTGCTTTGTCAGGCAAACCACTACTTGAACCCCAACAAAAAGAAAATGCAACGCACTACAGTCGTAAGGAATGTTTGAAATAAGCCTAGTGGACTCAATACTATAAAGTAAAAGTAACGGATTTCATCACCAAATCAAGCTTTAGTACAGAAAAAAGACTAAAGAAAAGAAATGGAGAAAGGATTACTTTACTAAAGTTGTATACTCTTTTTACTCTTGGATGATTCTCCTCACCTTTACTTGTGAATATTTTAACTCATTTAGTCTTAATTTTAACAATTGTTACTATGACGGTCCCTAGAGTGATAGAGAGTTGCTATTTCGATTTTATGGAATCTAGCGAGCTAGTTGTAGAGAGTAAAATTAGACATTTAGAATTTTAATTATGGGATATGTAGATCAAGGAGCTAAGCCTTTAAAGTATGAGATAACGTCAGTTCAGAAAGAATTTTAGTCCAAAGTTAGTTGAAGCCCAAGGCAGGGTTTCGGCTCAAGAGGGGTCTTGGCTTAGGAGACTAGGCCCCAATTTTAGAGGGGAACCCGACGCTTAAAGATGGGGCAAAGGTTGAATAGGATTGAACCCTCAATAATAGATATCAGGTCATAGATAGTTATAGAGAGTCCTAATCTTCTTAGGAGAAGGATGACTTACCCTCCTATAAATATCCAAAGGGCGGGATGGATGACGGATACTTGTGCATGTACACCCACAAACTCAGACCGCTAGGAGCGTCTCTCCGAATTAAGACTAAGTAACACATTGAGGCTCCCTGATTTCAGTTGTACACTCATCTAGGGTCTACACTAGATTTGTCCTTAAATCATTCATAAGTAGCAGCTATTGCAATTCCTAAATGGTGTATTATACATATTGTTTTTAGGGTGAATAGCCCCGGACCCCCCTGTGGTCAAGCGAAACTAGCTATAACCCCCCTGTGGTCCAAAAAATATAGTCGGACCCCCCTGTGGTCCACCCGTTGATGCACACCACCCCCCTCCGTCAAATTTTCTGTCAAAACTGACGAAAAGTGTACCACACGCAAGTAAAATGCGATTTTTATTAGTTTTTAATGTATTTAGTAATAAAATAATGTATTTAGTAATAAAGTAATAAATACAAAAATAGGTGAAAATGAAAAGAAAAAGGAAAAAATTTAAATTTTTTTAATTACTAATATTATTTTATTATTAAATAAGTTAAAAACTAATAAAAATTATATTTTACGCGCATGTGGTACACTTTCCGTCAGTTTTGACAGAAAATTTAACAGAGGGGGGTGGTGTGCATCAACGGGTGGACCACAGAGGGGTCCGACTATATTTTTTGAACCACAGGGAGGTTATAGCTAGTTTCGCTTGACTATAGGGGAGTTTAGAGCTATTCACCCTTTTTTTTTTTGGGCCGCTGTGTATTATAGACAATGCTGTCAATGAAGTAAATTTTTTCCGAAAAACAACCAATATATATAATAGAAATAAAAAGGAAAAATGGAGGACTAAATGTAGTCAAACTACAACTCTCGGAACTAAGGTGAGTGTTTCTATATAGTTAATGTTACGAAAAAAATTTAATATTAATAAATTTAAAGTATAATTATAATAAAATAATTTAAATATTTCACTACTATTGAATTTATAAAATTATAAGTAGATCCTTATTGTGGTTTAGGAACCATTGATATAGTTCTGCCATTTTGGTTTAAAAATTTGCCTCGAGATGGTTTGTCTACTCACAGATCCAGTCGAAGTGGTTCAGGTAATAACTAGGTAAGCCAAGCTTGTGGGGGACACCACATGATTTTGTCCATTTCACTACTGATCAAACATTTTAGGGGGTAGTTGATGAAATTGGCCAGAACTTAATGTGAGTGTTAAATAGTGGCAGATTCAAGCACTAAAAGTCAGGGGACATAACGTGACAGAGCCAGTAATTGAAGGATTGGGATCACTTATTTATGAATAATTTTTTTTATATGAGATATCATAATATACTATAATTAAATTAATACTTAATTTAAGCGCATGAAGGTACAAATAGAGGCTTCAATGCATGACAGGGTTGACAAGGTCATTTTTACAAGTAGTATTTCTATATTTTATCTTGATTAGCTGAATGATAATATATAATTTTAGGGCGTAACCTAGGATCAACTAGTAGATCTTCTAAGTTGATCTCTATTCGAGGTTGTTTTGAACAATTCTGTGAATTATCTTCAATATTCATTTTGTCAGATACAGAAGAAAATTGTTGCCATAAATAGATTTTCTTTTCAAAAATTATCTATGCAACCCTATTCAACAAATAACAAATTAAATATTCAATTTAAAATGAGATTAAAAAAATTAAAGCATAACGAGTACAAATTAAAATAATAAATAATACATAAAAATAAAATTTGCATCAATTTCTAGCTATAAAAAATTGTAACAATAAACATAAACATATAAAAAGAACACATATTAATTAAAATAATAAACATTCATTGAATCTAATAAAAAAATAATTACAAATAACAATAAGAAATAACATGGATAAATTAAAATAACTACAAAAAAAAAGAATAACAAAAAATAACAAACAACTAAAAATATAATTGTTTACTTGGCAAAGAAATCTGCTTGACAAAAAAAAAAAAAAGAGATAGAGAGAGATTGCGAGCCTGGGTTGAGGGGGTCAGATCGAGCCGCTTGGGAGCAGGGTTGCTTTGTTTGAGTGCAGTTTCTTTTTTCTGTTTGTGTGATCAAATTCAGTGCTGCTTTTGATGGGAAGGGGGTTTGGTTTTTTTCTTTTTGGAAAACGTGTAAAATTATGATTTTATCCTCAATTTTTGAGAGGTGTGTTAACGTGTATCTCCGCCTATGATGTTACATATTATTATTCTCTCAAGAGAAAACCTTCTATTCGGCTTAGTCAGACATATGGTACACACATATTGATGATTCACGTATTGTGTGAATTCTATTATTAATGTATGAGCTATTTGGTTCTGGCACTTCTTTTATTCTTCTCTCTTCTCTCTTTCCAGAGCATCACAAGTGACAATGAATGGGGACTGATTTATGGCCGAAGGCCTCCCCCACATGCAATATGGTACAAGTCCAATGACCCAAACATTGATAGAAAAGACAATGAAGCTGATGCACTTGCAGTGGCTGGTGCACTTGCACTGAGTATATATAACATTAACTATAACATTGGTTCGGTAAAAAAATGTGTGTTGAATTTATAATAAGTTAGATTTTTTCTTATTATTATTATTATTATTACTATTATTATTATATGTCCGAGTATTTTGAATCAGATAATTAAACTCAATATATTGTCATATTGGTAACTAAACATGGCTATTACATACAAGTCATAGCTATGTAGGTAGTGGCGGAGCTAGGCACTCGAGGTTAGGGGGTGCCGCTCCACTTCCTAAGGTTAAGGAAATGCAAATATATTTTATATAAATTGAAAAAGAAAATTATTATCTTTATCTCTAAAATCATGATCATGATAAAAAAATATTAAATTATTTAGAAATATAGAAATCGTCACTATTTGAACTGAACTGTTTAATCAAAGATACAAAATAATCAATTAAAAATAAAAAGATAGTCTAAAAACTATTTAAAAATTGAAATTGAATTAAATGTATAATTAAACTAAAAGTCTGAGAACCCCCTGAGATGCACATAAAGGAAAAAAAAAGCATAAGAAGAGAGAAAATACAAATAAAAAAGTATTTTTAGAAGAAAAAAAAACTTTAAATTTCAGGGGGTTCATGTGAACCCCTGAGATGCACATACCTTCGCCAGTATGTAGGAGCGAGCAAGAATAACCCTTACTTGCCCCAATTTCATTTTAAAACACATATACATTTTTAAAAAAGAATGTACATTTCAAATAAAATTAAATTAATTCTCACTAAAAAATATTATAAGCCCCGATTAGAATAATATTCTAAATTCGTCCTTATTACATGCTAAGTAGATAGATTCGTTTGCAAAGTAAATGCAACCCATTCTAGCCCTTTAGTTGCCCATGCCGTAGTCTACAACTTTAAAAACCTCTTTTAGGGTTGATGGCCAATAATTTCTTGACACGTTGACCAACTTGGGTGCTTTGATTTAGTGGCCACAATATTTCTACCAGACAAAAAAGAATGTGAAAGTAAAAATGAAAACGGACCTTTTCCTTTTGTTTTTCTTTTTTAATCTATAATGGGGCCTACAAGCAGTAGTTAGGCAACTAATGACTCTAATTAGTCAAATATTCTTTTAATAATCAGGCGATTTGTAGAATGTGCAACTTAAGTGAACACAATTTTTGATAGAATAATATTATATTGTATGTAAATATTTTTGTAATTAATACAATAGCTTGTTTTTGGCCAAAAAAAAAATTATATGAAATTTCATATTCGTTTCATGGTTTAGTACACTTGCCTAAATGATTAACAATTCTAAAATTTGATTTTTATTTTAAAGAATTTAATTGTTTCACATGAATAAACTAAGACATCTAAGATCAGTATAGAAGATCATAAGATACTTCGTCTAACAATAATTGATTTTAGCATAGAACCTCAAATAATTTAACATTTAGTCCATTGTTATCCATCTATGAGCAACACATTCATATTTCAGGTTTCAACTTTGATATGTAATTCTTTTAAATTCGTTATTTTTTAAAAACCATGTCAGTAATTGGACTTTCAATAATTGACTTTGCTATGCAACTCGTCCAAATTCCTTGCTTTTTTTACTATATCAATTAGTACTTAATTGTGATCGAGTCACATGTGAAAGAGATATTAAAATTTTACTTATTTTACATGGATAAATCAAAGTTTCGTTTTCACTAGTTTGGACATATGATAATCACTTTTTGTCTTGTGAAAGACCAAAGCAAACAATATAGCGGTAATCGTCTTAAAATTCGCTATACCATGACATGTGGTGTGGGGACTTAACTTGCAAAAGAGTGGTACTGAAATTGTGGAAAAGGTGAAGGCCAAACTTCTATAGTTGCATGCATGTGCACAGTGCACGAACATGAGGTCATGTTCTCCACTCCTTAAAATCAATTAAGATTACTTATGAATCAAATTAGATTAATTAACGAAATCAAATTTTATCTAGATTGATTATACTATTCGTTTTTGTCGAGATTTGTTTTCTCTACAAACTTCATACACACGATATTTTTTGAGTTTTAGTATTCATCCAGAAGACAGAATTGAGAAAAAAAGAAGCTCAAGTCAAAAAGGTAATCTATATTAATCTTGTTTTGGCCGAATGGTGATTAATATATTCATCAACACTTCAAGAAGCAATATATATATATATATATATATACCCTTTATTACATATTGCAACCCAGTGAAATAAACCAACATATTTTACACAATCTCAAGCTTACTCATGTGCTAGACCTGACCATGTCCACTCATCAAGATCCTAAGAAAGACTACACCACCATTCTAGTCAACTTAACCGGGAGGGGGGAGAGGGGGGAAGACTTTGTACAAACTACAGCTAAATTTTGTACTCTACGCAAAGAAATTACTCCCATTCGATTGTGTTCAATGATACGATATTCAGAGATATTCAGAGAGAATAAATTTCACGGTCGGATGAGAATCTTTTCCTTTACACAAAGCATCACTCCAAAGTCAATTGGAATAGGCCACCCGATGAAGGACTCGATCTCTGAGAATTCCATTGTACAAGGCCACCCTATTTGCTGGCATTTCTTGACGACGTTTCTTCAATGTGGAAGGATTTGAAATGTCTGATGATATGTTATTAAGGTAATTTCTACGGTGCATCCTCCTATATTCTTCACTGTTTCCACTTGGGTCCACCACATCTTCTGCAAAGTGCACCCTTTTCTTCTTTTTCTCCTTCTTCCCATCTGCACAATTGTACACGCACCCCATACAATGAACAATTAACAAAACCTTCAACTCACATATTAATTTGAACTAGCATGAAAAACATAATTAATTTTTTTTTTCTTCACATATGTGAATAATGAAATAATTTCTTGCAAAGATGAAAAATAAAATTGTGTATAGTAGATCGCAAAATTAGTGTGACTCTTCTTCAAACTCTGTGTATAGCGAAAATTTCGTGTATTGGACTATCATTTCGTGTTTCTAATGAAAAATGCTTTGTGGATATATTAATAAACGATCATGCAAAATCATGAGGAACCCCCCTCCCCACCAAAAAGAAAATAGGACATTGTTCTATTTTTTTTAAAAATAAAATAAAATTCAAGAGAGGCTTTACTCCAAAAATTGACCCAGAGACTTCTTACACCTAAAACAAAAATTATACACTTAGAATAAATGACCAGTGGCAATAGGACATTGTTTTGATCATAGATTTCATACATACCTGAAGAGATACATGATCGTGGGAAGGCCTCATGAGACTGTGATACTGGGTTGACCGAGGATTGGGTCGTTGACTTTTGAAGACGAAAAGCAAGGAGAATAACGCTGCCAGAAACTGCCATAGCCGTGGCCAAGAACATGCCTTGAGGGGTCAAGATTGAACACATGGCTAAGAGGCTTAGCTAGGACGAAGGAAGGTGAATCAAGAAGCAAAAGAGAAGGTGACTTTTTGATGAAATGAAATGGCAAGAAATGTTCCTTTTCTTGTGTTTTAGTTTGCACTCAACATGGAGACAAGATAAATAGTAAGGTGTATGAATGACAATGTAATAACATTATTTTATACATTGACAAAGACTATATGTGGAAATGGAAAATGCGAGACTATTGGTTGAAAGAGTAAGCTGATGAATGAATATGAATGAATAAATAAATGTGAACTCATGTGGCCTTTGGACACTTTCTTATAGGCTAACAAGTGCCGAGCTACTTGGAATTAAGCGGGGTTAATTTTTTTTTTAAATATGTGTATTTTAAATTGAAAAATTAGTTTAACTTTAATTGAAAAAAATTATTTATGTATATATGTTAAATTGTATAATTTTAGCTTTCAATGAACAAAAATTCTTGATTCACCCCTTATGCTAACTATTAGGATCATTGCTCTTATTGTTAGAAAATGATAAATGAAGTGAAACATTTTTAAAATAGTTTAAAATATAAAAAGGTTTTGTCTTTTTCACATCGAAAAACAGAAAAAAAAATACTCTCCTAACTTTTGCTCGTGTACCGCACGGCATGGACTATGAAGATTGACAATGTCTATTGCTGACGTCAGTTGCTTCTTCAGGGAGAGCTTATAATTATTGTCTACGACCAAAGGTGAGACGTGCTATTTGCGGGTATATTCACATTCGTTAGTTTAAAATGCAGTTAGGTAGTGCTTAAAGCTGGGTTATATGGTCAGATAATAACTTGTTGTAATTTAAGATTTTAAGTTTTGAATTTATATGCTCTAACAATAAATATTATATGACTTTTGACTGATTTGAAATACGTGTTAAGAAACACCACTACATCGTTAAATTTATAATCATGGATTGAATCCAATATAATTTTATTTAAGATGTGTTAAAAAAAATAAAGTTAGGTAGAATCAAAAGATAAGAGAGATAGAGAGAGAATATATATATATATATGGAGTCCTTCATAATTCTTCAAAAATCAATAAGTTTTTCTTGTCTCACATTAAAAGTGCTAATCATGTATAAATCACAATAATATGAAGTTGTTATGAACCTAATATTGGTGGACTCCTCCACTAATTATAATGGCCCAACCCAAGCTATGTACGGTTGATTATCTTAGCCCAACTGTGAGAAAAAGCACACACATTTCCTGTTAGTTAGAATCTTTTAAGTATTGAGCATGTGACATGAAAAACACTATATATCCTTGTGGATGGTATCAAAGAGAAGCTAAGCAAAAACATCAACTTATTCTATTTTGTTCTTCTTCTTAAATTCTTTGTAATTTTCCTTTCTTTTATGTCTTTCTATTCTCCCCCAAAATCTTAGTTCATTACATTGGTGTTTTCATTGACTCCATGGGCGCAGTTATTGAACTCTACGCCATGGATTATCGGTCTCAGCAATTCTATCCGCAATATGTTGGATACTACTCTTACCTTCCACCGTCTCAATAATACTATCCCTATTCTTCTCCGGTCTACTCACAACCACAGTTTTCAACCTATTATTATCCAAAATTGATGTACCCGCGTGCTCAATCGTACCAACAAGGGCACGAATAATATTTTCCTCATGTCGACTCACAGTCCTAATTTCAAGCCCAATATTATCTTGAAACGATGTTGTCTGCCGCTAGAATCACCGACTTAAAGGCCTGGGATGTACCGGCATCCTCGTGGCATGGCAGTCAATACACCACGTATTCTTATCATCAAGGTCAAATATACATCTCAAAAGGTGGCAATTGTGTAACTATTGGAGAATCGAAGGGAGCGTACGAGAGGACGGTTGAGGTGACGTCCGCGAACGTTTCAACGATGGAGAATTGGGAAGGCGTTTCAGCAATGAAAATGTGTGAGGTTGCTGATGAGGCACCAATTGTTGTTAATGAGGAGAATCAATTTTATGCGGCGAAGATCTCGTCCACGATGTTCACCGAGAGGGAGGAGATTGCTAAAGCTTACTTTGGTAATAATTCGGATGACAAAAACGAGGAACGTGATGACGATAAGAGAAAAGATCTATTATCGATAAATGAAGCTTGTGGACTGAATGAGGCATTGAAATTGCTGAAAGAAGCATTACAATTGAGCGAAAAAAGGTTGCGATTAGTGAAGAAAAAAGTAGAAACCGTAGCATTAAAGGATTTATGGTCGAAAACATTGAAATTTATAGATGCATCGCATTTTTCAAGAGATGAATTCGAGAGTATATTGAAGGGTGTTGGTGTCAGTTGTAGATAGTTTCTTTCAGTTTGCGAGGACAACGTTTGATGAAATAACTATGTGAACATCGATGTATTTGAAATGTGATATGGTACATGTGAAGGGGTTAATAAATCATCCTTGGTGGATTCCATGGAGTGATTCAGAAATTCAAGTTGTGAAGAATTTTAGCCATGGGGTTCATGCGAAAGTTGTTTATCTATCGTTTTATGGTGAAGGTTTTGTTGTTGTGAACGAGTTGTTTTATGAGTTAGTAAATCTTCCGTGGTGGATTCCATGGAGTGTGTATTGGAATAAGAGGGTTATTGAGATGACTAGCATTTGGTTGGAGAAGAAAGTAACTTCCAAGCTTCCCCAAACCTCAACATCCACTGAGAAGATGTACAAGATTGATAACCATGTTGCGTGTGTTGTGGCTAGAATAATGTATGATACCAACATCCTGATTAACACAACCCTTGTCCAAGCTCAGCGCTATACTTTTGCCTACCAAGAACCGATGCCTGTGGAACAGCTGGTTCAGTGTTTATGTGACACCAAGCAAGGGTACACACAGTTTGGTGGCCTTTATCCGTTTGGTGTTTCGTTTCTGTTTGCAGGATAAGACAAAAACTATGGTTTACAACTTTACATGAGTGACCCAAGCGGAAATTACAATGGCTGGAAGGCTGCATCGATTGGCACAAACAATCAGGTAGCTCAATCAATGCTGAAGCAGGATTACACTCTCATCACACAGAAAGAGGCTCGTTTTGTTGATGAACTGGTTAATAGCTGAATAGCAGTTGGTCAAAACATGCCCATGGAACTGATGGATCTTGTTATGAAGAATGGAAGGTTCAGATCCAAACATAATGCAAAAACAAGAGGTGGGAAAAGGGCTAAAGGAAAAGGAAGAGGTGTTCGTGGTGTGGACTTCGGCCTGGGTATTAGTTATAATTCTGCAGCCGTCAATTCTCCAAAGACAGGAATGATGGCCTAATTCAAGAGCAGCTTTGTTTCTGTGTCATCAAATTCCCACAATCAGGGTTTCAATAGTGGTTCGGGCATGTATCCCAATAAGAAGATGGTGTTACTTGGCTTTGATGGTGTTGGATATTGGTAATTTGATTTGTACAAATTCTACACTAAAAGCATTATGTTTGTGGAAATGCCTGAGAGAGATGTTATTGTGACTAACACTATGATTTTGGCTTTGCGTAAGTATGGGAGAATCCGTATTATGCTAGAGGCAAAATTATCTCCAGGACCTTTCTTAAGTGGTATACACCGACATGGGGATAACAGTCGATTATATGGAGTAAATGTTGCTAGTGGTACTTTCCTGGCATCAAAGAGAAGGGGAATTGTTGAAGGTATTGATTTTGTCGCAATTGGAGAAGTAAAGAAAATTGATGTTTGTCGCATTCATGAGAGACTTGATCAAGATTGTATAGTGCTCCTAAGCAATCTTGGTTATTCCAGCTCTGGTGAAGTACTAAACTGCAATGCATATGAAGTTGCCATAGCTTGTGCCTTGGCTCTTGGAGCAGAGAAGCTTAATTGCATCATAGATGGGCCAATTCTGGATGAAAGTGGGCGACTTATTCGGTTTCTTTCTGTTGTTGAAATTTTAATCATAGTTCGGGGCAATAGCATGCAAAAATTAAACCGAAATTTTTTTGGTCCCTTCCAAATTGTAGCTCGCATCGGTACATTGGTGCCTATTGGTTTGGCAATTGATGATGTTGGTAGAGTTAAATTGAACCTTGAGGACAAGGTTTTGTTTCAAGGAGAAGGTAATGTTATGAACCTAATATCGGTGGTCTCCTCTACTAATGATAATGGCCCAACCCAAGGTATGTACGGTTGATTTTCTTAGCCCAACTGTGAGAAAGAGCACACACGTGTCCTGTTAGTTAGAATCTGTTAAGCATTGAGCATATGACATGAAAAACACTATATATCTTTGTGGATAGTATCAAAGAGAAACTAAGCAAAAACATCAACTTATTCTATTTTGTTCTTCTTCTTAAATTCTCTGTAATTTTCTCTTCTTTTATGTCTTTCTATTCTCCCCCAAAATCTTAGTTCGTTACAGAAGTACAAAATATCATATCAAGTATGATTGTATCTCGTCAAGGAAATTCCTTTAAATTAAAAGTAACCTTAGTATAACTATAATTTATATGATGAGTCTCATTTCTTATTCTCATGTGTACTCAATTTGTTTTGTTTCAATCATATATTTTTTCCTTTAATTTACTTTGTTCACTTTTCTCTTAAAAAGAAAATTAAATACATAGAGTTTTAGTTAATATTTTGTGAAACATATTCCAAATTAGGTCCAAATAATCCTAAGAGGATGGGGGTGAATTAGGATTAGGAAGTAAATCTATTACTTTTAAAATTTAGGTAAATAATATAATTCTCAATTGTTAAAGGGAGTTTGATTCAAACAATATATCAAACACAAAATAGGCAATATAAAAGTATGTAAAGAGAGTAGGGAAAGAGAGATATAAAACGCTGAATTTTTAGGTGGTTCACTAATTTATATCTACCACCTAAAGTCATCTCCCCTTAGGATTTTTACAAACTCTACTATGATACTTCTTCAAATGTTGGTGAAGCATAAACCAACAACAAAACTCTTAAGTCCACAAGAATAGTATACTAGCTTCTTCAAATGTAGGTAAAGTTCAATATATTATCCCTTTCCATTTGAATCCATAAAAGATTAACAACACTCTTCTCTCTTCTATGATTATCACAATCTAAGGATTAGTGTATTACAAGCAAGAATGTGTATGAGTGAAAGATACAAAGCTATAACTCCTCTATGAGTTGGATAATACAAATAAAACTTTTTGATTGCTCAAAGATTAGCAAGTATAAACTCAATAATGGTGTAGTAAATGTGCTTTTGAACATTAGAAAGCTTGTAGTTCAAATGCTTGCAATTGGAAGAGTTAGAGAGCATTTAACACATGTTAGGTATCTATAAAAACTCTCAAATAGTCATAAAAACCGCTAGTTTTTCAAACAGCTGTCAAAGCTGATTGAACAAATTGGTTGAGTAGCTTAGCCGACTTCCTCTTCCGGCTTGGTATTGAAGGCTTTTGTAAATGTCGACTGAGGAAGTCGGTTAAGCTACTCAATGGGCTTATGTTTTTGACAAGGGTACTCAACCAATTTCTCTTTCGGCTTAGTCTTGAACCTTTTATTAGAGTTGACTGAAAAAGGCAGTTAAGCTCCTCAATCGGCTTTCTTCTTTCGATTTGACCAGATAGCCTTCAGGCCAAGTAGAAAAGCAAAGTATGAATTTTTGTCTTTGAGAAGAACACTTGTGGTGTATGAAAGTTCTTTTGAAAGCCTATTATGACACAAGTCATCATTTTTCAATAATAAAGAAGTGTAAAAACTATTAAAGCATTTTTGAAAGATGACTTGAAGGAAAAACGTTTATTACACCAATTGAGCTTCAACAAGCAAAAGCAAAGGCAATCGACATGAATTAAAGTTCATTGCCCCTTATGTCGCCACGTCTCCATTCTTCACATCATCATCTTCTTGACATAGGGACTTCAATTCTTTTCTAGCTTTCTTTATAGTTTCTTCATGACAACTTGGTGTTTGCTTTTTGCAATCTTCTTGACTTAAACAAGTAAATCTCAAGAGCATTAAGTGTGAAATATGATATGATTAATATTGAAACTAGTCACACTTATTTACGAGATTTGTTATTATCAAAACAAGGATTTTTAGGCATGAGGCCAACACTTACCGATGGAGTAAACATGCTAAGTAGCTTGATGAGTGCCATATCTTTAGCATGCGAAAGGTCTAAGACAAACTAGTTAGTTTTGACGCTTGAAGTGACCACGACTCCGTTCATACAACCTTCCAACTCCTAACAAGGCTTTATTACTGCTTTGCATTAAAGCATGCATTCATATTAATATAATCGACCTACCCCAATGGGGTAGAAGTTATACAAAAGGAGGTCCCTTATGTTAGGAATAGTATGCCCAAATGACCACTAACACATTATCATTGATATATCTGGATGTTTGCAATGAATAATTATTGTCATCTTACTTTCATGAGGATGTTTATATCTTATGTGGTTGACTATTATATATATGTGTGTGTGTAAATATAAGATCCTTGCTTCAAGTATTGACTTAGGTACGTGGTGGTTACGTACAGAAGGTCTAAATCATGATTACTTGTTAAGCAGAACTATTTAGTCCATAACCAAGTAGTAGAGTTGGACACTTTACTATGGTAGAAGTTATTGTGAATAAGTTCCCTTTATAGTAGGGTGATCTACCTTGATCATGGATAGGGTTTCTAGACTTATTACACTTATGCATGTGTATGCATTGGACAGGGCCCCATAGGTTGCATTGGACGGGGCCTCGTAGATGTGAACTCTAAATACGTACTATCAAAGAAAAAGGTCACTTGATCAACACTTTAGTTAGGAATTTGGAATAGAGAGAAAGATCAGAGTTAAGGAGCAAAAGCTTCAACCAGGCATGTGGAGCTTGTTCATCAACAAATGTGAAGTTTTCTTCGTTACATTCTTCGTGATAAGGTATTCTTGAAAAGTTTATTTGTTTTTATAATTAAACTATGAACTGTTTAGATGTTCAAATAGCTATTTCATGCTTTATTTGTTTTAAAGATCTATGCATGAATGTTTCTGCCTTATTCTTGCAATTATAGAATTTGTTTCATGCGATATAACGTTTTCCTTCAGTGGTATCAGAATCACTGCGAATTAAATCATGAAATAGTTAAACTAGTTTAATTGTTTTTCATAGAAACAAAAAAATAATTTTCGAACACTAAAAATTCAGATTTGTTTTTATGTTTTTAATGCATAGAATTATGTGTTCTAAGTTGTTTCTATGAATACTAAATTAATTCTAGATAATTAATTTGTTTATGGTTGTGGATTAGAATTAAACCTTGACTAAATTACTTAATTGATAGTAGTTTAGAAGGTTATAGTTAATAGAATTTGAAACCATTTAGAACTCCCAAGAATTTACATAGGAATTAATGGCAATAAAGTTTTCCTGAAAGTTCGCGATAAAAATTCATGTGTTTTTAATTATTCTTGGGATAATTAAAATATAAACCACAATGATAATTTTAGAACACTAAAAATTTAGATTTATTTATATACTTTTAATGCATTGAATTATTTGTTCTAATTAGTTTCTATGTTTATTAGAATTAATTATTGGTAATTAATTCATATGGGGTTTTGGATTAGAAATTGAACTTTAATTAAATTACTTGTTTAATAATAGTTTAAAAGGTTACAACTAATAGTTTTGGAAACCACTATAAACTCCCTCGTATTAATATAAGAATTTATGAAAAATAGGTTTTCTTGAGTTTTCGCGATAAAAATTCTTGTGATGTTAAAAGTTCATATTAATGCAAATATTGGTTATAGAATTGGATTAGACAACTTGAAAAAAGTTAATCCATGTTAACCAAGGATTGTGTCAACAAAAAAAAAAAAAACAAACAAACAAACAAAAAAAGGGGTGCGCATGCTTGTGGAGATACGCGCAGCCACGTGCAACTCACGAGCACGACACACCCCTTCTCCATTTTTATTTATTTTATTTATTTGTTGTTTATTTGCATGGATTAATATGAAAAATAATTTTACGGATACTTTGTTGTGCAAAGTGTAAATATCATTTATTAAGGGAGTTATCTATAATTGTTTATTAAATGCTAGAAAATCAATTTTGCTAAATTATGTATTTTTACATAATTAGTTTATCTTTATTTAATTATGCAAAATTGTTTAGCAATAAGTTTACCTTATAGGATTAAACTATATACAATCCTATAAGTATATAAAAAAAAATTAAGTTCTTGATAGTCAAGTCAAATAATTAATCTAGATATTAAACTAGAAATATTAAAGTCTAAAAATTAATTAAATTAGAAATTGAAGTTGGTTAGGGAAAATATTAAGATCACTTTTTTACCTTAGAAACCTAGACTTGACTAGAGATTTAAAGAAGTTTTACCTAGAGTTAGGTGAATAACCCGGAATAGGTTTATGTGATTTAAAAGATATACTTAAAGGTTTTAGACAAAATAATTATAGGCTTTAATTTAGCTTTTTGGGAAACACCAAAATTAAGTGTTGAAGAAAATCACATAAATGGAAACCCTTAGTCCAAATAATCGAGTAGGAGAGGGAACTAGGAAATCCCACGACTTTCCATATCCGGATAATATTAAAGGGTGATGCTACCTCACCTTACCATGCGGTATGCTCCCTACGGAGGGTAACATTATTCCTAGACTTAGCAGCTTGATCCAAAATTGGGTATTCATATAAAAGATGTTAGTGAAGTGACCACCTTACAGTGGAGTTCTAGGTTATAGATCACCTTATAGATATTGATAAGAGTAACCTCCTTATGGAGGCTCGAGTCTGAATTATCTAGGAAATCCCATAAGGAAAGTTATTTACACTCGACTTAAGATAGGTAGTAACCTCCATACAGAGAGAGTGCGATCGGATCTTGGGAAGCCAAACTTAGTAGTGATAAAAGTAATCACTAGGGCACTAGTCATAGTTGAAAGGGTTATCTATGTTTGTGCACTTGCATTCATGAGTTCCTATTACATTATTTCATGCATGTTATTCACATATATATGTCTTACATAATTTGTTCATATTTAATTATGTTGCATTAATATCCAGATAATATGACAAATTCTTTCAATCCTTTGTCGGCTATTCTTTCGAATGACAAGCTGATTGGTCCAAACTTTAGTGATTTGAAGAAAAAGCTTGACATAGTACTCACTACAGATGGGTACAAGTATGTCTTGACTTAGCCTTGTCCTCAACTGAGTGATAGTTCTACTGATGCCTAAAGGGAGGCCCGTGAAAAGTAGCAAAGGGTAGATAGCATGGCCAAGTGCTACATGTTAGCCTTTATGTCTGACATATTGGTGACCAACATGAGAACATTGTCACTAATATTGAAATCATGACAACCAAGATGGCTGAAGGGATGATGGACAACTTCAAAAATTGTTGAAGTCTTGGGGGCCCAAATCGACGCTTCCAGATAGGCAGAAATGGTGCTTGAAACGTTGCCAAAATCCTTCTTCCAGTTCAGGCTTAATATGAGCCAAATGAATATAGGGCTTCCAAAGCTAATGAAGGAGATTCAGGCAGCTGAGGCCATTATGCAATCTAAGGCCCAAGCCTTTGTAACCCAAGCTGTTTCGTTTGGACTTAAGTCTCAAATGGAAGGTTTAAAGAAGAAAGAGTAAGCGGGAAAACTGAAAGGGCAAAGGGCAGTAAGGTAGAGAGAGGCAAAAGAAGTAGAAGTACATCTAAGCCGTAAAGGTTGGAATATTTAGTGATAGAGTTTTTAGAATTAGACAATATTTATCATGCTCTAGACATGAGAAAGTTTAGATTGATTTTTGTTTTAAAATATTACTTTTGTTGAACTTTCATTTCGTTTTACTACTAATAGAAAGGTTTTTATAAATTTGGAAGTATGCATGATATATTTATTCTATCTCTATCTGACTATTTCCAATTTATGGTTATGTAGATTTTGAATACTCAAGTTGTTTAAGAAAAGAAAGATTTCATCCACTAGTGGCTTGTACTTGTGGAACCTATGATTTGGGTCATATATACCTTAACAGATTCAGAGGTTGGTTGAGGATGGGTTCCCAGGTTCATTAGATCTCGAACCATAGGTTCAGTTTGAATCTTGCCTGAAAGAAAAGATGTTTGAAATGACATATTCTTTGAAATGGCATAGGACAAGAGTAGTGTTGGAATTGGTGCACACTAATGTGTATGGTGGACCCATGAGCATACTAAAGCGTAGAGATTTTTAGCGCTTCTCAGGTGAGTTTAAGGTAATCATATACAAATTGAAATTATCTTAGTGGACTACACCTAACACTCCTCAGCAGAATGGTGTATCTAAGAGTCATAATCAAACCCCATTAGATATGATAAAATCCATAATAAGTCATATGACTCTATCCATATCAATTTTGGGATAAGTTTTAGAGATGGCAACTGACATCTTAAATCAGTACCTAAGACATCTTGTGAGTTGTGGACAGGCCGCAAGCCCTGTATAAGGCATATCCACATAGGGGTGTCTAGCTTATGTGCTGAGCAGCTCTACTTCTTAGCTGGAGCTAAGGTTCAAGATGTGTCATTTTATAAAAAATTCTAAAGGAACAAGTGGTGGAATTTTCTACCATCATAAGAAGCAAAGGGTGCTAATAAGTACTATACTAGATACTCGAAGAATGATAGTATAATCCATTAAGAGTTAAGTTCAAAAACTGAAATAAAAGAAGTTTCTATTAAGACTTCTATTACACCTATAAACGAAACAATGAATTCTTTTAAGTACCTCAGAGCCTTATCGTAGTGGGAAAATATTGAGACAACCAGATTGATATTATGAAGAGTCTTTTGAGGTAGTCTCCAATCAGGTTGACAAATCCACTAGTAACGATGAAGCAGTTACGAACGTAGATGCTAACCATTAGCACAAGGCAATGGAATCTAAGTTGGGGTCTGTGTATTCCAATTTAGTTTGGGATCTTGTAGTTACACTTGGAAAGGGTAAAACCCTTAGTGTGCAAACAAGTCTACAAGCGAAAGAGATGAGTAAACAAGAAAGCTAGGCTGGTGGTGAAATGATACACTCTAAAGAGGGTATCAACTATGAGGAGACTTTTCCACTAGTAGCTATGCTAAAGTCCACAACGATTCTCTTGGCCATCGTTTGTCATTATGAATACGAGACATGGCAGATGAACATTAGGACTGTATTCCTTTATAGAAATCTTAACGTAGGCATCTATATAAAAAAAACCAGGCAAATCTATTGTGAAAGGCCAAAAAAATTTGGTCAATAAGTTTTAGAGGTCCATCTATGGATTTAAGCAAACATCTAAGACTTGGAACATTCCGTGCAATGTAATAGTCCAAGTCTTTGATTTTGAACAGAACATTGATAATCCATACATGTACAAGAAAAAGACAAGCAACACTGTTGTATTACTTGTCTTCATGTGGATTACATCCTACTAATTGGGGATGTTGTAAGGATGTTGTCATCCATAGAAGTTTGATTGTCTTCTCAAATTGTTAATGTAGGACTTAAGAGAAACAAGTTGTGTTCTAGGGATTAAACTCATACGAGATTACTAGAACAAGGTACTAGTGTTATCCCAAGCTACATATGTTAAGATAATATTGGTTAAGTTTAACATGTAAAACTCCAAGAAGAGTTTGTTGCCCTCCAGGCTTAGAGTTACATTTTCTAGATACCCCAAGATATCTAATAAGAAAGAGTGCATGAGACGGATTCCAAATGCGTCAGCAGTTGGCAGTCTCATGTATGCCATGTTATGTACTAAACCAGATATCTAAACAGATATCAGTCAAACTCAGGACAAGCTTACTAAGTGAACGAAGGACTATATGTTAGTCTACTGGGCTGAGTATAAAATATAATATGCTAGCACTTGAATAAAGAGTCAAGGAAACGTAGGAAAGACAAACAACTTGAGAGAAAATATCACTTAATCTGGGGATATGTCCAGAAAAAAAGACATAGTGATAGATTGCTTTTACGAGTGACTTAGTAGTTCTTCTTATTAAGACTCTTTCGAAGAAGGTCTCTTATGTAGATATTGAGTCAGTTGGGGTTAAGTTGTTACATAGCGTAACCTAGTGTTCTTTCGTGCAAGTGGGAGTCTGTTGAGAATAGTATGCCGAAAAGACCACTAGTATATTTTCATTGATATATCTGGATATTTGCAATGAATAGTTATTGTTATCTTACTTTTATGAGCATGTTTCTCTCATATGTGGTTGACTATTATATATATATATATATATATATATGATCCTTGCTTCAAGTGTTGACTTAGGTACATGATGGTTACGTACAAAAGGTCTAAGTCATGGTTACTTGTTAAGCAGAACTATTTAGTCTATAACTAAGAAGTAGAGTTGGACACTCTACTATGGTAGAAGTTATTGTGAATAAGTTCCCTTTATAGTAGGGTGATCTGTCTTGATCATGGATAGGGTTTCCAGACTTATTACACTTATGCATGTATATGCATTGGACGGGGCCCCGTAGGTGTGAACTCTAAATATGTAGGGACATGCATATGCAATAAGGAATTTATACAATAATCATTCCCTTAGAATGATCCAGGTTGATCATCTTGAATCTATGCGTACAATAATACATGATGTATTGGTTGTTACACTTGTAGGTCGCTCTTGTAATCAAGTGGATAACTTCTGGAGAATGGTTAGATTATGGGTTAAAGGTTTTAAAGAGTAAGATATAGTCAAAGAGGTGATAATACTATCGGTGAACATGTCTTGGCTATAAGTGAGTATAGAGGGGCAGCGTGGTCATTATCACTTAATTGGTCTTGACTGAGCGTCATATATTATTGACTAACTCATGTTCATACAGTAATTATCTTGGAGTGCAGTCATAGTCTTTTAGTAGAATAGACTAAGGTTAAAATGTAAAATATTGCTAAGAGACTAGCGAGAATATTTTGGTACTGGTACTAAAGAGCCTAGGAAAGTGGAGGTTGTGCATAGATTTCACTGACTTGAACAAAGTCTGCCCAAAAGACTGCTATCCACTGCCTAAGATCGATTAGATGGTAGATGCTACCTCGGGGTATGAGCTACTGACTTTAAATGCCTTCAAAGGCTACAACATAGCACCTGATGATGAGAAGAAAACAACTTTTGTCACAGAAAAAGCGGTGTACTAGTATAAGGTCATGCCTTTTGGCCTCAAAAATGTCGGGGTGACCTACCAAAGGATGTAAATAAAGTGTTTGAGGATCAGATCAGGAGGAACATGAAGATATATGCAGATGACATCCTGGTTAAGAGTAAAAATATTTGAACTCACATTGACAACTTAGCTGAGGCCTTTGCCACTATGGCACAGGTCAAGATTAGATTGAGCCCAAAGAAGTGTGTATTCTGAGTAAAAGCGGAAAAATTTCTAGAGTTCATGGTCACAAATCGGGAGATAGAAGCAAATCCCAAGAAGATTCAAGCTATTCTAGAAATGGAACCTCTTAAATGTGTGAACAAGGTGCAATCTCTGGTGGAAAAAGATGGCAACTTTAAGCCGATATATGTCAAGGTCAGCGGATAAGTGCGCACACTTCTTCAAGGTACTGAGAAGCCTGAAGAATTTCTAGTGGACCAATGAGTGTCAAAAGGCTTTCGAGAGGTTGAAGCAATATCTAAGTTCACCACCTCTACTGTCCCGACATGAGGCGGGGGAAATATTGTACCTCCACCTTGCGAGCTCGACCACATAAATAGCAACAACTTTGATCAGGGAAGAAGAAAAGGTTCATAAGCAGGATATCTTCATTAAGGTATAAATAGTCCATTTGTCCACAACATTGAGGTAACTCACACTCACTAAAAATCACTCTCAATTCTTTTTACTATTTCATTAAATTTTGAAAGGAAACTAACTCGAGTATTAGAGTGCTCACGCAGGAAGACCCCACAATTGTTTCTTGGTTGTAAATTTAGTTAGGAGCTGGAAAGCAGCTCGGAAATACAAGAGTCCAGTTTTCTACCTAACCAGTAAGTTATTTAAATAACTTTTTCTCGTTAATGTACTCTAGTATACACGCTTAAGTTGCTGATGCATGGTAATGGGTTTCTTTAATCTTTTATGAGTTTCTTCACTAAATAATTCCTCCACGAGTATGACACAAAAATCTATTTATGACAACCTTGTATAAATACTGCTAGAATAATGGACTTGGTACATAGTTTGATTAGCATGGAAATAAATTAAAAGATATTTGGTAATTACAATTTTTGGCAGATATAATATTTTTTATATATGATGTAATATTGGCTTAAACCTCCTTTAAATAATAATAAAAAAAAAAGACACATTATGTTTGCATTCAAAATTATATCTTACAATTCCATCTGATTTGAAAAGTTCAAAAAGAAATGTTAGATACCACCCAATTTTTATCATCCGTTTATCACTTCTTATATAGATGTTTAATAACAAACCTACACTCAATACTTGGGTGAAATTATGAATTATTGACTTGTTACAATAAGAGGTTCGAGTTAAAACCACAATTTTAGCTAGCCTCCATTGTATCAAAAGGAAAAAGTAGTAATAAACTTTTTTATTTATCTCTGTTTTGTAACATGTCAACTAAATATTCATATAGAAGGTAATAAAAATATAACGGAGTCGGTCATAAAGACGTCAATTCTTAAACCGGGAAGTGTAGTAAGAGTGTGGACGGAGATTTGGCATCAATTATTTCCGTTTTACGTTGAATATACGCAGCTTGTATCAGCCATGACATGGTAAAAGTCACTGTTAACATCGTAAACCAAAGCCTTAGAGAGTTGGCAATGGTGAAATCTGATTGAGATAGAAAATGACTGAAAACCAATTGCTTTAATTGAATCTTGAGCTGCAAAAGAAATAACGTTTTACACAGAGTGTTCATGCTTCACATGCTGGTAGCTAGCGCCTGGTCCTAATAATCTCGTACTGTGATGGTGAGTGATCCTAACGACCATTGACTTTAAAAAAGGATAGAGAAAAAAGAGAACACGTTACTACAGCTAGCAAGTAGTGCGGTGCCAAAACATCTAACGTTACGAGAGAATCTAATAAAAGTGAATTATTTAGTGTTGAATTTATTCATTATATAGTCATAATTTTAATACCATAAGATTCATAAATGAAATTAGAACACCAAAAATATAGAATTATCTTGCTTTTTTAATCACTATACAATACAACGTACTAGATCTTCCTTAACACAAGTAGGACTAGTTCAGAATAATACTATTGTACGTGTAAGATTATTTACATAGTGGTTAGGGCGGGAATCTAACTCAAGTAGAAATTTTATTGGGCCCTCCCACCGCAGGTTTTAATGGTTTACATTTAACTGTCAATGACCTTTTTATAAACAAGATGTCAGCCAAATAACCCACTCAAATACTATTTATCAACCATTTTATGAAAATTAAAATAATTAATTAATGTAAGCCTATATATTATAAAATATTTTTAACATTTAGATAATTTCATCATAATTGGATGAACAATCTATAAATATTAAATCTATATCATAACATTATAAAGGGATGTAAGTCGATCGGTCCTGAAAAGCCAAAACAGTTTAGAGGACAATTAAGATGTTCAAGATTGAACTAATCTGATGGACGATGATTACATCCTCGATATATTATGATTTTATAATTTATAAGCGAATTCTTTATAATATTATTTTTTGCAGTCAAAGGTCGGTTTGTTTGATATGTTTGACGTGAAAATAGATAGGAACCATAACAAAAAATTACTTTTTTAGAAGGTGATGTAGTTTTCCTGAACTTTTGTGAAATCAATAAAATACTTCTTCGCATAGTTAAAAATAATAATAATAATAATAATAATTACTTTGTAGTTTATATGTAGAATACCATGAGGACTTGTGACTGAACATGAAATTCATATTGGTGTAATTTGTACTTTGGAATTGTTGAGAGTTGTATGCAAATATTGCTTTCTACACGAAAAGGACCATTGAAATTTGCAACTAGAGGCAGTAATAAATTAGTTGACTACTTAACCAAATGTATAACTGCTGATAAGCTACCCATTGATTTGATTTGCAATGTTCTTCGCCTTATGTAGGTAGTTGGCAGCTGTTTTTTTTTTATATTTATATTGAAAAAGTCACTCCAGACATAATTATATAAGGTTTACCTTAAGATTATGAATTCCTTAGTATAGCAACATGCCCTAACAAATATTTCAAGATAAAAACGGTTTAGACAATACATGCAATGATTTGGCAACTCATCGGTGATATTATTCGTGGAGGATAATACTTTATGTCACCTTTCCACCTTTCATCCCTCTTTTATATAGTAAGAATTCATGTATTAATGTAGTGCTTAATTCAGAACCCAAAAAATGGACATCATGGAACACTTACTAAACCCAAAGGGCAATTCATAAGAGTGCATTTATGGAATGTCCCATTGAGCCCAACTAAATGGGCTTTATCTAAATGTTATCTTGAATTTTGGAGATAATTCGTTCAGAACTCAGTTGACTGCTTCTATAGATAAGGCATAACGTTCTTGGCTCAGTATTATAGCACATAGGGCTTCGGCGCGGGCAGGGTGCTCGTACAAGTAAGTGTAGGGTTTGGTTTGTAATGCATTTAAATCATATACTGATTCTTTTATTTTCATTTTATATGTTAATGGCATCCATGTTTCAAGAACTTTGTAGCATTTTTATTTTTTGGTATTTAGTTTTGTGGCTTAATTTTAAAAAGCTGCTTTAAAATAGTATAATAATAGTTCTATTTCCTTTTGGAGCAGTTTTTGTAATATTCTTGAAAGAGAGGTCGATAGTTTTATAGTGGGGTGATTTGCCTGATTTCATGCAGAATAATGTAATAATTTTGCTTTTGGAAAACTTGACTATTTCGCACGTCAAATCAATTCATCAAAACTTCATACCGACCTGGTACATGTTTAAAAACGCACAACTACATTTGAAAATTTACTAATTAATTGTTAAATTCCACCAACTAAATTTTTACATTATCTAAAAAGAAAACAATCATACAATTCATCACGATTTATCTTGAGTCTACTACTCACAATACGTGTTCCTTGCTGTTAAGTGATTTTGGATATCATTTCTTTTTCATTTGATGTACCATGGTTTAGCATTAGATTCATTAGAAGATCAGCTAATTTGGCCTCTGATCACATTGCTAAATCGACTAAAGTTTCTTCTTTACCCCCAAATTGGAAATCAAACCCCCTTCAGATGCTTTTCTCTCCATCCTTAAGGACGATCTGTCCCCTCAGGGATTAGTTGATTGTACTCTTTTGCCCTTTGAATGGAACTTAATATAAGCCAAAGAGAGAAAAATTGTATATTTAATACGTTCCTCAATAAAATATGAATACAAAAATACCAACATAATTTAATAAGAACCATAAATTTCCATTCTAAAATTAATTATTAAAAAGAGCTGCCCAAAATCTTATATCATGCTCTTTGATTTTTTAATTTTTCGATGTGTTCTAGTCTTTATGTTCTTTTAAAATGGGTAGCACAATATTACTTCATTGGGTAATCATCCCCTTGCACTGAGAAATATTATCGATATTGAGAAGCATATGCCAACACAAATGCTTTAACACTCACCAGCATATTGTATCATAAATCAAACATAGTAGTTCAAGTACGACTATAACATAAATGATCTCCACCCTTCGTTTGTGATGACTTCTCAGATCTTACATTGACATGAGAATGAGAAATCATAGCTGTTTAAGTGGTGAGAATTGGAGGCAGGTATGCAGCAAGTGTCCCAAGAACTGCAGCCTTAGTGTCTGGAAAATGCTCTGTCCCTGGTAGCTCGGTAACCTTTCCATCTGCAGTCACTCCAATAGGGTAACTGAGGAGGTGGCCGGGTAGGTCGCGGTCCAAACTCTCGCGCGAGTAAAGGTCCCAGTAGTTTCCGGCTGTTTGGTTTACCTTTCTGATGCAGTCTAAGCTTTCTGGATGAAGGAAGCTGTTGTCTAGCATGCCTAGGTGCTCGTACCATAGCGCCATTCTGAAGCCGTGAATCTGACCCCTGGCTGGCTGTTTAGCCGATAGATGATAAGGCTGGTATGCTCCCATGGCGATTTCTGAATCCCTTGCTCCAGCCATTGACCTCTGGTTTATATTTGCAGATCCTACGATGATGTATTCATCATCGACTGCAAAAAAAGCATAAAATTGCGAATGGTTATGCTCGTGTATTGATGAACTACACGTTTTCTAGGACTTGCATGTACGCATCACAAATTTCACATATAGGATCAAAGGAAGATAATAACATGACAAGAAATTACCTATCATCATCTTAGAGTGAACATAGATCATGAATCGCCGAGCTTGCTGTGCTCTGCTATAGTCTGAATCAGGATCAGGCGTTTCTGAAGGCTCATATTCCCCGCTTCTCTTTATCTCCCGATTGCCTAGGCAGAAAAAAGTTAAATAGTCTTTAGGACTAGTCTTGAGCCCTTTCGCGTTGAGGGCTTGAACTACGTCCGTGTACATCATTTCGATGGTCCTCTTCTGCCAATTCAATATTGCCTGTACAGAAGCAGTCTCTGGTTCGCCCTCTGGCCACATTGGAAGAACAACGTACACAGAAAATCTTTCGCCTGCTTCAATCTTACTGATGATCTTCAACGACAGTTCCTTAGGGATGAGGTGCAAAGCTTCAATGTCTGCATCGTTAATGTCAGTTGAATACCATGAGAAGGAGCTCCCAAGGAAATACTGATTCTCAATGTATATGAAATCTTTGGCACGACGAATGGCATTGATATAAGCATCCTGGATGCTGCGGTCAATGATAACATCCTTTCCGCTTACAAGACCAGACCTGGCTGCATCTTCAGGAGCTTCAGGGAAGCCAAAAGCTGCTCCACCATCAATGGATCGAAACACTTGAACATTCCATGTCTCATGATCTTCTGGGAACATGACTGGAGATATAGGTATAATTATGTGTTCAAGTTCTCTTAGATTCAGTAGCAAGGCCTGGTCGCTACCTTGTTTCTTCCACCTTTGCTCGAAATTGAAAAGGACATCCCACGCAGCCGGGCCTTCTAACCGGCAATGGATATCATGCCAAGGCTCTCTCGGGCCACCTCTTTGAATTGATGCAGGCGGGAAATTTGGCTGATGAAAATCATCATGGTGAGCAGTGTTCAATGTCCTGAAGAGGGAATGGAACTGAGTATCATATCTTCCATCACAAAGATCAATACCACCAATAAAACTCACAATTCGCCGCTTTTGTGCATCTCCACTTGGCAATTCACTATCGACAACAACTATCTTTTGGTGATGAGTGAACATTGTAGAAATTCCGATTTCTTGGATAATACTTCCGCCATCATCAGGATTACGAGGACATAACACGCAGTGGACATCCGTGTTCTGGAAATAAATTCCGGTTTCTTCATCATGAGTCAGCATCAGTCCATCTTGTTTCAGCAACTTTACAGAAGTTCTATCATCCCAGACAAGCATTAGGACCCTTACACCTTCCCCGGCTTTTTTCTTAAGTAGCTCACCAAGAGTCATATCTCCTCCGGGTTTTGGCCTCCTCATGTCCCTTACCAAGGTAATCTCTGTGTAAACAGACCAACCCGTGATGTAAATAAAATGCTTTGCCTTAGAAATGGCATCAAAGATATCTTCCCAGCATCGATGTGGCTCGTAATACTTGCCACCAGCCAGTGGAATTTTCGGAATGAAGTTGTCAGGAATATGAGCATCTTGATACAGAGTAACCCTGCATTGTGTCCGCTGAGGGAAGAACGTGTAGGGAACGCCTGGAAACTTCGGACTCATTATTCCTCTAGACCACTGGATCTCCCGAGTAACATCAAAGTATTGTAATTTCACATGGATCTTCGAATTTCCATGAATAGGCTTCTTATTATCTTTTAGAATTTCAAGCCATTTGTCAACAACATCTCCGTTCAGAAGTTCTTTAACAGGCAAGTAGGCTCTCCCGATTAGTTCTGCCCCGACAGGATTGTCAACTTTGACAGTGAATACAACATTGGAAGCCAAATGAGCACAGTAAATGTGAAACGACTCGTACCAGCGTGGATTTTCGCGTTCCAGTAAGAGTCTTGTTCTGCCAACTCTAGCTTTCTCAAGATCTATTGTTGCATACAGTGCAGCACTCTTTTCATTACCAAGCAATTTTCCAATGCCTTCCGTTATCTGCCAGAAATATTTCATGAGAAAGAATCAAAGAAACACGAAAATGTAGATGATTTCAGGATCTCACACTCTCATAGCGAGGACTATACTGCTAAATTAAAGGCCCAGTGGTAACATTAACATCTTCTGCGACACACAAAAAATATAAAAAAGGACAGCATGTATATAACAAGGAACAATTTGTTAGATTAGGATATGGATAAGCAGTTTTGTAAGAGTGCACACAGATCAATTCGGAGACTAAAACACAATGTTAGTTTAATTCTCTTTGATTTATTTGTTGTTGAAGATCAATTTGGAGACTAAACGAACAGTTGAAGATGAGAATTGATTATACAAAATCAGAATAGCTTGTGGTATTTTTTGAAAAGTTCCGATTTGAAACTTCTTATTTTTTTTTAGTTATATTTTTATCTAAATACTCTTTAAACTCACAGAAAATGCTTTTAAATGTTATAGTGAGGTCAAACATAGAGTTTCAATCTAATAGCTGATTATTATTTTCACGAATACTTCTATTCTTATTCCTTTTTATTTATATTACAAGGTTTCAAAATCAGACGTATATTGATGATGCTAGTTGATTTTTAGTAGGCATTAAATTATTTTTTCACCAAATATACCATTGAGTAATTCTTACTAATAAATTTTTTGTAAAATATGATTGACTTACACGGTGAGTAATTGCCATATTAATTGGATTTAGTCGAAACTCGACTAGCAATGACAAGATAATGCACTTCACATGATTTGGTTAAGTTTTTACAGAAGAACAAAGTGCTTCTATTAGTATTAACAACGAATTATTATGACGCCTATCAAATGCTAATTATGTATAATGGGTAATTTGTTAGTATAAAAGATAATAAGGTTACTTACAAAAATCACCTATTTACTATGTTTGTTCATAGAGACTAATGTTGCCTATGTGTTTAAAAATGCTATACCCCTACCAAGAAAAAAATATGACTTTCTTGTACCTATTTACTGTGTTTGTTCATAGAGATTAAGGTTGTCCAACACTCCCTCGCTCTTAGTCTTCCATTGACTTTGTTTTTGCTCTACTCTGTCTCTTAGTAGACTAAGAGGGAGAGAGTGATAGACAACGTTAGTCTATATATTGCTTGTAACTGCCAGGTGCCAATCTCGAAACCGTATTAGCGCAAAAGGATCCATTCTGTACTTTTTATCTAGTTGTTAACTTATAAAATATTTGAAACCTATAATATAAAAAAAAGTATTTTAAATTATATTTTGGAACCTATAATATATATAAAGAAGTGTTCAAGTGTATTATCTTATATATTTAGTACATTGTTTCAAGTTGAGATCGAATAATTTTATTATTTAAAAAATTTTATTATTTATCAAGTATTTATTAAAGATATTCTCCAGTACTTCTAAATATTATTAGCATTTCCAAAAAGTAAGCGAAATATGGGACGAAAGGGGGGGGGGGGGGGGGGGGGGGAAGTACTGCACAATACTGTGCCTCCACTGTAGTTTTTCTTACCCGATTTTGCCCCCCACATGGGTCAAACGTTATCTTGAATATGTGGTGTAAGCCTAATGCAACCCCGGCCTCCCACCAAGAAAGAAGGAGAGAGGAATTACACTAGGAAATATATATTTTTTACCCCTACCCTTACCTGTTTTCGTTTTCGTGAAATTAGAATTCTGATATCTCAATTATTAAAGGGAATAATTCATCGTTAAATTACTCTTGAATCGCTTTTCAAAAAAAAAAAATTCAAATTTTTTCTTAAGGAAAACTCTTAAATACGTCAAACGCTCTCACATGATACACGGTTTGTAAGTATTTTTACTTTCACTTAAACCTCGTTACAGTCCAAAAAAGAGAGATTTGTTTCTCTCAATAATTGCATTTCAATATTTTATCTTTTCAATAAACGGTTAGGGGCATATACCAAAAAAATCCACCATATATGGTTTTCTATGAAAATTGAAGACAGAACCTACATGTTAATAAAAATGAGCAAAATAATTACTATCAAGAACACTTTCCATTAAAATCACTTATCAGTAAGTTTAGAAAGCTAATGTTCAAGTGGAAGTATCATCAAAAGGAGATTTTTGTTATGTTGTCTAAAGTAATGCAAAGGTGTTGCTATTGCAGACATTATTATCAGTATCTAATCTAAGTATAGAATTGTGTTAGGTCCCAACTTTTCACAGAATGAATTTGATAATTTCAGAATATGAATGAACGCAACAAGAAAATAAATAAGACACTAATTTTAACCCAAAAAAACAAAAGAGAGAGAGAGAGAGAGAAATAACTTTTACTGTTTAGAATTTTTTTTTTTTTTTTGGTCAATAGCAAAATTAGTGATGACCAGAAAGGATTACCTTATGGAGTAGATCTCCTGCAAAACTAGCATCTAGCTTAGCAATTTCATAAATAGTTGCATGAATTGTTCCATGGAGCAAAAGCTGTGCCATTTTGTTACCTGCAATGCACTTCAAACTTCAGAAAGAGGAAAAAAAAAAAAAAAAGTGATCTAAACAAAAAGAAGCTCACAAGGGCTAGTTATAAGTAGGGTGCTATATCAAAGAAAGATTCCCAAAACTTTAAATCTTTAGTTCGAGAAGGACAGTATGAGATACCTTACTGAGAGGTGAGAAAACTTGATGAGAAAAAGTTGTGAGGAAGAGATCAAAGAGAACAAGATATATAGAGAAGAGAAAAGAAGAGTGTCAATAAAGTACACGTTTGAAAAGGAACTTAGAAGAAGATATTAAGCTCTTCAACCATCTTCAAATGTGCATGGAATGAGCAAGAAGAAAGTGACTGGAATGGACTAATAAGAGCATTGATATATATTACCACTTCACTCTTCTTCGTATAATTGATATATTTATTATATATACGAAATATTTACTATTTAAATATAAATTATTATCATACAGAAAGATTTAAAAAAATAATATAAAGAATTTCTCGACTAATAATATACATGTAATTAAAGCTGAGGAGGAGAATTCACCTAGTGGGCAAATTTAGATCGACTTTAGGTTATTCTCAATGAAAGCTTTAAAATATAATTTTTTTAAAATTTTGGTGTTTTTAGAGTTTTGGACTCTAAAAACAATACTATTAATGATAAATGTATATAGAGTCGACCACTTTTTTGTTGAAAAAAATAGAGCCTCTAAACTCTATTTTGACATGTTTTAAATTAAAAATAGTAACTTTTACGTACTTTTATAATAAATAGTATTACTTTTAAGGTCTCAAAACTTTAAAAATATTCAAATTAAAAAAAATTTATACTATTAAAAATGCCCTTAGAGACCATCTTAAACTAGGTAGTTGACATCTAATGTTTTACAAGCAATTCAAGGCAATGGTCAAAGCACATCATGATGTACTTTTGGTTTTTATCAAAGTTTTTATACCAATAAAATCTTTCCAGTTGGGTTGTAGCTATCTGGTTTGTCCATTCGACGAGATACTTTTATTTTTCTATTAACAAGGACTTTCCTATCGAGTCGGTGGGTTATCCTACTCACTCACACACAGGGGTATTTCATTGTATGTAAGGTTTATTTATTGTATCAGTGGAAGAATTTTGACGTAATTAGTAGCCAGTGAAGTGACTGTGATAGATATTATATAAGGTAAATTTCACTATTAATCTTTATTGTTGCCACTCACTTTCAATTTAATTTTTAATATTACAAAATTAGCAAAACTAGTCTTTAATATTACCAAAAAATAATACAAATAGTCCTTTCCGTTAAATAACCGTTAAATATGGATGAAAACTCTCACTTTTCATATGAATTGAGCATTATGCCCTTTACTATGCAGTTAAGATGACTAATATATCCTTTACTTTTTTTCTTTTTTTTTCTTCATCTCCTAACCCCCACACCACCGCACATCCACCTCCACCCCTACCCCTCCCTTCCCCTCCCCTGCCCTGCCCTGCCCTGCCCTGGAATAGCCCGCACCCCTTTATTTTTTTTTCTTTTTCTTTTTTTTCATCTTTTTTCCCCCCACTCCACCCCCCTTGGCCCCTACCCACTAACCACCCGCCACCCTATCACAACACACCACATAATTACACGCACACACAATCATACACACAATTACATACAAAACATAAACACAACACACACACACAAACAACACCCACACCATTATTACACACATAACACACACCATAACACATGCACGTACAATTACGCATAACACAGGGTGAGCAGGTAGGGTCTGCGTAGGGTTGGGCGGGATGGGTAGGATAGTGACGGGGGGGAAGTCTTTTTGGGGAGTGGGGTGGTTTGTGGGTGACGGGGTTGAAGGGTTTGCGTGGGGTAGGGGTAGGGTGAGGGTGGGGTTGACTGGGTGCAGGGTTGGTAGGTCTGCGTGCGGTGGGAGAGAGGGGTGGTGGGGGGGGCGGGGTTTGAAGATGCCAAAAAAAAAAGAACTAGGAGATAAAAATAAAGAAAAAAGAAAATAATGGGTTAAAAAACTGTTTTACCCTTCAAAATGTTAGTTTTATAACGTTGATTTAACGGTAGGGATTGATTGCATTAGTTTTTGTAACATTGAGGGCCTAACTGTGCTAGTTTTGTAACATTGGGGACTAAATTGAGAGTAAGAGGCAACAATGGAGACTAATAGTAAAATTTGTCCTATTATATACGAGCTACCTCCGATAATAAAGCTTGGAAAAATAATGAAGTAAACGAAGCATATTTTGAATATTATAGGGGGTAACAATTTGATACAAATATAAAATTCAAGCCCATAAGCAAGAGACGTCTTTTCATATCAGATCGAATGTACAATTATTTCAAGTACAATTATTTTACGTAGATAAATAATATATTTTAAGAGCACCTATATAAGATTATGAATAATTTCACCTAATACTTAATTGTATCATACCTGAATTTTTGAAACTTATGTTCTTCAATGAGCTCATCCAAATTAAACTATAAAAAATGGAAAAAAGAGAAACAAAAGCAAGGTTAAGATGTAACATAACACCAAATATTTCTAAATTGAAGATATCAGAACACAACACTTAAAATCTGAGTCAGTTTAATAGATCTAGCTAATTATTGAGTATAGATCATGTTTAATTGTAGGAAAAAGTTGTGCACAAGGAAGAAATTCTTGATCATCCTTTTTGACGATTTAGTTTCCTTTCTCCACAGGTATATATTACACGTGCAACACAGATTTTGAAGTTTAATTACTATTTAATAAGCCGAATCAAACAGGTATATGCCACTTCCTTTTATTAATGATACTACTACATTGAAGAGCGGATTCAAAATATTGCTTCCGGTGGTTATAATACTAATATTTTTTTTGATCAGAAGTAATTTAAATTTTTATATTAAAAAGCACATTTTAAAAAATTTATTAGAGGAAATATACATATATACTATAAAAATAATTTGGAGCCATTGGGTGCGGTCGTCCCCACTTTCTCTTTTTGCATAGTTTTTTTTTTTTTTTTTGTCATTATTTGCATAATTCCTTCCTTGACTACTTGTAAAATTTATGACCGCATTGTCAAAATCAATTTGCATCAGCTGAACTAACAGAGTAATATCCAGACGTGACACATTTCAGTTTTCCGCTTCTTTTTGGGTTTACCGACAAACAAAAAAAAAAAAAAAATTCTTTTTGAGTTCCTATTAATGATACATTAGACGAATATTCGTAGGAAGATACTAGACAATTATAGTAAATATCAATTATTTTATATCTATCGAGAAATTAATTATTATATAGATTGTTTTACAAATTTTAAATTGTACCACCTCCTTAGAGTTTTTAGCATAGCTCGTCTCTTGGTGCAATTGTGTGTACTTTTGAAAAAAATAAATGAGATAAAATATCTTTCAAAATAATTTTATAATATATTGGCTTTTACTTCTTATGTACCAAATATATATATATACACTTTATTGTCCATAAAAATTAAGAACTATATACCCCACGTCATCCAATGTGACATTGACTCGTTTTTTTTTTTTTTTTTTTTCTTGTGGTAGAAACATTTACTAGTTTGGTGATATTATTTGGCCAGCATTTATCGGTGGAGGTCGGCCGTTGGGGCCTAGCATTAAAGTCTCGTCTCAATTGAAGCACAGTCATATCACCAACTAATTCATGTCGCAGATAAATATGTTATGTTACAATATATATATACTTGTTTTATGTTAAAAAATGATAAAGTCCAAAATTATAATATGAAATTTTAATTACTCTATTTAGTTATTATTAGGTTTAAGACTTTGGTCCAATTTTTTCTATTATACATTCATCTATATGTGACTTATTTCTCTTCTTGTCATGCAACTCACTTTAGTTGCATCTTTGATCCTCATTCCTTTTGAATCCGAAAAAAAAAAACAAAAAAACATGGTTGCTTTACACACTGCATGATGTCATTTTTAAAATTGCATCTTCAAATCGAATCATATTTGAATTTAAAAGTATTATAATATACACTTATTTTATGTATAAAAATTATCAACATAAAAAAAACTCATTAGGTCAAAAACTCAGTTATTTTATATATAAAAATTATAAATTCTAAAAATTATCATATAAAATTATAAATTACTTTATTTATACTAATTAAATATAAGCATAATTTTTAATTTATTTTAAAATAAAATTCCATAAGTCTAAACAAATATGGTGCACGTCCACGTGTAAATGAGGCTATGTCAAGATAATTGTGCGGGCCCACAAGCAAGCAATGTGCATCACATGTTTATTTGTCTGAAGTAATAGGAGCCACAACAATGGGATTCATATTTATCCACTTCTGCCTTATGCACGGGTGTACTATTCTGATGGTCTCTTAGTGGGATTGTACACTTTGTCTTTTTGTTTATCACATCACTGGAAATTAGGGTCAGCTTTTCGCTTTCTTCATTTATGGTCCATTATTATATACTTTTGTCTTCTGAGTGAAAGAAGAAAGGTGAAATCAGTCTTGTCTCTTATCTTTATAATTTATATTATTTTTATTTTTATTTTTTAAAATATATTTTTTTAATTTTAAATTTTTATTATTTATTTTAACTTAATTTTTATTTTTAAAAATATATTCTTTTAGTTTCGTATTTTTATCATTTATTTTAAATTAATCCTTATTTTTTAAAATAGTATGACAAAGATAAAGACTAAATTAGTACAAATAGTAAAGATACGAAACTAAAATAGTACATTTTAAAATACAAAAACTAAGTTGGGACAAATAATAAAAATACAGGAGTAAAAAAATACATTTTGTAAGATAAAATGACACAAATCCTAAAAATAAGAGACCAAACTGAGTATTTATCAAAAAATAAAAATAAAAATCCACAGACTATCGACCAAAAAAGAAAAAAATCCATGAACTAGACTTTTTTACAATCGGTAAGATGTGTGCCTTTAGCTTTGTCTCAATTCTTGTATAATGATGTACAATTTGTATATTTTGTCTCATTTAGGGTTCATTAATGTTATAGAAACTCTCTTCCTTACAAAAAAAAAAAAAAAAAATCCACAAACTAGAGTTTGCTTTTTTAATTCAAAATTTTTTGTCGAAGTAGGGAAATTTGTGCAAATGGTCCCTATTATTTTTCTAAAATTTCAAATTCATCAATATTGTGCAAATTTAGCTAATATAGTCCCTATTATGTTCTAAAAAATTTTAATTTAGTCTTCACCTAAATTGGCTAAGTTAAATTTTTTTGGGAATAATAGGGACTAAATTTCATTTTTTGAGAAACAATTAAAACTAAATTGGTTAATTTTGAACAATAGGGATAGATTTAAATATTTTTGAAAAATAATATGGATTAAATTGACTAATTTTGAATAATATAGATAAATTTAAAATTTTGGAGAAACAATAGAGACTGTTTGTAAAAGTTTCCAAAAAAAAAAAAGTACAAAGAAAAAATAGCGCAAATAGTCCTTATTGCGTTTCTAAAATTCTAAATTTATCTTTATTATTAAAAATTAGCCAAATTAATCCCTAATATTTCTTTAAAATAATTAAATATGTCTCTAATATTTAAAATTAATCAATTTAGTCTATGTATTTCCCAAAAAAAATAATTTAGTCTTTATTATTTTCATATTTAATTCAAATTGGTCCTCAATGTTTTAAAAAAAATTGTGACTAAATTGATTTTTTTGGGAAAACAGTAAGGACTAAATTAACTAATTTTAGAACATAAGAACGAATTTAAAATTTTAGATAAATAATATGGACCATTTGTGCAATTTTCCCAAAGTATAATAACATTTCAGAAACTTAGGCTTGTTTGGGTTCCAAAAAAATAATAAAAGAAATGAAAGGATTCAATAATAAAGGAATATAAACAGGAGAATTATATTTTGTTAGGTTTGGATAAAATTATAAAGGAAATGTTCATAAAGAATTATAGTATTCTTTTTTTGGATGGAAAATGAAAGGATAAGTTTTATAAACAAATTTACATTTTTATTCTTTTTAAAGGATATAACTGTAATAAATAAAAAGGGTAATATAAACATTATATAACAGTTTAGATGAAATCACTCCAAATCACAATAATTTGGGGTGATTACAAAATCATCATATCAAATGATTTTAGAATCCCTCCCAATCCAATCACCCTTCAATCTAAACAAGAGAAAAAAAAAATGAAAATCACCCCAAATCAAAAATCATTTTTTCCCCAAATTATGCAATCTAAACAAACCCTTAGTCTTCGTTTGTCTGTAAGAAAATAACTTGACAAGAAAAATTATTTGTAAGAAAAATTATTTATATGAGAAATAAAAAAATTTCTATGTTTGGTTGCCACATTAAAAAATATTTTCTAGTATGTAACTGCTATTGTGAAAAATATTTTCAAGATTTTTACAAACACACAAACACACACACACATATATATACATATATGGGTGTGATGGATGAAGAGGGTTGGGGTGGGAGGGGGTTGAGGGGGGTGACCCGGGGATAGAAGGGTTGGGATGAATTTTGGAATGAATCATATTTTAAGGACCTAAATCACATGAAAAGCATTTTACATTCTTTATAACTAGGCTTTTTACATTGATTGAAAATATTTTTGAATTGACTTATTTATGTTGTTACTAAACACCAAAAAATTAAGAAAATATTCTTCATAAAAATATTTTACGGCAAACAAATGGAGCCTTAAAGTAATTATAAAGATCGATCAAACTTGAAAATGTTAGGTCGTATTTACAGCTGAACTCTATAGTTTTCTAAAATTATATTAGCACCCCTATTATAATTTAGTTGGGATACAAAATTACTAAATTATCGTCCCTAATTTCCCAACTCTTGCATAATACTTTTCGCTAACTTGTCATCTCATCCCTCTCTTTTTCTTCTTAGGCCTTCTCCAACAAACTATATCCCAAATCCCCTATATTTAGGGTAAGGATGAAAATAGGGGCAGGTTTTGTTGGTATTCGCCTCGCCCACGCCCCAAATAGGGCAGGAACTGGGGTGGGAAATAGGGGATAGGGTAGAGAAGTGGGCTTAACTTTTAATCCCCACCCAGGGGCGGGGTGGGGTGCCGATATAAGCATTCCTCGCCCTGCATAAATGTGTAGTTATTTTTATATATTTAGTTTTACATATATACTGAAACTTTAAAATTATAAATATAAAAGTAAAGAAAAATGACTTAGACAAAATATTACTAAAATGGAGAACAAAAAATAAATTATTTTAAAGGATTTTATAATCATTGTTTTAATCAAGACATTACATATCATTACTTGACATTTGCAATTATTTTGCATAAATACCTCCATTTCACTATTGATTATAGTAGATTTAAAAGTTCTATTAGTTGTTCCTAGTTGTTTTTTAAAATAGTTTCAAACAACATAATTAAGGATGATATTTTAAAGAGTTGGAATAACTATTATATGTGGACATACAATAATAATAAAAATTATAGTAATCAATGAAATTCCAATAACACAAAGAATTATTATTTTTTCACATATAATTTTAATACACAATTATTTTAATTGAAATTGTTGAGCACAGTTAACTTGATTGGGCTCGAATGAACTGGGCTCAGATTTCATAATTCCACTGATCTCTGGACCTGCAAAACAAAGAAGCCAAGTGTTGGGCTTGGGATCCTCCTCTGATACTTAAGTCAGTTATGAGGACCAAAGGATGCTTGTATAAAACAAATGAGTAAATAGCAAGTAGTGAGTCAAGAATCACCTCCTCGTTTGAGCTAATGGACTCAAGTATTTATAGTTGCATAGGGAGACTTACACCTATTTCTAGGAGCTCCCATTTTGTGGGTTGTGGTTGCAGTTTAATGGGAATATTGGCCCTTGAATTGTGGAGTAAATTGTGGCCTATGATCTTTGAGGGTTACTTGACATTTTGTTGAATGAGTCAATGCCCATTTGAAATGGCTTGGGTCGCATGTTGGGCCTTTGATCTGTTATGACAATTCAATGGGCTTGGCCTATTATTCTAGCCCAATTTCTTTATTGTTTTAGCCTATTTTCTTGGCCCAATATTCTATGTCATGTCAGAAACTTATTTTAAATGCTTAGGACTTAGTTACTAGAATATTATTTTTACTTTAGCTCGAAGTATAAGACTCAATATATAATTAATATTTTATATTTATTTATCATTATTATAGATTTTAATTTATAATTGGAAATTACTTGGTACAAATTAAAATTTAAAACCATATAGTTTAAAATAATTGTAAAAAACCCGAGAATAATTCCTACTCCTCACAGGGATTAAGGAAGAAGACAAGGGCGGGCAGGGTATGGGGGTATAAAAACGGGGACGGGACAAGTGTTGGGGTACTTTTTAGTTGATGGGGGTAAAGCATGGGGATAGGCCCCAAACCCTCCCCATTGTCATCTCTAACTTAAAGGAATTGTTTATGCTAAATAGTTCTAAAAACTTCCCTATTAGATTTGTTATGTTTTAGGGAATCTTTATACTAAAATTCAAATCTTTAAATTTGTGAGAGTTAATGAATCCCATATCTCATCCCTATATATGTTTTAGCTATAAGTTTATATATAGTATAAATTATTATTAAGTAATTGTAAGTGTTATTTTATTTTTTAATTACACTTAGGGTCTTAATTTTTTTTAATACATGGACTCATATATAGAATCATCATGAACAATGAACAAAAATAAATAAAAAACATAAAATTATTGGAAAATTTTTAAACCAAAAAATAAAATAAAAATGGTATTAATAAAAATAATAATAGTAGTAATTAATAATAGAATATCATCATGAATAACCAATATTAAAATAATTTATTTAATTGAAATAAGGAGAGACATCAGAGTAAAACAAAATTAGAGGATTCTTAAAATAGAGAAGCTATTAGAGTAAATTGAAATATGGATTCCCTAAAATATGAGATTGATTAAAAATAGAAAATTGTGGCTAATGGAGTAAAATTGAAATAGAGATTCCTAAATATAAGGAAATGCTCCAAACCCCTTAAATATAGGAGAAAAAAAATAAGAGAGCTGTTAAAGTTGGCTCTACACGCCATGAAAAATTTAAACCCATATCAAAAGTCCTTTAATCTCTCTTTCTTCCTCCTCTAAAACACCGATTCATTTAAGCATGTTCTCATCTTCAACCAAACAATACCTCATCTCATCTCACTCTATTTACAGTCTTGGTATAGCATAGTGAAAGAACAATATGTGTACTCTTTCTCTCTTTGTTGTCTTGCTAGTAAGGTTGATCGCAGATAAAGACACTGGTTCAAGGGTGTTAAACAAAAAATTGTTTATCAACTCCGACTGTTTGTCTCATCAGCCACTTCGACAAAATGTGAGTAAATTTTATGCTCATAAATGTACAATTGTTATTAAGTATGTAATTGGCATGGTCTATTAAATTTATTGTTAAATACAGGGAGTCAAAAAATGATAAATTTAAGGAAGAAAATTCGAATGCTAAAGTGAGTAATTCTACGCGAGCAGAGATTGTCCGAGATATTAAGTTTATTGGCTCAAATTCTAAGTCCAATCAAATTCTATAGACAATTAGAAGTCTATTTAGAGTAAAACTATTTTAGAAGATAGGAATCCTAATCCTAGTTGGACTAGCACTAGTCTCTTATAAATAGGACTTTATAGCTTGTGTTTATGTGCCACAGAAAAGTCCCACACTGTGCTAGGTAACATACCAAAGCCACATACCATGAGGTTTATGAGACCCACACACTAAATTCTCTGTGTATTATTGAGTGTGAGCCTTTGAGAGTTTTACGGTTTTCTCCATCAAAAAGTCATGATTGTAATCTTTTGAGTAATATAGATAAATACTATATGCATGTAAGGATTTACCGAACCACATTAAAAATATTGTGTTACGTATTTGTGTGCATAATCCAAGTTTGGAATTCACCAAAATTTTCAACAAGTGGTATCAGAGCTGGGGACTGCACACAATACATGGAGATCCAACCACCAAAGATAAAGAATGTCTGTAATAAGAGTTGTCAAGTTGCGGTTGGAAGTTAATCGCCAACGATGAGATATCGCCAGATTTTAATAGTGTTGGGTATTTAATTTACATATTATTTCAACATCCTTTGTACTTAATATTTGTTAGTTCTTGAGAATTTTATGAACAATCTTATGGTTTTGTGATCGTTTTATGGTATAGGTATTCTTTGTGATGCAAAGCTAATTTTTGAGCACTATTGACAAAAAAAATACAAAGGGCTGAAAAGGGAAATTTTCTACACATAAGAGAGGGTATTTTTGTCATGAAACAAAAGAAGAAAAAGAAACCCTAGCAATATAAGAGACGGTTGTGAGACAACAAAGGGGGCAGCCGTTTGGGAAGCAAGAAACGTTCCAGAGAAAGAGAAACTTGAGGGATTCGCGAGTTGAAGGTGGAGAACAATCTGGAGACGGACTTCTACCACGATTTTTCTCCAAATTCTAGTTTTTTCCATCTCTCTTATCATGATTTGTACTATGTTTTGATTTTATTTAATTTCGTTATTATGTTCTAAGTTATTTTTCTAGGGCTACGATGTAGCTGGATTATGAATGCTTGAATTCTTTTGGTTTTAATTAATTTGATGAACTATTCCAATTCTATGTTGAGTATTTTATTCTAAACTTAATGCTTGTGATTGCCTGATCAACAATTGCATGATTTGTGGTTTGGTTTGAGATTGAGGAGTGATAATCGAATTAGACCATGTTTGAAATACCATTAAATCATCATAAGATAGAGATATTTATGAGATTTAGTGCAACACTTGAATTTCTAGGGCTTAATGAGTTCTATAAGTTCACAGTTATCACTGAGATGTAATTAGCTTATTTATTGGGATATGTTATTAATACTTGAGAAAGATTAATAACCACCTTAGTGAAATTGCTAGCAACATAGGGAATAGACATCAATTGATTCAAATCAATAGATTCAAGTGGGATTAATCTTGGTGAAGTTGGAAACCTTAGAGCCTTTTAATCGTTGATTTATTCTCTTTTATTGATTTCGTTGTTGCCATAGTTGTTAGTTTCATTAGTTTCTTGGTCATTAGTTTTTATCTACAATCTCTGAATTTTGGTTGTCTAAATAAAGTTAACGCTAGATTAATTTCGATACCTAGTTATCACAATCCTCGTGGGAACGATCTCTATTCACTACTTTATTACTTGTTGTGATACGTATACTTGCGTTAGATTTTGCACAACAAGTTTTTGGCGTCGTTGCCAGGGACTGTATCAAGTATTAATATCGATACAAAATAGATTTAATTTTACTTTGGATTTTATTTTTATTTTGTTATTCATTTACTTATCTTAGTTACTTGCATGTCAGGAACATATTCTTTTTAGGTGCATGCGAAAGTTAGGAAGTAGCAAATTGTTGGTTTTTGATCCTGAGATAGAACAAACCTGCTGAAAGAATAGAAAGGAAAAAGAGCTACTACCCATCATCTGCAAGAGACCATGGCTGAAATCGTGCTAGGATAGGAAGAAAATAATTAGGAAAATCCTCCTAGAACACTTCGAGATTATACGCTGCCACGCACTGATATTCAAACTGTGATTAGAAGGCCAGCGATTCAGGTGAATAATTTTGAGTTAAAGTCAGTAACTTTGCAATTGATTCAAAATATCCCATTTCATGGACTGTCCTATGAAGTTCCTAATCAGCACATTGTGAACTTTTCAGAAGTTTGTGGTACTGTTAAATATAACGGAGTCACGGATGAAGTCTTGCGCCTTCGTTTGTTTCCTTTCTCTTTGAGGGATCAAGCTAAGAAGTGGTTGAATTCACTGCCCGCAGATTCAATCACCACATGGGATGAATTGGTGCACAAATTCCTATCGAGATTCTTTCCACCTGGAAAGACAGCAAAGCTGCGCATTGAGATCAATTACTTCGCTCAGCATGAAGGAGAAACTCTTTGTGAAGCATGGGAAAAGTATAAGGCGTTGTTGCGAAAGTGTCCTAACATGGAGTTCCCAAGTGCATGCAGGTTCATAATTTTTACAATGGGTTGATAAGCACAACGATAACATTAATTGATGCTTCAGCAGGAGGAGCTCTGATGAATAAAATAACAGATGAAGCTTATAAATTGCTTGAAGATATTGTCATGAATAATCTTCAGTGGGCGAGTGAGAGAACCACACCAAAGAAGACAATTGGAGTTCACGAGATTGATGTCATAACTGCCTTGACAGCAAAAATTAACAATTTAGCTAAACAATTGTAGAACAATCAAGTGACAGCTTATATCATTCAGGCGGCAGTGGTGTGCGAATTTTGTCGTGGTCTTCATTATAACTCAGAATGTCAGGTTGGTAACCTGTTTATGTCATCTACGTTGGAGCAAGCACATTATGTGGAAAATTTTAATGGGCAACAATACAATCAATATTCTAACAGATTTAATCCAGTATTGCATTATCATCCTAATTTGTCTTGGAGAAATAATCAAAATGTGTTGCAGCCTGAGCAGAATAACCCCCTACCAGAGAAGAAGGTAAATTTGGAGGATGCAATAGCTTAGTTGGCGACTTCACAAATTCAGTTCATGAATGAAACCAAAACTATTCTTCAGAACCAGGCAGCACAGATAAGGAACTTGGAGGTTCAAATGAGTTAAATAGCCACCTTGCTTTCTGAAATGCAACAAGGAACTCAACCTAGCACTTCTGAAGTGAATCTGAGAAGAGATGACATAGAGCATTGCAAAGCGATCACTTTAAGAAATGGTAAATAATTAGAGAAACTGTGAGAGCCAAAAAGACCGAAAAAGATGAAGCCAAAAATGAGGAGAAAGATGAAGAAAAAGTTGAAGATCTAACGAGACCTCCTCAAGAACCACCTCTAAAAGTGTCATTCCCTCAACGCCTAAAAAAGAACAAGCTCGACAACCAGTTCTCTAAATTTCTTGAGATCTTCAAGAAACTTCACATTAATTTACCATTCGCAGATGCACTTGAACAGATGCCCAGTTATGTGAAGTTTATGAAAGACATTGTCTCAAACAAAAGGAAGCTTAGGGACTACGAGACAATTGCACTTACTGAGGAATGCAGTGCTATTTTGCAAAAGAAGTTGCCATAAAAGCTCAAAGATCCAGGGAGTTTTATTATTCCATGTGCAATTAGGAATGTTATTTTTGAGCGAGCTTTATGTGATTTGGGTGCTAGTATTAATTTGATGCCTTTGTCTATTTTCAGGAAACTTGGATTGGGAAATGCAAGACCCACTACTATAACACTTTAGTTAGCTAATCATTCTTTCAAACACCTGAGAGGAATAATTGAAGATGAGTTTATCAAGGTTGATAAGTTCATTTTCCCTGCAGATTTCATAGTTCTCGATATGGAGGAAGACAAGAATATTCCTATTATATTTAGAAGACCATTTTTAGCAACTAGGAGAGCGCTAATAGATGTTCAAAAGGGTGAGCTACGTCTACGGGTACAAGATGAAGAAGTAGCCTTTAATGTTTTCAAAGCTTTCAAGTACCCAAAAACAAGTGATAGTTGTTTTCGCATTAATGCCATAAATGCTATAGTGTCTAATCATGGGGGCCAATTGGACCCCTTGAAGGCTAGCGTGTTGCAAGGTGATTCTTTTGTTCCGGTGGGATTGAAGCACAAGGAATATTGGGATACTAAAAAACTAAACATAGATGTGCAATCAGTAAGTGAGAAGACTTTTACAAGGGAATAAGCTAGAAGAATTATGTAATAGATTAGATAATAATGCAAGAAGTTACAAGGAGATGACAAAAGAGTCGCATGACAAACCCATTTCGGGAAAAGATTTCTCTCCTAGGCAACAAGTAATTCTTTATAACCCACGGATTCCTGAAAAACACAAGTCGAGATGGTCAGGTCCTTTTGTTGTAACTAACGTATTTCCTTATGGCGCTGTAGAGGTCACCCATCCAGACAAAGTGACATTCAAAATCAATGGGCAATATAATACCCCGGCCTTGAGCATATAGTTATTTTATTTACTTGCGCATATTAATATGCTTATTTTAATCATTTGCGTACATTTACATGTTACCTTAATTGTTTGCATATAATTATTAGCATTACTTTTTATATTTCTTGAAAAATGTGCATTCATTTCATTTAGTGTACATTCACGTGCATTTTTATATTCTAAGTATCGTAGGCATATCGTAGGCATTATTTAAGTGTTATCAATTTGCAATATAGGAACTAGATTATTTAGAATTAAACTAGAATGACAAACTGGTTAATAACATTTAGTTAAGAGGGCAAATGGGCCATTTAGCCTTTTATTAAAATATCCTACCAACTAATCTCTTCAAAAATAAAACAAACACACAAAACACACACATTATACATTGGTTTCTACACACACACACACAAAATTCTGCACACACACAACACACGATAGATAGAAGAAGATGAGGAGAAAAGAGTGAAAAATGAAGAAAAGAAGGAAAAAGAAGGAAAAAGAAGTGGTTCCAAGCTATTTTTCATGCTCTTCTTCATGTTTAGGTGAGGAAACTCACCCTTGTGTGGATTTCTATTACTTATTCTTGTTTCTATAATGTTGGTTATTATGTAGTTACATGATCCATGAGTTGTAGATGCATGAAAGGATGATTCCTAGTATGTAAAGTGTTGTAGAAGCTCTCTTTTGTATATTTGATAAGTGTTGCTAGAAGCTTTAATTGTGTTGTTATCTTGCTAGTTAAAGCTCATAAATGAAAACTACATGTTTGTTAAATGTCCTAGGTGAAGTATAGAAGTTATGTGATAGCTATATTCATGCATTAAACTAGTTAAAATGCAAGAAAAGTTGGTAGATAGCTAATGCCCTGTCTGGACAGAAAACGTCACCCAACTTCTAGAGCACTTTTGACATAGTAAATGTGCTCTAAAATTAACGAAACTTGTATAAAAACTAGATTAGACAGTTTAGAGCAAATGTGGATTTCTAGTGCTAAGCCTAATTTTAACGTTTTGACCCTCCGATTTGGCCATTTCCGAAATGTAGCTAGGAAAATCACTGGTTCTGCCAGTTTAGCGTAGTTACACGGTAACGGTCATAACTAATACAATTCAACTCGGAATTGGACACCGTTTGAACCTAGATTCATCTATACTCGAAGGGATACATGCATACATCATAAAATTTAGAGGCCATCCTCATAGGTAACTGAATTGATTAAGGTAGAGTACAGTAGAGAATTGAGAGAATGAGCAGGTCTTGGTGTAATTTTGTGTGCTATGTGCTATACATGTGTTAGTAGTGGAACTTTGTGTGAATGTTTAATATGTGAAATATAGATGACCATTTGCCATGTAGTTCATACATGCCATGTTTGTTTATTAAAGTCTGCTAAGCGATATTCATGAACTTAGTTAAAGTAGCGCATGTTAATGAGTTAATGCTTTGTCTAATACCTTGTGTGTTGTGTGTTAGTCCAAGATAATGTGGTTTAAAGTCTAGTGGTTAATGTTCCTACTGAGTTATGAAAGGTTAGTCAAATATTTAATGTTTCCGAATACTTTAGAGTCCCGAACATGCTAAGTGGCTTACTTGTGCTTGTGAGTTAAGTATGTGGACCAAGTGTGGTTTCATGAGTCTAGTTGGTGTCATAAAGTGTTATTAGAAGGGTATAATAGTTTTTTTGAGATTATTGAACCTGGTGTAGGGATTAGAATGAATATACTTGGTACAAACTTGCATAAATTGTTAAATTGACTTGAGTTTACAAAGGGGATTCGGGTTAAATGTAAATCCGGGTGCGTTTGGGCATTATGGCTAGTGGTTAATAGGTGAGGAAGTACTAGAAATGCATTCATTTCGCTTAATTGAGCTTTGATTAGAATACTTGTAGTGTAAATGCATAAAGGAAAAAATTTCAGACTTTTTAGTTAGATGTGCTTTAATGTGTGATTTTAGAATCCTAAATGTTGTCATTACATGTCATTAGAAAGGTAGCATAGCTTAGTTGTGTATCTTTAACTTCGTGTTTCATTTGGAAGCAAAATGGCATAAGATGACAAAGGGGAAATGTGGGAATTGGGTGTTTTAGCACTTCTATTGCCTTGTAATTGCTTATAGTATGTTTAATTGCATTTCTAAAGTATACGTGAGTGTTTGGTAAAGTTTCGTGAAAGAATGTTGTTAATCCCTTTTGTGTACCGATGATTAATTTCATGTTTATTACTTATAGTCTTGTATTTTTTGCTTCTAAGGCTTTCTATATTATCTAATGATGTTATAGAGTATACTTTTGAACTTGGATTGTATGTGTAGTGAGAGCTTGAATATATAGATGTATTGAAGAAAAGGTGAATGGTAACTTAGTTAAAGAATGTGAATTTGCTACGTATTGTGTTTAGTGCTAAAATAAGAGTATCATTATAACATGTCTTGTAATTTGAAGCAGTTAGCATGTGTTTAATGATCTTAAAGCCTGAAATTAGTTCGTTAGCTAATCTTCGTTAATGTTTAGATGTAACTGTTTAGTTGATTGGTTAGTTAGAGTTCTTCTTCCATTTAATTGAGTTTTAGCATGTTATCTAGTTCATATGTATATTATTTGAGTAATGAAGTGTTAAATGCCTTGTAAATGTGTATAACTACTTGTCATTTGTTGAATTGAAGATGGTGTGCTCCTTGCTTGTTAATGCTTATTAGATGCTATGAATTACTTATGAGTTATAAATGACATGCAAAATAAGAAATGTTATAATTGTATGGTCAAGTTAGGGTGCATGTTGCGCTAACGCAAGGAGAATTGAAGTGCATGTAAGCTATTTTCTTGCATGCTTGGCTTACCTGCAGGTGAGGGAGTCTTCATCTCTTCAGTGTATTTTAACTTATTTTATTGTTTCTAGATTATATTATTTGGTAATTGATATAGTTTATATATATTATTTACTTGTTATCTTGTGTCTTTTCTTGTTATTTGTGATTAATTGTGAGGGCGACCTACTTTGTCGTTCCTCTTACGTGATTTGATATTCTTGGCTCTCGTGATCTTGTTTGGGGTTGCGCAACCTTTTCGGACATAGTAGCGTTGAGAAACACGGGTGGCATCGGGCTTGCTGTGCTCCATCGACTACCATGGTGCCTATTCTTTTTTTCTCGCTGAGTATACTCTACTACCCCAGAGGCGTGGTTCACCTCGTTGGGGCATATGGACCTAGCTCAGGAGAAAGGGCCGTAGGATCGGGGTACATCCGGATTATCCCATTTGGAGGAATAAGGGGTTTGCTGGCACTTGCTTGAAGATCTTGGCTCGTGGCTCGTGATTGAAGACAAATGTGGAACCGTATCCTTTTTATACGTGGTTAAATACTTGTCTAATTAGCTTTGTTATTTTGTGTTGTATATGTTATTATCCTTGTTGCATCTCATGAAAGCATTCCTCGATATGCTGCATCACCTCCCTCACTAAGTATACATGTTGTATACTCACCCTTGTTTCTAACACCTTTCAAGATCAGTGCTATCAGGGATAGAAAAGAAGGCTCGAGAGTTTCATGATTGATTATGCTGGTTTACGTGGATTGCCATTGAATTCAGTTTTGTACTTGTAAAGTTAAGTTTAGAATGTATTGATAGTTATGAATGGCTTGTAATGTTGTAATAACTTGTAATCTTTCCTTTATTGTCTGGTAGCTGCATGCTTGCATGTTTTGACTGGTTGAAGGACTTAAATTATAAGAAAGAAAACTAGATAATATTATAGTGGTATGATAAGTGAAATTATAATCATAGACGTTCAACAGTAAATGAATGCATGCTTGTGTGTCTTCAATGTTGGGATCCAAGGCTCGGATGGCCTTGAGGAATTTTTTGTATGAGATAGTTTTGGTAGAGGGGATGAAGGAATGGATTTAGATCATAGTTTTATGGTTATAAATATTGTTTATAGGTTTTGGATTGTCCTATAAACAGGGGAGACTTCGTCCGTTTCTCTCATTTTTCGTGACCTCGGGTATTGGATCGAGGCTCAGTTCTTGTGTGGGATCGGGGTGTTACAGGCAATGCTTGAAGATTTATTGGGACGATGGTTTTGACAAGAAAAAGTCAAAGGCAAGATGACACATAAGTTGTGTGTTGGATTGTGTTAAGTGTTAGCATGGGTGGTAGGGGACAAGAAAAACATATGTGGACATAGTGCTGTTGCCAGCGCAGCGCTAATGGAACCCAAATCAACGTTTTGTGAGAAAAGAAGTAGAGCAGGCATAGCGCAGCTACGCTGGCGTCCTTAACTTTTGACGTCCATTAAAACAATAGCGAAAAAAAAACAGCGCAGCTGCGCTAACGAAAGTCTTTGATGTTTCACTAATCTTACCACTATTTCTACTTGTCAGCCACTACCTTCCTTCGGACAATAAATGACGAGGATACTCAAGGAAGTCCTCTGCTTACTTTTCTTTCAGTTTTTGACATTGAGGACAATGTCCAGTCTTCAAGTTTAGGGGTGGTCACTGTGTGTTTACTTGTTCTGCCTAGTACTAGTATGATTAGTTTTCCTTTTTATGTGTTTTGTTATTTCCTTTATATGAAAAAAAAAATCGAAGAACAAAAAAAAAAATTGAAAGTGATGTTGAAGGATGAGAAATTAATCCGATGATGAGTAGAATTGAATGACGTTTTAGTAATGAGGATGTTTGACTGAAAAATAATTTTGTTTTATTGAAAATCCCAACCCATTACGCACTTAGCCTCGCCTGGTCATGTTGTTTGCTTAGAAAAGGTTTATGTAAGCTTAACTGATAACTATGATCATAGGACTTTAGAACTTGCTTGATTGTCACTTGAGGCGAAATCCTAGGTTACATGGCATTAGAGAAATGATTTAGGCCATCTTTGGACAGTTTGAGCCTTTCAAGCTAACCCATGTAATAATTGAATATGCCTAGTCCACCCCTTTGAGCCTGAATTAGCATTTTCTTTCTTTAGCCTGTAATAACTCCCTTAGCCTTTCAAGTTTAATTTCTCAGATAATGACCTTCCTACTTGTCGCATGTGATTATTCTAGGAGGATCATTTGGAGCTATGCTTGTATTGAAGGATGGGAGTTGGGTGAATTTGATTGTTGATTATATGGAAAAAACCCCATCAAAAAGCTGAAAAAAAAAACTTTATTGAGAAGAAAATGAAAAGAAAGGAAAAAGAGCCACACCCCTTATAGTTAATGTAAAAATACAAGTTTGGGGGAATGTGGGCTCTATGTGTTAGTGTAAAATGTTGTGGATGAATGTTGAGAAAATGAAAAGAAAGAAGAAAAAAAAAGATATATTGAATAAATTTTTGGGAGTGAGAAGTAGAGTTGGTATGAACTTCATTGAAAATCCTAGAATAGTTGGGTATTTACTGGTAGTTTAGCCATACATTTCTTTCCATTATCCTACCTTGACCCTAGCCTAACATTACAACCAAATATAAAGTCCTAATGATCTTTGATGCTATGTCTAATCTACATTAGTTGAGAGTGACATGAAAAGTGAGCCTATGAAGTCCTAAATGTATTAAAAAAGAAGATCAACATTGACAATTCACTTAGCTTGCATAAACTCATCTGTACAATTGATTAGGATGGAGTCTATACACACACTCACTAGTGGGATTTGAAGTATGATGAAATTTATGTGAAGTTGAGATTTCTCATACTTATGATTTTGGAAATACTCGAGGTTGTTTTTACTTTAGTTATGTCTTTCGCTTGAGAACAAGTAAAGATTAAGTTTGGGGGTGTTTGTTGGGTGTTTAATTTACATATTATTTCAACATCATTTGTACTTAATATTTGTTAGTTCTTGAAATTTTATGAGCAATCTTAATTATGGTTTTGTGATCGTTTTATGGTATGGGTATTCTTTGTGATGCAAAGCTAGTTTTTTAGCATGATTGGCGGAAAAAATACAAAGGGCTGAAAATGGAACTTTTCTACACATAAGAGAGGGTATTTTTGTCATGAAACAAAAGAAGAGAAAGAAACCCTAGCAATATAAGAGACATTTGTGAGACAACAAAGGGGGCAGCCGTTTGGGAAGCAAGAAACATTCCAGAGAAAAAGAAACTTGGGGGATTCGCAAGTTGAAGACGGTGGAGACAGGCTTCTACCACGATTCTTCTCCAAATCCTAGTTTTCTCTATATCTCTTATCATTATTTGCACTATGTTTTTTATTTTATTTAATTTTGTTATTATGTTCTAAGTTATTTTTCTAAGGCTACGATGTAGCCGAATTATGAATGTTTGAATTCTTTTGGTTTTAATTGATTTGATGAACTATTCTAATTCTATCTTGAGTATTTCATTCTAAACTTAATGCTTGTGATTGCCTGATCAACAATTGTATGATTTGTGGTTGGGTTTGAGATTGAGAAGTGATAATCAAATTAGATCACGTTTGAAATACCATTAAATCATCATAAGATAGAGATATTTATGAGATTTAGTGCATCACTTGAATTTCTAGACATTAACGAGTTCCATAAGTTCACAGTTATCATAGAGATGTAGTTAGCTTACTTATTGGGATATGTTATTGATGTTTAAGAAATATTAATAACCACCTTAGTGAAATTGTTGGCAACATATGGAATAGACATCAATTGATTCAAATCAATAGATTCAAGTGGGATTAATCTTGGTGAAGTTGGCAACCCTCGAGCCTTTCAATCGTTGGTTTATCTTCTTTTATTGATTTCGTTATTGGCATAGTTGTTAGTTTAATTAGTTTCTTGGTTATTAGTTTTTTATCTACAATCTCTTAATTTTGGTTGTCCAAATAAAGTTAACGCTAGATTAATTTCGATACCTAGTAATCACAACCCTCGTGGGAACGATCTATATTTACTACTTTATTATTTGTTGCGATACGTATACTTGCGTTAGATTTTGCACAACAAATAGTCAAGAAGAAAATATCGTTGACAAAGATCTTGCAATTGATGAAAAGATACAAAAGCAAAGGATGATTGATTTGCCCCTTGGTATCATTATTGTGTTCTAAAAGGTACTATTCCTAGCAGACACAAAAATATGAAGGAAAAGCCAGATTTACTATCTATCATCAAAAAATTGATGAAGAAAGCTGTTGTGAAGACAATTTTGCAGCACGAAATTGTCATTGCAGGAAGCCGCCATTGAAGAAGGTGACGAGTCCAGAATTTGAATGTTTGATGCTTGGCATTGCTTGCCAAAGGGAGAAATTATTGTGTTTATTGGCTTAAATTTCAAGTCCAATAAAATTTTATAGACAATTTGAAGTCCATTCAGAGTAGAACTACTCTAGACAATGGGAATTATAATCTTAGTTGGATCGACACATGTCTCCTATAAATAGGACTTTATAGCTTGTGTTTATGTGCAACACAAAAGTCATACACAATGTTAGGTGCCACATCTAAGCCGCACACCATGAGGTGTATGAGAGCCACACATTAAATTCTCTATGTATTGTTGAGTGTGATCCTATGAGAGTGTTATGATTTTCTCCTTTGAAAATCCCTGATTGTATTCTTTCAAGTAATAGACATAAATACTCTATAGACATAGGGATTTAACAAACCACATTAAAGATATTGTGTGTTATGTATTTATATGTACGATCCAAGTTTAGAATTCACAAAAATTCCCAACTCAAGAGTGGAAAGAGCTCCCAGAGGATGAAAATGATATTTTTAATAAGATGTTCCTAAAAAGCTCACAAGGGTACAATACAAAAAAAAAAAAAAAAAAAGAAGAAGAAGAAGAAGAACCAGCTTGAACTGATAAACAGGAAGAAGGTAACAATTTAATTCATTTCTTCCAAATTAATTGTTGTTATTTACAATTCATTTTTGTTTTTTGGCATTCTTTTAATGCTAGTTGTTTTATGCATTATGATTTATGCACATTGAACCAGTATACGTCTTCAGTTTTGGCATTTAACACTTCGATTATTTGATTGTTCCATTTTCTCCAAAAAATAGTTTAAAATTGGTTGACTACCTTTAGCATTTTAATTATTTCTTAAAATTGTATGACTTAGGAAGAAATAATTAAAATGCTAAAGGTAGTCAAAATAGTAATAAACTAAAACTGAGAATCATAGAGTTTGATGGGAAAATGAATTAGGAGTTGGGATATATGTACATATTTTTGCCTTATTTACATCTTAAATTCTTACTATTGTTTTATGCCTTTCTGACTTGTTTAATGCATAATGTTATGCAACTCTTAAACTGAAAAAATTATTTGTTATTGCAGAAGAGCATACAAACTCTACTTTCTTTATGAAAGATTATTATATTAAACGAAAAGCGGCTCATAGTGCAACAAGGAGATGTTGTTGAGAATATAGGTTTTGGGGACTTTTTTACCTCAAGTGCACCTTATTGAAGTATCGGTTATATTGTTAATCATTGATAATTTTTGACCTAGTGATGATGAAATTATATGTGCATGAAAAAATGATTCAAGTAACAACATCTAATGTAGAGCACATACTCGACCTACTTAATTGAGAGATACCCGTACTAACAACTAGGCTTGAAGATGAAATCTTGGGTGTAGAACGATTGTTTGATTTGCAAGATACATTGATCCCATTACAGAGACTATTATCTTAGCTCCATACTTGTGACAGTCATGCCCCAAAGTTCAAGGCTTCCATATGTTTATAGGATACTCATTGTGTCCAATAATTGCCCATGTAGTTAAGAAAGAGATGTCACAGGTAGTGAAGAATGTCGATGCTTTAGGGACACTACAAGACAAGTGTTGTGGGTGACAGACCATTTTCGTCACCTAAAAACACGTGATGGTGGGGCAACTTAAAATGGATCGTCACCTCGTCCTTCGTCGCAAAATTGTAAAATCGTCGCCATTACATCGTAAAAATGCAAAAAAATGAAAATTTTATTTTTTATGTCTCACTTGCCCCTCCGTCTCTAATTTTAAATTTTTTAATTTTTTTTAAAATTAATTTATTAACTCATTTTTTACTTTTTATAATAATTAAAGTTTATTGCCATGTCGTTACAAAATGCCCGTCACCCAGAATGACTAGCATTACCCTCCACCCAGTTTTGCTACCCACTTCTACCAAGGTTGGGAGTAATAGAAGTTAGAGACTTGGTAGCAACAATGAGAATAAAATATTATTTAATCGTAGAAATGCCATGTCAGTCCCACCTATCAGAATCTGGACAGACCAGTTAAAAGTTTTAATCTGTTAACTACCAATTTCTATCCACACTCGTCACGATCCATAACCAAACGTAATTTTTTGTTTTTTATTAATTTATTAAATAATATATATATATATATATATATATATATATATATATATATATATATATATATATATTTTTTTTTTTTTTTTTTTTTTTTTTTATTAAAAAAATTTGCCGTGTTGTCGCCAAATTTCTCGTCGTCGTGCTGTTGCCATATACTCGTTGCCAAATATTTTTTTTAAAAGAATAAAATTATTAAATAAAATATTAATATTTACAAAAAATTAAAATTAAATATATATATATGGTTCGGAGTATTGGGAGGTGAAATATAAACATGTTCATAAAATATTGGTGGCTGAAATTAAAATGTTGAGATAAATGTGTGGTAAAACTAGGAATGACAAGATTAGGAACAATGTGATACGTAAAAGAGTAGGAGTGGCCCTTATTGAGGATAAGATGAGAGAAAATCGTCTAAGATGGTTTGACCATATTAGAAGACGACCTGTCAAGGCACCTGTTAGAAGATGTGAAGGTTTAGAAATAGTACACTAGAAAAAGGGTAGAGGTAGACTTAAGATGACTTGGACGGAGACAATTAGATGAGACCTTGCGTGTATAGAACTTATAGAGGAGATGACTCTCGACATGAATGAATGGTGTTGCATAATCTATATAGCCGACCCACCTAATGGGACAAGACTTAGTTTAGTTTAGTTAGTTTTTATATTAATATTTACAAAATATATGAAATACTATATAAAATTAATTTTAGAAATTTACAAAAAACCAAAATCTATTGATTGTTGAGCTGGTCTTAATCAGGGAATAGGCATTTGTCTCATAGCTTTAGAGATCTCTTCTTGCATTTTTTCATGAGGCTCATCATTTTCGTCTGCATTTGTCGCTGCTATTGGAGCTCCAGCTAGAAGCGACGCTTCTGCTCATTGAGCTAGTGGTGTTGTTGACGCTCTTGCTCCTCAAGCTGGTGACGCTGCTACTCCTTAAACTGCTGTTTAATGGTCTCCATTGCTTGAGTGACAGTATCATCCATGTTCTACCCCATAAGTGCAAGAAGAATGGTAGTGCTACCATATGGTCCCCCCAATGCGGACCCCTTGCGAGTTGAGTCCGTAGATACAACTCTTCTTCGACCCACTAGTTGCCTCAAAGAAGATCTTGTCGAGGTTAACGGGCAACGCTGTGGGGTTGGCTTGGCTTGGCTTACAGCCTCATACTATTGGAGTATCTTCTCATATCACTCTTGTAAAGACAAAATTTTGAATAATTAGTATTCTTATTACTTTAAAACATACTTAATACACTGTAATAATACTTACTATCGTCTCAGCAACCTTTTCGTCAAAATAATAGTTTACATCACCCACCACTTTATTGTGGGTCGCTTTAAAAATATTGGCGTAGGACACCTGGCAGCCTTTATTCACCTCCTACATTATTAACTTCATAATTAGTAATTGTATAGATAAGACAAAATAAACTAATTTACGTATTGAATTTAGTTAGTTAATTTATTTGCATACCATCCTTCTCCTAAGCTCATGAAAAGAGGTGACACCTGTGTAGTGTGTAACGTCCCGAACCTAACCCCACGCTATAGGTCAAGTCCGGACCCGTCACTCGGACAGAGTCTCCTCTGTACCGTGGACTAAACTGTTACTTGTAATTAACCACCTACAATCCTTAAATCACATTCAACAACACATACAATCTATCTTCCAATGTAATCATAGTCAACCCAAAATCACAAGGTCATCCGAGCCTTAAAATAACAAAATCTACTTATAGCATACAAGCATGCAAGACAAGATTAATTTTATCTATAAGTAGTTGGATATAACTATAACCAAGGTTTTCTATCAAGTTAACAAACACCCAAGCATGCGATAAGAAAAGTAAACTAGAATTCATTATTACATGCCATCTAACTTAGTTATCCATCACATAGGATTACAAGTTACTACATTCACCAACTATACATAAGACCACAAGGTCTCAAAAGTACAACTTCAAGCAACTGCACATATGATCAACCTTATCACACAAGAATCAAGGATTCTGATCTACGTGTACTTCTTTTTCTTCCTCTATTGCTATCAGCTGGGGATTCACCTCAGCTTCTCTTGAAACATGTTTAAATGAGGAGTAAGCAACAATGTTGCCTAGCGAGAGAGGTGATGCAACATACCGGGGCGTGCAATATGATATACAAACACAAGATATCATATATATATAACATAACAACAAGATTAAATAACAAGTAATTAACCATATTAAAAAGGATACGGTTCCACATCAAGTCTTCAATCTCGAACTACGAGCCACGAACTTCACGCAAGTGCCGGCAAACCTTTACTCCAACAAGTTGGAATATTCCGGATGTATCCCGATCCTACGACCCATTCTCCTGAGGTAGCACCATATGCCTAGCAGGTGAACCACGCCTCTGGGGTAGTGGAGTATACTCAGCGAGAAATAGAATAGGCACCATGGTAGTCGAGGGAGCACAGCAAGCCCGACACTGCCCGTGTTTCTCGACGCTACCATGTCCGAAAAGGTTGCACAACCCCAAGACAAGTCCACAATAATCAAGATAATAATTAACACGTAAGATGGTCGACAAAGTAGGCCGCCCTCACATATAAACACAATATAAGCACGAAATAGCTTTATAATCTCGAAAGTAGCAATCAACATAACTTTTTCCCACAATCAACTCAAATAGCTTTATTATACTTTAGATAAATAATATAATACATGATAACTCAACAACAAGCTCCAAATGCATCAAATATGGCCAAATACTACTTTTTTTCCTTTCTTTAACCAAGCTTTCCTTCTCCTATGTGCAATTCAAGATTACCAAACCATATCCTACTCATACTACAATCCTAATTAAGCCAAAAGACATCTATTAAGATCATAAAAACCCATTTTAGAAGCAAAAGCTCGGGAAGGCTCCGAGCGGGTTTTAACTACAACTACCATATCCGGACCTCAAATTCACATAATGAAAGCACCAAAAGTGCTTACATACCCCAAGGATCCTTAATCCAAAGTCCAAACGTGCTCGTACTATAACACCCCGATCCCTCTCGAGACCGGAAGATCTATCAATCAATCTAATCGCAACCCAATTCAAAACCCGGACAAAATTTTAGGGAAAGACGGACAGAGTCTCCCCTATTTCTAGGCAAAATGTAAAACCTGTAATAGCATATAAGTGGACCAGCACCATGTCCAACCATACAAAACTTCCTCAAGGCCATCCGAGCCTTGGTTCTCAACAATTAAACATAAGTAAATATACAATTCCAAGTACCCAGACTATTCTAACTTTTCTTTAAGCAATACAAACATGCATTAAAGTTAAGCTATACTAACTAGATACATAAACTAGCTTTTCAATCTACCTCAATTACCTAGTTGAATTTAAATTACATTCTTTTTAACAATAAATACATACAACACATGAACATACATCTTTGCATCTTTGACAACTCAAGCCACATAGCACGCAAGATAACTCTTCAAGCACGAACTTTCACGTAATCACGAACTTTCCAGCTAACATGGTATTTCCTGAAATGTGGTGGTGAGGAGTGAGTATACTCAACACGTATACTCAGTGAGGGCGAGACAGATATCAAGGTGGAGAGAAAGAAGGTCGTGCAATGCAAATAAGGCAGTTAAGCAATATAACTGACAAGTAAGCAATTAATATAAACAATCAATACAATAAACAAGTAATGCATTAACACAACCATTCAAAGCTATACCACACTCCGAAGGCTATGGTTCACTCATACGAGCAATGTACCATTTCACGAGCGATACATCAATCTCGAGCTTGATGTTGACAACGATGACAATAAGTGCGCAACCACCTTATAACTTCAGTTTGGAATACCCCGGGAGTATCCAATCAATTCTACGATCCAAATCTCCCTGGGAGGCAACCCAAGCGAGAATGGGAATAGGACACGGAGCTAGAGCAACCAACATTGGCAGCCCGAGACTACCCAGAGAGGCCCATCACTCACGCGCCTGACACTATGCAATGCAATACAAGATACAAGCAATAAACGAGCGATAGCACAACAATACAGATTAGAGGCGATAAACGAGATATCAAGCATTTACAATCAATACTAGCATTCAATTAACTTTTCAAGCATAACTATCATTAATAGTAACAAGAACACCAATTAAACAAGTAATAGCAGTTCAAATACAAAAACGACAAATATCACTATTCAGTCCCTAACTTCCAAAGGCAATTATGAGCAAACAAGCTACGAGATTAGGAAACCGATTTCACTACATTCACTTAGGCACTATAAGGCACGTTTCTATGTCATTAAACTTCACTTTCTCACCCGAGGCCTGAAAGTCCACCTACTTCGTTTGAACTACAACTATACTAACCGGTCGCTCAATCAACGCCACAACAGCGCCAAAAGTGCTTCCATGCCCTCAATAGCAAAACCCCCAACTTAATTCGAGCACGGTCAACTTTAGGTCAAACGGCCCCTTTATGTTTCTTTGTCTAATTTCTAATTTTAACAAAGGCCGATCCGTTTTTATTGCACATTTTATATTTCTAGCATTAATGACACCTATCCAAATCAAGAAATTGCAATTCGGATAAAAAATTTGAAAATCTAGGGTTTTACTATTCATTTTTACTATTCACATTTTTCCCTAATTCAAATACGCAATTTCAACCGTAAAAATTGCTAAATAACTAACAAGCAATGCTCTACGAACCCTAAGCAAGATATTTCAAGCAATAACAGGCATTATAACGCGATAAATATCAAATATGAAAAATTGACTCAAAAATCAAATTCATATAAAAATGCACAAAAACGTGAAAACCCTCACAGAGATTGAAGACCAAGACCCGCAAGGACCCTAGCCACGATCCTCATCCGATTCCACGCGAGATTGTGCAAGAAAAATGCAAAACAATTTTTTTTTCTTTTCTCCTTAACCTTCGGCCAAGGGGGGACTTAGGGGGCATTTTTGGTTTTGTTTTTTGTTTTGTCAATTTTGCATAATTTTGGCTATTTAAAGGATGACAAAGCCTCAAGGGCAAAATGGTCATTTAGAAAAGTTGAAACTCAAGTTAAAATGGTCAATTAAGCTTATTTTGATGTCATTTACCCTATTCCAAGTTAAAATAATGCAATTAAATGAAAAACAACTAAAACTAGTAAAATTAAGCTAAAAACATTTTTCACTAAGTCCGAAGAATATTTTTCTAACTCCCATATTCAAAATGCTACGATCGAACGATCATTAAATAATCGCTAATAAAGTGATGAGCAATAATATAAAACTTTAATTTTTTTGAAAAGTAGAATAGTAGAATAGTTTAAAATTCACTCCGACTCGGAGTTACTTTCCTCATTTAATTGAAAACCGAGTAATTTTAATACAAGACATTTAAAACCGATTATTAAAATAATCAAAACAATCGAAATAATCAATATTCATTTAAAAATAATTAATTTAACTATTTCTAGAATATTTTCCATGAATTATGAAACTAGTGTTAAGATACAAGTGAATAAGTTAATATAAACACGTAGTCAGATGCAATTAAATACTAACATCTAAAATGACACTTAATCGAACACAAGTAAATAAATCTAATTACTATAAACAATAAAAATAAGTGATAATCTTTAGTTAATCAATATAAAAAAATTATTGAATGCTTTTAAAAGAAATATCAAAATAGTGCAAAAATAGATGTTTAACTAATTAAACACTCAATTAAATGTCGTTAGATGCCATTAAATGCATACCGGGTTCGGGTTATCACACGTACTGCACAACGAGAAAAGTCTCCTTTTTAAAGTTTACTAATTTTGCAATTTAGCTCGGTTTTGGGTGATTCAACTTCACGTGAGCCTTTGACTAGTTTCACTAACATCTAAAGCACCTAAAGGAAGCCTCAATTCAATCTATTTTGCAAGTTTTAGAAAAACCCTAACTTTAAGCACTATTCATCATCTTCTTCATTCAAACTCAACAATCAACCACGGAATTTGATAACAAGCTATACAAAAGAGTTCTATAGGCTCCAAAGATCATATATCAAGCATTTATAACAAGCAAAATAGCTAAATTCAACAAGACAAGAATTCGATATATATATGCATCAACTTTAAAATTCATGAAATATGTAACTCCCTCACTATTTAGAAGATGAAGATGCGAAGTAGGAGCTCCTAGTTGCCACAAATCCTTCCTAGACCAAGCCAAGAGTCAAGCTTGCAAGATTGATGAAGAAATTTCTTCTCCTTTCTCCCTTGGTGGTGTCGGTTTTTGGGGGGGGAGGGATATATGGGTAATTTTTGCTTTTGTTTATAATGTGATATGCTTGTATGAGTTATATCTTGTATATATATAATATGTACTAAATTAAATTAAGTCAAACTTCTCAAATGCTAAGTCAAACTAAGTGAAACTCAATGTTATACTAACTAGTTCAAATTAACATGGTTACGTACGTAACACTATTCAAATGATGCGGAAAACATTTTCTAAATGCATACTCCCGAGCTCGAAAGTCCAGAATGACAAGTTCCCTATTCCTTTTATGTGTCATATGACTTGAAAAAAATATTAAATCGAACTTTTATGACGATCGATTTTTTTATGAATAGTAACCTCAAAATAAAACAATTAAGCAAGAAAAGTGATGCACATAAGAATGTTCAAGTAGGTATGCAACAGATATATGAAAATTGTGATGAAAACCCGGGCGTCACATAGTGGACCAACATGTTTGTTCCCTATCTTTCTTGTTCTTGTGAGCTTTGTCTTTCCACTTTTGAGTCCCTCATTTGATAAGCATTTGTCCCAAATTATCCTATGTGGACCACTTAAGACACTTATTTCCTTTACATGCCTTCCATAATTATTGGTCGTTCAACCTATCTTTAGCCTTATGATGAAAATGTTTCCTTATTTACGTGGGGTCACAGGGCTACCACTTATAATCCATCTACAATCACAAAGAAGAAAAACATGTATATGAGTTAATACAATATGCATGTGTATAAATAGTATATATAAAATGTAATAAATTTTTATTTCATTAATCTTTATATATACCTCAAACGTGTGAAACCATGGATCTTTGATCTCTTATGGAAACTCTTCATAAGTGATCCATAGGCCTGTGTACCTGTCAGCGAAAATGGTCTAGAAGTTTCGTATGACCGCAGCAAGTACAAATCTATTAACAATCATAAAGAATATCTAAGTTAGTTTCATTTGCAATCACTCATTATAACTTATAGAATAATGAAGAATAAAAATAACTAGTCTATATTTATATTGGATTGAATTTTTACTCATTGTAATGCAGTCAAATATGAGTACGCCTATCTGTTAAATTGGTGATAGAGTCGTGACAAAATTTTTAAATTTATTTATTTTTCAAATTTTGATAGTTATTTTTTTAAAAAGTAATTAAAGTTTTTGTCGCCATTCCGTCACCAATTGGTGACGAAATGGCGACGGACAATTAATTTTTATTTTTTGAATTTATTTCTTAGAACAATTTGTTGCTATTTAGTCAACAATTTAAGGCACGAAAGTTTGACGACCAAACTAGCGATGAAAATACTATGGACTCATTGTGTCCATCGCCTCTCCGTCGCTAATTGGCAACAAAAATTATTTCCATCACCAATTTCATCACCCGAAACATGTTTTCTTGTAGTAGAGTATATATAGTTGGACGCAATTCGTGCTCAACTCAATGGCCAATGGTGTCTATACTTGTATGGCACTTGACCGAAAATGTGCGAGTGGATGTGTGTCCACTTTGATGGAAAGCCAAAAAAAATTTATGCATGTCACTAGGCTTTTTCTTACTGAATTCAACAAGAACTCATTGATTGTTTGTTTATGCAGATATTATATTGTGCGCACGTCAACACAAGTGACGAAATACATCCCTGTCATTTTCTTAGGCCTTGCGTCCAATATTGGACTAATGTAAAGTTGGAGATAGTTTTATGGGTCATTATGGTGCTATAACTAGATATTAATGCCATAATACCATTAGTAATTACCCCATTATTTGAGGACAATAATATGAGTTAATTGACTTCAACATACATGAGTTACCAAAGCTTTTTAAGGTGCCAATCGGGGGTTCTTTTTTGCAAGAATTTGTAATGATGAATTGTATTATGACTAATAAAGAAAAACAGAATTAGCTTATATTTTCTTCCCAAGGCAAAAAGTTACAACAATATTCATTAGTAATTACTTGATCATTGAAGTTTGAATATTGATAGGGGTGGAACTCCAGCCCTGGTAATGATAGTCAGCCCTGCCTTTCTTCAAGCCCGAACTCCAGCCCTGGTAATAATGGTTAGCCCTGCTCCTTGTAAGCCCTGAATCCAGTGGAGCCACTGGGCAGGCACGCGAACAAGAGAACCATGAGGATAAGGATAAGATCGAGGATACTGGATGAGGAAGGATTCGTGGATGATATATCCCCATGGATTGCTGGGTAAGGGAGGACTCTTATGAGTCCTGATCTTAATAGAATTCTTATTCATTTAGGGAATCACCTTACCGCAAATATAAAAGGGGAATAGTTCCACGGAAATGAGGTATGAAAAATAACCATCTCTGATAACTCACAAGCTCCATTCCATAGTAACTAATTTGCGCGTCGGAATAGGCACCGTGGGCAACCACCTCGGTTCCTTTGTTTTGCAGGTTCTGGTCCAACTTGAAGTGCAGTTCAGGGCAGTGGAAGTTTTTCACCTTAACAGTTTGGCGCTGTCTATGGGAAGGTGCAATAACCCCACTGAGATTCCGTGATGATTCACACACAAAGTCAAGCTAATACCGGGGAGAATCAGAACCCTCCTGAGGAGCATCAGGTTCCTAAAGGTATTGCTCCTCTAGTGGCTCCTGTCCCCGTGAACATAGGAGCACCAGGGGATACTACCACCACAATCTCCCTGATATTTGTTCTAGGAGATATGCCGTCTTCATCCCAGCAGGTCGATTTGCCCACCTTGGTGCAGTTATTCAATGGTCTGAGAGGAGCTTTTAACTAGTTTTTCCAAACCCAAGGGCTAGTACACCCAGAAGGTGTTCCTCATCAGAGGGAAGATCCGATAGCAGGGAACCTGCCCCAGGTCCCGGCCCTTTCAGCAGATACAACAGCCTCGGCAGAACTACAGGGAAGGCCAAGGCAGGAAAGGCAAGGGAAGCCCCTGTGGCAGGAGAGGCCAGAGGACACCCGCAGTCACGGAGGACAACATCAAGTCTTGGTGGGACAGGGGAAACATCACCCTTTTGCCAGAGAAGTTATGCGGGAGCCAATGCCATATGGGTACAAACTCCCCAGTCTCCAAACTTATGACGGGACTAGGGATCCGAAGGATCACCTTACTATTTTTTAGCACCACATGACGATCCAGGATATCCCGGACACCATCAAATGCCTGGACTTTCCCGTAATGTTGGTGGGTGCAACACGGAAGTGGTTCACTGGCCTGCCAGAGTCCTCAATTCATGGTTTTGACCAGCTTGTTGGGTTTTTCCTTGCCCGATTTGCTAGCAGCAAGAAACCTCCGAGACTCACTGCGTCTTTACTCTCCATAAAGCAGCAAAGGGGGGAGACCCTCCGAGACTATACTCAGCGATTCAATCAAGGGGCCCTGGAAGTACCAGACCTCGACCAGTCAGTAGCCATGGTCGCATACATGCAGGGCCTACACTTTAGACCCTTGCAAGCATCCTTGGGAAAAAGGATGCCTCGAGATTTGGAAGAGCTCATGATGCGGGCCTCCAAGTACATCAGTTCGGAAGAGGTCATGTCCGCCAAGAAGGAGGAAGAAAAAGGGGCCGCTGGGAAAGGAAAGATTCAGGAAGGGGGCAGATAAAAAGGAGCCCTGGGTGGTCGATTCGAAGGACAGAATAGAAGTAACCGAGGGAGATTTGATCAGAATTATACCCCCTTGAATATGCCCAAGGCAGCGATATTGCATGAGATCCAGACCCATCGCAAATTTCACTGGCCGTCTAGGATGACTGGTAACCCGGACAAGAGGGCTAAAGATAATTACTGCAGGTACCACAGAGACCATAGTCATGACACAAAAGACTATAAGTAGCTCAAAGCTGAGATAGAGGTCCTGGTGAGGAAAGGGTTGTTGAATAAATTTGTCGCGGGAAATAAAGAGTCTCGGAGAGAGAGAAAAAGGAGCACCAAGCGAGATAAAGAGCGCAGCCCCCGACGCAGGAGGGAGCGTAGCCCCCAACGCGGAAGAGATCAAGGTAATCGACACCTAGGGGTGGTGGATACCATAGCTGGGGGGTTTGCATCTGGTGGAACCAGTAGAAAGTCAAGAAAGTCCTATGCTAGGGCCGTGACGGAAGAGCCCCGGTATTAGGGACAAGGAGTTGGAAATCAGTTGACATTCACTACGGATGACCTTAAAGGTGTAATCTACCCGCATGATGATCCACTGCTGGTAGAGGCCCAAATCTCCGATTACATAGTTAAGCGCTTAATGGTGGATACCGGCAGTTCAGCGGATGTGCTGTTTCTGAAGGCCTTTGACAGATTGGGAATAGGACGTGAGAGGCTCCGCCCTTTGAATGGTTCACTGTCAGGATTCACAGGAGAAGCTTTCCGTCCGGAAAGGGTCATAAACTTACCTGTAACTCTGGAGGAAGGGTATAAGAAAGTGACGATCATGGCAGACCTCATTATCCTTGACAGTGAATCAGAGTATAACGGAATCCTGGGCCGGGTAGCATTGATGAAGTTCCGGGCAGTGGCGTCGCCGCTACATCAAGCCCTGAAATTCCCAACTCCTGAAGGGGTAGCCACTATTAGAGGAGATCAGTTGGCCGCTCGTCGCTGCTATGCTACCTTCCTCAAAATGAAAGACCCGGAGCCCTGGGGTCCCGATGAATCAGAAGGCAAGAAGATGAATGAACTTGCTTGGAGTACGACTGACATGACAGGACCTCCCTTCGGATCTGCGACAAGGTATAATCAATTTCTTTTCTTATAACCTACATATATTTGCTTGGAGTACGACTGACATGACAGGAGTAGACCTATATGTGATGGTCCACAAGTTAAACGTGGACCTAATGTTTCGACCCAACCGCCAGAAAAAGCAAAATTTTGGGGAATAAAGGAGCAGGAATATCAGGGAAGAGGTTCGAAAGTTGCTGGAAGCAGGTCATATTAGGGCTGTGCAATACCCGGAATGGTTGGCCAATGTGGTTTTGGTGGCCAAGAGCCCCAAGATATGGTGGTTGTGTGTTGATTACAAAGACCTCAACGAGACGTGTCCTAAAGATTGTTATCCTCTGCCTCGGATAGACCAGCTAGTAGATGCTACCTTTGGCTGTGAGTTACTCACATTCATGGATGCATTTAAAGGGTATAATCAAATCATGATGGCCCTAGAAGATAAGGAAAAAATAGCCTTTACTACGGACATGGGGACCTATTGTTATCGAGTAATGCCTTTTGGGCTGAAAAACGCTGGGGCTACATATCAGCGCCTAGTGAATAAGGTGTTTGACAAGCAGATTGGGAGGAACATAGAAGTATACGTCGACGATATGCTAACTAAAAGTAAGCACGCTCACACCCATGTGGCAGACCTGGCAGAAACCTTTGCCTCCCTGGAGAAGTACGGGATCAAGCTCAACCCAGAAAAATGTGCCTTCGGGGTTCGAGCAGGAAAATTCTTAGGCTTCATGGTGACCAGTCGAGGCATAGAGGCAAATCCAGACAAGGTTCAGGCCATACTGAATCTGAACCCCACGAGGAGTGTCAAGGATGCGTAGAAGTTAGCCAAAAAGATAGCAGCCCTGAGCAGATTCATGTCCAGATTTGCGGATAAGTATGCACCTTTCTTCAGGGTGTTGAGAAATCCAAAAGACTTCCAATGGTCTGATCAGTGTCAAGAAGCTTTCAAGGAGGTAAAGAGGTACCTGACATCACCTCCACTCTTGTCAAGGCCTGAGAAAGGAGAAGTCCTGACCTTATACCTCGCTAGTTCAAGCAAGGCGGTGGCTGCAGCCCTGGTAAGAGAGGAGGATTGGCTCCAAAAACCAGTCTATTACGTGAGCAAGGTCCTGCGGGGACCAGAGCTCAGGTACTCGACCCTGGAGATGATGGCGTTGGTCTGTTAACCGCAGCACGGAAACTTAGGCATTACTTTGACGCCCATACAATCTGAGTTTTGACTGATATGCCCCTCAGGCAAGTACTACAGAAACCAGAAGTTTTCAAGCTCTTGCTGAAATGGGCCATAAAGCTCAGTCAGTATGATATCATCTATCAACCCCGAACAGCCATTAAGGCACAAGCCCTAGTTGATTTTGTAGTGGAATGTATGGGGGACCAGGCCGAGGAAGATGATACTCCCTGGAAGGTACAGGTTGATGGAGCTTCAAGAAAGCAAGGGAGCGGCGCTGGGGTTCTAATCATTAGCCCCGATGGAACGGAAAGCCAGTACTCACTCAAGTTTTTGTTTTCGGCTTCCAACAATGAAGCCGAGTATGAGGCACTGATAGCAGGTTTGAAAACAGTTATCTTGTTTGGAGCAAAGAAGGTAGATATGATTACAGACTCACAGTTAGTAGTGAATCAGGTGCTAGGTGAATATGAGGCGAAAGACCTAACCATGTTGACCTACCTTAGCAAGGTCAAAGAGGTAGCCCAGGTACCACGATCTGAGAATGAGAGGGCAGATTCTCTCGCGAGACTAGTTGTGAGTTCCTCAGGGCCGGTGGTAATACAAGTAAGCGAGATAGAGGCCCCATCAATTCAAGCCCCAACATTGGAGGTTGCAGCCATAGCCATATGTAGAAGTTGGATGCAACCCATAAAGGCCTATTTGGAGGAAGGTGATCTCCCCTATGACTAAGCGGAGGCTCGGAGCATAGAGCGATGAGCCTCGAAATTTATTATGCTAGGGGGGCAGTTGTACAAGCGGGCCTACGCCTGGCCCTTGCTGAAATGCGTAACTCATGAAGAGGGCAATCAGGTGCTCAGAGAAATACACGAAGGGGTGTGTGGAAATCACTTGGGGGGCAGGGCGTTGGCTCGAAAGACCCTCCGGCAGGGATATTACTGGCCCACAATACAGAAGGATACGTTGAAAATAGTGAAAAGATGTTATACATGCCAGAGGTTTTCCAGGGTACCCCGGCAGCCGGCAACAGAGTTGACCTACATGGTCAGCCCTTGGCCTTTTGCCCAATGGGGGCAGGATATTCTGGGACCTCTACCTCTAGCCAAGGGTCAGAAGAAGTTCGTGTTCGTGACAGTTGACTACTTCACCAAATGGGTGAAAGCTGAGGCCATCCCTAGAATCTCCAAAGGGGCAGCTTGGAACTTTGTTTGAAAATTAGTGGTGTGTCGCTTTGGGGTACCTCGGACCTTGATCACAGATCATGGCCGACAATTTGATTCTAGTTACTTCCGTGGCAAATGCGAGGAGCTAGGGATTAAACTAAAATTTGCTTCTGTAGCTCACCCCTAAACTAATGGGCAAGTCGAGGTAACTAATCGAGCTATTTTGCAGGGCATCAAAACCAAGCTGGGGCAGGCAGAAGGACTGTGGGCGGACGTGCTACCAAAGGTCCTGTGGGCTCATCGGACAACCCCAAGTACCGCAACAGGGGAGACCTCGTACTCACTAACATTTGGCATGGAGGCGGTGCTCCCGGTGGAGATGGGTATTTCAAGTAGTCGGGTGCAGCTCTATGAGGAAGAAATAAACGATCAGGGACTCCGTGAGGATCTTGACCTGATCGAGGAGTTTCAGCAGAAGGCATAGATAAATATGCTAGAGGGAAAAAGAGCTATGGCCAGATCCTTTGCCAGGAAGATCCGACTCAAAGATATCCGAGAAGGAGATTGGGTGCTCAGAAAGGCCATCTTCAAATCCCAACCTGGACAGGGAAAGTTGGGGCCAAACTGGGAAAGCCCTTATCTGGCGTCAAAGGAAATCAGGCCAGGAGTCTTTAGTTTAGAAGAACCTAGTGGAAAGGAGTTAGCTAATGCATGGAATGTTGAACACCTTAGAAAATATTTCATGTAATATCTCCAGAATAATGTTAGTGAATAAATAACATTCAATAGAAGTCTATGTAATGCTCTTTGAGATAATAAAAACTCGGTTCCCTCTTAGAGATGTGATTTTGCTCATGTGTTATGTTTAAAGAACCCTCCTTGAAGGATCTGATGTCTTGTACCCGGAAAGGGCTGTGCCCTACGGATAAAATGACTCATCTCGGCTGACAGGGCTGTCCCTGAAGAGGACCAAGGGATCCAGGGGAAATACTAAAAAGGAAAAAGGGCTAAAGGTTCAAAGAACCTGGCGTACATAAAGCAGAGTCGAAAGACGACTAAGATGCGCAAATAAAACTCGTAAAAGGAAACGAGAAAGCGAACTCAGAAAGGGTTTACATATTAACAGCCCAGGAAGCCCTGGAAATAAAATTTCATTAAAAAGGGAAAGAAGAATGTACAATGAGGGGATCAAAGCCCCTGGATGAAAGCAACAACTAAAAGTTAGCAAAATATTAAAAGCAGGTCTAGGGAAGGCGGGCTTCCTCTAACTACGCCTATGACTCGAGGGGGATCACAGTTGAATCTTTGGGTCAGGAAGGGCTTCGCCAAGGAGGTCCAACAAATAAATCTGAATGCCATGGCCTTGTAAGCGGGCCTGCACGTCCTCCATAAGGGCAACTTCAGCGTCGTATTCAGCTTTGTTAATGGCAGGGTGAAGCAACTCCCCTAACAGAGCCTTGAAAGCATCACTTTCCTTATAGGCCGCAATGGCAACTTCCCCATAGGAGCCAACAGCCTGCACCAATTGATCATAATTGGCCTGGGCAGCAACGGCTCGAGCCGAAGTCTCTTTTAGCTCATTTTCGAGCTTATCGCAGGACTGTAGAGCCAGGTCTCGATCGGCAAGGATGCGGCGACAGATCTTTTGAGCCTCCGACAACTGCGACCTCAGTGCTACTGGAAGGATGTCCCCACAAAGGGATTGATAAAGTCCAGCCTCCTGAATAACAGTGCTTTGCTTCTCGATCAGGGCTTCTATTTTATTAAAGGTGCCCAAGTCATTGTCGAAAGCCTTGGCACAGGCCCGGCAGTGTTCCTCGAGCCGTTGTTTATAGGCTTTGGCTTTCTTTTCAGCCCAGATCACATCCAAAGAGGAGCTGATCTCGACCCTGTCATAAGCCACTAAGGCTTTATGGAGCATCCCGTGGAGGTAGTTCAAGTCTAACCAGCTCTGAAAAGATAAAAGCAAAGCGTTAGGAGAAAACTGAGTGATCTGGTGAGGGAAAAATGGGATAAATTACCTCGTAAAAAGCTTCTCTGACTTCTTGGTCAGCCCTGGAAGTAGTAAGGCGACGAGCGAAAATGCGAGTGGTACCGCCCTTCCCGTCATCAATTTCTATCTCGTCGTCAAAGCCAAGGATGGGGCCAGGTAGAACGGACCCACCACGCTTGCGTAGGCATGGAGTGTTAATCTGATAGGCCTCGCCAAGGGGGCAGCGTTGCTCCTCCCGCAATGTGTCGATCTGAGGGGAGGAGAACGGGGCCCTGGGGACAACAGGAGACAGGGACGGAGACGGCAAACGCCTACGAGATGGGGCCGGTGGTGCTTCAGGTAAAGGTGGGGAACCAATAACCCCAGTTTTGATAGGCCCAGTGGTGGGCAAGCCAGGACAGTCCAAAAGAGGAGCCGGGTACCCCTCAATGGAAACAGGCTTCTTCGGGGCAGGAACAAGAGGCTCCTCGAGGATTTGCACCTCTGCATCACCTCCGGGAGAGGTCGTCATTTGCTTCTTCGGAGTAGGCTGTCCAAAAACCTTAGCCAAATGCCTTCTGGTCACTCTTTCACTTCGGGCAGAAGCGACAAGCTTTGAGATTTTCATGTTATCTGCACAAAGGAGAGCTTAAACAAAGTTAGTAAGAACTTCATAAACAAATAAGAAGGTAAAAGTAGGTACAATGATAAAACTTAACCCTCAGTGTCAGATGACGAGTGAGAGGTTGGAGGCTCATATTTCTCAATGATAGGGGCGATAACTGGATGAGGGGTGGTGAGAACCTTCCCTCCAGCCCTGGTGCTACTGTGCGAAGGGGGTAAAGGGGGAGCCTCAACTCTCGACACTGTAGGCAGCGGAAATAAGCCACTTGCAGCTACCCTCTCGGGAGAGAAAAGGTCCTCACATCTAACGGGGATGGCCCTCTTAAGTTCCTCGATGATGAATTTCTCAACTTCATCAAGGGCGGGGGGGTCCTTGGCTGTCTCAGGAGGAACAGCCCAGATACTCCTGACCTTCCAACCCTTAGGGGACTTTACAAAGAAATTTTTTTGGCTCCAGTTCTTGGAATTGTCAGGAACGTCGACGATTAGGGAGTGATGACGGGCAGAAAAATAGTACCAGCCGGAAGATTTGTCAGTAGTCTTAAGGTGGTAACAGAAGAGGAAAAGCCTGGGAGTGGGGGTATAACCCAGCTCCTTCAACAAAACGTAAAAACCTACCATGAGCCTCCAGCTGTTGGGGGTGACCTAGGCAGGACTAATTTGAAGGTAGTTGAAAATCTCTACCAAATAGGGCGGCAGAGGCAGACGACCTATAAGGAGTTGTTCGTAGTAGAAGGTAACCTCTCTTGGGCCAGGCTCGCAAGCAGATGCTGGCCTACCATCACTTGGGACGCAAACCTTGAAGTCAGGAGGAATGGCTCCTATGTCCCTAAGGTGGGTGATGGACCTCTCTTGGGTGGTACAGACCTTACGCTTGGCACCGAAAACCAAGAGGTCATCAATCCTAGCAGGACCCGAGGGCGCCGTACCTGAACGGTGGTGGAAAGACGTAAACCTAGGTCTCTTAGAACTCTTTCTAATACCTCTAGTAAGAGGAGGACTCTGGGAAATCGGGATGGCAGCGATGGGTTCGGAACCTCTAGGGGTACGAAGAACATCTTTGAGGCCATCGCTAGAGCTATCGGCGGTGCTTAACTGAGGGGACCTATCCATTAATGGAGGAGAGGAGAAAGAGCGTACCTAAACGGTGGTAAGGTATGACGAGCGAGGATTGACAAAAGAGTAAAAAAAAGATAGTGGAATGCGAGTGGGGCACGAACCGGGGAGGGCTCCCTTTATAAAGGACCCCACAGGGCCCCACATACGAATGGGTCGACCCACGTAGGATCGTGGGGAGTGGCGACGTGAATTGTGGGAAGCGTGCCTGTGAAGTGGCAACGAAATTGGAGAGACGTGTACAGTGGGTGGTTGCAATGGCTAGTAACTATTGAGGAAGATGAAGAGTCCCAATGTTGTAACAATCCCCAGACCTGTGTGCCAGCTCAGGGATTGGGGGGGGCATATGATAGGGGTGGAACTCCAGCCCTGGTAATGATAGTTAGCCCTGCCTTCCTTCAAGCTCGAACTCCAGCCCTGGTAATAATGGTTAGCCCTGTTCCTCGTAAGTTCCAAATCTAGCGGAGCCACTGGGCAGGCACGCGAACAAGAGAACCATGAGGATAAGGATGAGATCGAGGATACTGGATGAGGAAGGATTCGTGGATGATATATCCCCATGGATTGCTGGGTAAGGGAGGACTCTTATGAGTCCTGATCTTAATAGAATTCTTATTCATTTAGGGAATCACCTTACCGTAAATATAAAAGGGGAACAGTTCCACGGAAAGGAGGTATGAAAAATAACCATCTCTGATAACTCACAAGCTTCATTCCACAGTAACTAACTTGCGCGTCGGAGTGGGCACAGTGGGCAACCCCCTCAGTTCCTTTGTTTTGCAGGTTCTGGTCCAGCTTGAAGTGCAGTTTGGGGCAGTGGAAGTTTTTCACCTCAAATTCATTCTTCACTTAGGGGTAAGAATAATTTTGTGTTATGTCATATTTCTTTTTTATTTTTGTAATGTCGGACTAAGAGAAGTAGTTTTTTGTACGATTTGTTGAACCTTGTCAAAGGGTATAGGTTCATATAAGATTTTGGTGTGAAAGTTCATTGTAAGGCATTCTAGCTTTTGAAATAGAATTCTTTTAGATCTTAACTTTGTGTCAGATTGCTAAAGTATATTTGATATATTGAACCACTACTATTTTGTAAAATGACTTTTGAATTTGATTCTATAAACATTTCATGTGAATGTTTAGATTGAAATTTCATAAGCTTTTCCTCTATTGTTTATAAAGTACTAATTTTTTATTTTTCCCCTAACCTAAATCTTTTATGTTTATGTAACGCATTCTAAATTTTTATTCTTATAAATTTTTATTCTTAAAGTTTGTATGTATATGAAAATCATGTTTCAGGAAAAGATGTTATTTTTGGAAGTTATGCAAGTCATGAACTACTTTGGACCAAAACATAGAGAGTACATTGAAAAGCCATTTCTTTTTGTGTATAATTATAAGCATTGAACAATTTAAAAAGTGAAATTTTAATTTTTTTTATAATGGATTTTGAAATAGCATTAAGGTTGCGCCTCCATTTGGCAAAATTTAGCTTATTGTGACCCTTGTATCGACGAGGGTATTCGACTTACTTTTGGTGGTTTGAAAATGAAACCACTTTTCATATTGTTTTGCCATGGCCATAGCCTATTTTTATATTTCAACAAGAATTGTTTCGCTTTGTAATTTTACATTAGACATTATCTTATGTATCGTTTTTAATAATTTGACGCATTGCATTATTTTACTATTTTCACTTGTTACTGAAATATTGACTTTTCTACTCTTTTTTTTTCATTCCACCGCAAAAAACATTAAGAGCATACATGAGATCATTACATTAGTCTATTAGTAATTTGTCAAAAAGAGCAAAGAGATATATTTTGTACACTATTGACATATTTATTTTGTAACGAAATTTTTTCTCTAACATTTAGGAGAATTTTTTCGATAATTTGTTCATCCGGAGATGCACCAGTTCCATGGATAATTCCGTTTCTTTCTTGCCAGATATGATAGACAGTCGCACAAAACATAGACCTTGCAATATCTGCCTTTAGGGACTTCTTCTTGCAAATTCTACAAAGTCAAATAATCATCAACTCCCAAAAGAGATTAAGGGATTGTACCTTCAAAAGTGAAACAAGGTGTCTCTAGATTGTGTTCGTAAAAGGACATTCAAAGTATAAATGATTCCTGCATTGCATCCCTAAACCATAGAAAACACAATTTGTCTCGCCAATAACACCCCAATTAAGTAATCGTTCTTTAGTGGGACTACGATTCAAACACATAAGCCAAGTACAAAAACCATATTTCGGGACAACAACTTTAATTTGTTCCAAATGATATCAGCCCAAGCCACCTTCTCTTTCTTTTCACAAATGCAATTCCAAGTAGAAGAAGATTTAAAACATCCATCACTCCCTGCGTTCCAACCAATAACATCATCACAATTTTGGGAATGAATAGAAGCCGTCAAGTGATTCATAAAGCTAATCTCAGGTGGCCAATTCCAAATGTTCCTTCTAATGAATTTATCCACCTTGTCGTTAATAAGTTCCAAAGGAACAACAATGTTATTTGATTGCACAAAATCTACAACCCTCCCACATGGAAGCCAAGGATCCCAACACCACCAGGTTCTGTTACCATTACCAATTTTGTGATGAATGAAGCTCATTGCTCTCTCATGACATTTCAAGATATTGCGCCAAGTCCAAGTAGCATTTTTAGGCAAATCCATACTCCAAATATTTTCATGGTTGAGAAGTACTCTGTTCACCCAATAACCCCAACAAGAGTTGACATCAATGTACGTGTGCCAAAACTGTTTAAGTATTGCAACATAGTTAATATCATAAAGAGTTCAAATACCAAGTCCACTTTCATCTTTCGGTCTACAAATCTCTGACCAAGCCACTCTAACACCTTTAATATTCTCGCCACCCCCTTTCCATAAGAAAGCTGCAAACCTTCACTCAATTTCCTGAAGCACTCCTTTCGGGAGTAGAAAGATATTGCACCAGTTATAGGTAATACTCAAAAGAACAGATTTTATAAGTTGGAGCTTACCTGCATAAGAGAGCAATTTATTCGCCCAATGGTCAATCCGACTAGTGATCTTGGAACAAAGGAGATGTCACACGTTCTTGTTAAGTCTTCTTGAAATGAGAGGAATCCCCAAATACTTGACTGAAAGATTACCAATCTTGATATTAAATGCAGCAGCAAGTCTCTTTTTCATGTCATCACTACACCCGCCATAGAAAATCTCACTCTTGAGGTTATTAACTTTAAGCCCCAACATTTTAGAGAAGGTAACCAATGTCTTATGAATAAGATTCAACAACTGAATATTAGATTTGGAGAATATAAGTAAGTCATCTGCAAAAGTCAGATGGTTCAACTTAACTTTCTTGCCCTTTGGGTGAAAACCAAACCCTTTCATATTAGAGCATCTTTGAAGCAATGCAATGCATTGTTATTGTTTTTATATGTTACACTTTTTAATTTATTTTACAGAAATTATTGTTGTATCAAAGGTCCAAAGCTATTTTCTAGAGAAGTTTCTCATTTATTAAATTGTATACTCATTTCAGTTTGTATTTATTTTTGCAAACAGCGAGAAAGTGGAGCAGCATTTTGGAAGGGACTCCTTATTTTTATCTGGAGTAATGAGTTGTAAACTTTAGTTTAGGATTGACTTTTGGACTTTAAGTTATTTCTTTAATTTTTGGTTTTGGTATTATTGTTGTTTTGGAAATTGGAGATTTCAAAGATTTCAAAGATTGTATTTTATTTGAACTTAGTGTACCTTTCGTTTTAGATGCCTTGGGCTACATTTAATGGATTTAGATTTTCTGTATATATATAGCTATGCGGACTTAAAAAGGGTACCTCTTCTTAGGTATGTGGCGGTTGTGTTTCTAAAATTCACATTGGTGATTTTTGAAGGCATGACAAATAGCACCGCCATCTCAAAACACCACTATCTGGCATAGTTTAGGGGCTCGAAAGCTAAAATTTTTTGCAATACATGTAACGAAATTTTTGAAGGTTGGATTTATGCTAACAAGAAAGACAAGAAAATTCTGATCTCAAAAGCTTTAAAAAATTGATGTCAAGTAATAGAATTTAAAGCTCCCTCAAAAAGTTTTCAGCCAATTTCTAGCCTCTAGGAAAAACTTCAAAGAATTGGGGGCTTTTATGATTTTTGAATTCAAGGTATATTTTTGTAAGAATTGTGTTAATAAGTGACAAAATAATGTGTTAATAATGTGAGAAAAATTGATAAATTGAAAGTTTAGGCAAGAATTTTCCTTCCAACAAGAGTTTTTTTTTTTTTTTTTGCTAAATAAGCAAAGTATATTCATTAAGATCAACTCAAAATCATATACAATATCCTACCAAAAAGAGGAAACCAAAGTAACAAGACAACAATAAAACAATTACATCAAAATATCCCCCAGACTCCAGTTGGTGCTAATCTCTTTGTTCATAACACTCCTTCTGAATCTATTTCCCCCACAAATTTTCAATTTAACTAACTGCTCAATCTCCTTCCTAACATGTTCTTCAGAGTTAAACTCTTGGTTGTGAATTCTGGTTGTGCTCCCTCCAAATAGCATAAACCGTAACATAGAAAAAAAGCCTGAGCAATAAAGGCTGAAGATCTTCCCCATTGCAGTATCTCTTACTCCCCTCCCCAATACAATCCCACGTTGGTATTTGATGAAGAATAAGAGATAACCGAAAAACATGCTCCCAAATTCTTCTACTCATACCACAGCCGAAAAAGAGTTGTTTCGAGTCAGACCATTCAATTTTTTGTTCACTAAATTAACTTCACCAAACATCTTCTACCAAATATTAAGCATAAGACCTAAACGAGAATTTCCATTTTGTTTCTTTTGCATGGATTGTTAAGATAGCCAGTCAATATGGCCATTCTAATAACTGATTCCTTTTGCTAACCAAATAGAGGATAGTAGAATGGGTAGTAATAAACATGAAATGCAAATTATCGCCCAATGTTTTGCCAAATATATTAATTACCACTACAAGAAAAATGTTTTTCGGATGGACAATTCCCCTCGCCTGGCCCTTGCCGAAAAGGTCTCGACAAGGGCTCGGCGAGGGGAACTGTCCCTCGTTGAAGGCTCCGTCGCTGAATTGGGCTCCCTTGCCAACCCTACGCCATTTGGTGAAGGGTTGGCGAGGGACCATTTTGGAGAACATTGTGCGAGGGCAACAAGCCCACGCATAATATGTCCCTCGCCGAGCCCTTGCCAAATGCGTTCCTTGCCGAATGGGGCCTTCGTCGTGCCCTTGCAAACGCCTCCCTCGCTGAGCCCTCGCTTAAAGCGTCCCTCACTATGCTCTCGTTGTTTTCATCCTTCGCCATGCCCTCGTCGTTTTCGTCCCTTGCCATGCCCTCGTCGTTTTATTACTCCTACACTAAAATTTATTTTTCCCAAAAAAATATAAATTAACTTTCACTGAACTTAAGTTTTTACATAAGATAATAAATAGCTTTAATAATTATAAACTATAATTAAAATAAACATAAATAAATTATGCGACGTGGTAGTGTCTTGTCAACTCATCCACCGATATGTCAATACCCTATGATGCAGCATCGAAAAGACATGGCATGCACGCCGATTCAGTATTATTGGACTTATCAGCAAGCCAATAGTATCATGACACATGTAACGCACCAATGGTACATATATTAAACAAGAAAAATAAGGGTGACAGACAAACATGAGCCGTCGCCAATTTCGTATGTTTCTTCGCCTCCATATAAAGGACATCGCCGAATGTATGCAACAACACATCACACACTCATTTAATTTTCTTCATTTCCCTTTCCAACAATGAGTAAAGAGGAAGAACGCCAATCGCTTTCTTATTCTTATTGTGAAGAGAAAGACAACGACATAAAGGGCAAACCGCACGAGGAATGTAGCAAGAGAGTGAAACGTCCGCAACTTAAATTGAACAAACAACCTATGGAATACGGATATATTTCTTCAGCTCAAGGGAAACAACAAGTTCATGACCAAATGCTGAAAATCTTATTGCCCAATTTTTTCCCATGATATATATGTTTGTTCTACATATATATTAGTGATGGAGGTGATCACTAAGAGAATAATGTACTTCTTATTATTATGTATTATCTGTGTATGTTTATGTTATGATGAAATTTGTCGTTGTTATGTTTAGATGTATTCCAATATTTTCGTTCCATAATAAAAATATATATGGTCAAATTTGACAATATATAAATCGTTACAATCCGTTGTGTCACGCTCCGACCCCGACCCATTACTAGGTTAAGGCCGAAACATGACATGTCAATGCTTAACCCCTGCAAGATTTGAATGTAAAAACCTGAACAGTTATAATTTTCACAAGAAGTTCCAAAAGACTTCCAAACTTCTCCCAAAACATCAGCCTTAAAGGTTTACAACACCCTGTTATATGTTACAATACCCGAGTCTACCTGTTAACATTTCAAACCTAGGTCTACTAAATAGAGTAATCAACTTAGCTAGGTATCTAGTTGACCAAAAGAATATTACAATAGATTAAATAGTTCAATTATACAAAATCTTGCTTATTACAACAAGGAGTACATCTTCACAGGCAAACATGTAGATCACATAAGCAGGAATTCAACTCATCACATCAATGAAGCTTGCAACCATATAGGAGCTTGCTCGGGCTAATCTTCACCTGAGATTGTTAAAAGAGGGGTGAGCTAATCCTACATATAGCTCAGTGATGATGGAAACAAGGAAGAGTTTTCACAAAGATTTTATCTTTTCGTAAACTTCTTTATAAAACCGTGCTATGCATATACAACAAGAATAACCAGATTAACATGGATGACAAGTACACAAGAACGAATTTAACATCGTTTTAATACTCTCCAAGGGTTGTACCAAGCGAGAGTAGATAAAAACTAATAAGCGAACATCATATATGGCAATAATATCAAAACAAATACTCAATTCTACTCTCCAAGGGTTGTACCAAGTGAAAGTAGATAAAAATGATATAGCTTGCTCGAACAGTTGTTGGAAATGGCCAGTCTCAATGCTTTCTTGTCAAATCATCTTCATCACACCAAATAAGCGTGGGCACTCCGGAGGTAACCCAAAACTATGGTAGCCGAGACTTATACCCGACGGCCCAATGCCGCCCAGGGGAATTGGTACTTCTATGGTGGGGTTCACAAGGCTGCATAAATTACTTGGCAATTGAACAAATACGTCCCAACTCTCCAAAGGTTGTACCAAGCGAAATAGGGCACTAATAATACTAAACAAGTTCGGAGGACAACAAAGTAAGTTGTCTCCGTCAAGCAAGCAATAGTCCATGTAACAGTATTAAGCATTCTCATACTTAATCAATACTTAACAAACAAATTGCAGATAAGTAAGACTTCATGAATTCAAGGCAAATAAGCTCGTGTTAAACATATATCTTGATCTCACATCATCAGGCAATAGATAGCAACTGAATAAATACGTCCCAACTCTCCAAGGGTTGTACCAAGCGAGAGTGAGGGACTAGAATAGCAACAAAGTAGGTTGCTTCCGTCACAACAGTAATAACAAGATATAGCATAATGAATATTCATATAATCATCTTGCATATAAACTTAGAACGAGTTACATAGCATTGATATAAAGTACCCTTAGAAGTGACAAGTTTGGGATGTTTGCAATGTCTCCCTAAGTCATTTTCATTATATAAACCATTAGCCAAGTATTAGACATCATACAACCACATAAAACCAATTAACTCAAGCAATTATATCGAAAAAGAGACTTCCCGATCGATCAGAGGAGATTCCTAATTAATTGGGTGGCATGAAAACAAAATTAGTGTTCTGTCCGATCGATCGGCTAAAGTGGCTGATCAATCGGGTACCCTGTCCGATCGATCGGGTAAGGTAGCTAATCGATCGGGCAGAAGGCAAGTTTGGCATGAACAGTGCCCGATCGATCGGACCTCTTTCCTGATCGATCGGGAGCTGCACCAAAAACGGGAATTTTCACAACTTTTGCTTTCAACCTCATTGTCTTGCTTCTACCCTTAACTAAGCACCTAGAACACCCACAAGGCTTACAAGACAATATAATCAAGCACAAGAACATGCAATAACTCAAATTATAACCCATCTAACTCCAAACCAATTAAACCACAAACAAGATTAGATCTACTACTCACTTATGGATTAACTCAAGATTCAACACATATTATGGCATCACTAGATCATCTAACTCATAATACACCATATGCAACCTTAGAAAAGCTTGAAGAAAACATCCCTCACCTTTGCCAAGAGTTTGATATGCAAGAAAATGTTGTAGGATGCAAGAAAAGCTCAAGAAAGGCTTGGAGATTCTTGGGGATGGCTTAAACTTCTCTCCCTCTTCTTCTTCTTCCTTCTTCCCTTCTTCTTTCTCTTCTTTTTCCTCTTCCTTGGTTGAATCGTGTGGTGTGTGTATGTGTGTGTGTAGTGTGTGTTGTAGAGATTTCGTGTGTGTAGGTGGTGTAATGTATGTGTTGAGTGGGTGAGTGTGTATTGGTGTGTGTTTGTATATTTTGACTTGGATGAGTCCAAATAGTGTTAGGATATTTTGTTATTTTGCTTTAAGACAAGAGTGCCCTTGAACTTGCTTGTGTATTACTAGTTTGCCATTTTGGTCAATTCCTAACTATCTAGTTACTAATCTTATATTCATAGTGTTAACTAATTTCCTACAACTCCTAAAATATTCGACTGTATGTTAACCGAGAATATACACGTAAATCGAGGTAAACATACATAAACCTATTTAACAGCATATAAAACACGTCAAATGCATATAAAATGATTTAATTATTATCTACGTTACCTAAATTACTCTAGGACACGTAATTAAATTTAAATACATGCTAAATGAGGTATAGGCACGTAAATAATATAAATGTATGTATTTTAAAATAAAAGCACGTGAATCAAGGTAAATACACGTTAATTGATATAAGTGTATATTAAATATTGTAAAAATTTATAAAATGCATGTAGGCCCTGTACGGGCTCGGTATAGGGTCTCACAACCTCCCCTCCTTAATAGAATTACGCCCTCGCAATTCCTTCTTCATTCTTGAGCTATCTCGAATGCTGAAAGCAACCTAGGAATCCCAACCAAACGAATAAGAATCTGGTTCCATGAAGATAGCCAGCAACCACGAATGTATCACCGCTTATAAGAATTCCGATGATCGCCGAGGAAGAATACCATTTAATAGCCCCGGATAAGAACTCCAGATAATACCGTATAAGAATGCCGAACATGATTATCACAAAAGTATATCGAATAAGAATTCCAAATAAAAACACCGAATACCGAAGAAAATACCACGTAGAAAATCTCGAGAAAGGAGGCTAAATAAAGGCTCTGAATAAGAATACTATACGAAGAAGATTATAGCTATCGGGTCACCAAATGCCAGTTACGATCTCCAAATATGAATCCCGAGATGGACTATTGAATATGAACGCCAGATGAGAATACCCAATAAGAAAGCTGAATCAAGAATTTCGAAATAGAGGGCCGAACAGGATTGCCAAGGAATGATATCAAATAAGAAGACCGTGTAAAATCTCAAATACTTGATATTGACTGTTGAATGAGAATTCCAAATAATGAGATCCAATAAACCTTTGGATTCTCTTTTTAGTAGTCTGTATTATCCCCGGAGCATAGTGTGACAGTTTATTAAACCGAGCTTCATATTGGGCAATCGTTAAATCTCCCTGCTCAAAAGTCACAAATTTATTCTTTCGTAGCCCTTTCTTGATGCCAAGATTTCTTCCAGCCATTCTTATTTCACCCACAATAAGCAACCCCTTAATGTGATATGTATGTACGCAATCATGACACATGAAAAACAAATATGCAATTATATAATGACGACACACATAAACAACTATATATTAATGCATAATTATTATATAATGCAATATTATGACTAGTGTACAACCTAGCATACATAAAATAATTGCAACATAACAAACACTTCGAGCATACGGTGCACATGGAACACATAAGCACATTGATCACTTAAAACACATGGTCCCCATTTGGCTTACTCAAGACATAATACATGTACACATTTCTCAAGACAAGTTCACATCAAAACTACTACCTAACAGTCCGAGGTTCCTATATCAGCTTATGAACTATCTAAGTCCCAACTTTCTATGGTCTTAAATCCGTCAGAGCCCTAGATCACTTCTACAATCCTCTACACACAATCATTACGAAATCAAACTTTCAACCATATTCCTATATAACCACATAGTCATCAACCTATTCACAAATGATGTTAACTATAAGGGTCAATATTAATCTTACTAATATTCTATTAATCTCTCAAGGATCCACAATGTTTCAAATACCTTAGTCTAACCTAGACCTTAAAATCCATAGATAAATCCATAGGTGACCTTTATAGATAAAATAATTCCACATGCATATCAACCATTATTAGGTACTACAAGTATTCTAAGACGGTGACTTATAATCTACATAATATTAAGTTCATACTCGTAATATTTTCCATTAACCAAATAAGTAACTCGGCATATCAATTTACCTACTTCCTACGTTACAAGAGAATGCTACTTTATTTGTTCCTTTAGTTGATCCTAATTTCACCATTTACTTCTACTAAGTCGAACTACTCAAATGCACCTACGTACATATATAATCCATCTCAAATATTGCTCTAGCCATTAAATCAACTTAGTTCGAAAGAAATCAACTTACATTGTCTACACAATGTCCAAACATTAAGCTCACATTCAACCTCTATGAAAAACTCGGTCCTTCGCAGAACTAAGTATTCATATTAAGCATCACATTTACCTAATCCTATTGATCATTAAGCCTATTGTTCTAGCTGGTTATAACCTTAGAAGGCTATCCACGAATCAAATCATTCATGCTACTGATATGACCACACTTGGCACATAAATTTCTCACAAGTAAGAAACAATTATAACACGTTAAGCACATACGATACACACAAGCACATATGGTCCCCACATAAGCATATAAGTCTCATAGGCACACATAATTATTTAAGGCCTACGCATGTTAAGACTTATACCCAGGGACCAATATTCAAAACCTGGACTACGCTAACTAAGGCTAGCTCTGCACTAGCTAAAGCTAGCTCTGATACCACTTAAATAGGTGTCACGCCCCGACACGACCCATTACTAGGTTAATGCCAAAACATGACATGTCAACGCTTAACCCCTGCAAGATTTGAATGTAGAAACCTGAACAGTTATAATTTTCACAAGAAGTTCCAAAAGACTGCCAAACTTCTCCCAAAACATCGGTCTTAAAGGTTTACAACACCCTATTATATGTTACAATACCCGAGTCCACCTGTCAACATTACAAACCTAGGTCTACTAAGTAGAGTAATCAACTTAGCTAGGTATCTAGTTGACCAAAAGAATATTACAATAGATTAAATAGTTCAATTATACAAAATCACGCTTATTACAACAAAGAGTACAACTTCACAGGCAAACACGTAGATCACATAAGCAGGAATCCAACTCATGACATCAATGAAGCTTGCAACCATATGGGAGCTTGCTCGAGCTAATCTTCACCTGAGATTGTTAAAAGAGGGGTGAGTTAATCCTGCACATAGCTTAGTGAGGATGGAAACAAGGAAGAGTTATCATAAATGTTTTATCTTTTTGTAAACTTCTTTCTAAAACCGTGCTATGCATATACAACAAGAATAACCAGATTAACATGGATAACAATTACACAAGAACGAATTTAACATAGTTTTAAGCAGGCATTTCTACTCTCCAAGGGTTGTACCAAGCGAGAGTAGATAAAAACTAATAAGCGAACATCATATATGGCAATAATATCAAAACAAATACTCAATTCTACTCTCCAAGGGTTGTACCAAACGAGAGTAAATAAAAATGATATACCTTGCTCAAACAATTGTTGGAGATGGCAAGTCTCGATGCTTTCTTGTCAAATCATCTTTATCACACCAAATAAGCGTGGGCACTCCGGAGGTAACCCAAAACCATGGTAGCCGAGACTTATACCCGACGGCCCAATGCTGCTTAGGGCAATCTTGGGCCGCCTAGGGCAATTGGTACTTCTACCGTGGGGTTCACAAGGTTGCATAAATTACTTGGCAATTGAACAAATACGTCCCAACTCTCCAAGGGTTATACCAAGCGAGAGAAGGCACTAATAATACTAAGCAAGTTCGGAGGACAACAAAGTAGGTTGTCTCCGTCAAGCAAGTAATAGTCCATGTAACAGTATTAAGCATTCTCATACTTAATCAATACTCAACAAGCAAATTGCAGATAAGTAAGACTTCATGAATTCAAGGCAAATAAGCTCGTGTTAAACATATATCTTGATCTCACATCATTAGGCAAATGATAACAACTGAATAAATACGTCCCAACTCTCCAAGGGTTGTACCAAGCGAGAGTGATGGACTAGGATAGCAACAAAGTAGGTTGCTTCCGTCACAACAGTAATAACAAGATATAGCATAATGAATATTCATATAATCATCTTGCATATAAACTTAGAACGAGTTACATAGCATTGATATAAAGTACCCTTAGAAGTGACAAGTTCGGGATGTTTGCAATGTCTCCCTAAGTCATTTTCATTATGTTAACCATTAGCCAAGTATTAGACATCATACAACCACATAAAACCAATTAACTCAAGCAATTATATCGAAAAAGAGACTTCCCGATCGATCGGGTAGCATGAAAACAAAATCAGCGTTCTGTCCGATCGATCGGGAAAGGTAGCTGATCGATCGGGCAGAAGGCAAGTTTGGCATGAACAGTGCCTGATCAATCGGACCTCTTTCATGATCGATCGGGAGCTACACCAAAAACGGGAATTTTCACAACTTTTGTTCTTCAACCTCATTGTCTTGCTTCTACCCTTAACTAAGCACCTAGAAACACCCACAAGGCTTACAAGACAACATAATCAAGCTCAAGAACATGCAATAACTCAAATCATAACCCATCTAACTCCAAACCAATTAAACCACAAACAAGATTAGATCTACTACTCACTTATGGATTAACTCAAAGATTCAACACATATTATGGCATCACTAGATCATCTAACTCATAATACACCATATCCAACCTTAGAAAAGCTTGAAGAAAACTTCCCTCACCTTAACCAAGAGTTTGATATGCAAGAAAATGTTGTAGGATGCAAGAAAGGCTTGGAGATGCTTGGGGATGGCTTAAACTTCTCCCCCTCTTCTTCTTCTTCCTTCTTCCCTTCTTCTTTCTCTTTTTTTTCCTCTTCCTTGGCTGAATTGTGTGGTGTGTCTAAGTGTGTGTGTAGTATGTGCTGTAGAGATTTGGTGTTTGTAGGTGGTGTAATGTGTGTGTTGAGTTGGTGAGTGTGTATTGGTGTGTGTTTGTGTATTTTGACTTAGATGAGTCCAAATAGTTTTAGGATATTTATTATTTTGCTTTAGGACAAGAGTGCCCTTGAACTTGCTTGCGTATTACTAGTTTGCCATTTTGGTCAATTCCTAACTATCTAGTTACTAATCTTAGCTTCATAGTGTTAATTAATTTCCTACGACTCCTAAAATATTTGACTGCACGTTAATCGATAATATACACGTAAATCGAGATAAATATAATAAACCTATTTAACAGCATATAAAACACATAAAACAATATAAATGTATGTATTTTGAAATAAAAGCACATGAATCAAGGTAAATACATGTTAATTGATATAAGTGTATATTAAATGTTGTAAAAATTTATGAAATGCTATAAAATGCATGTAGGCCCTGTACGGGCTTGGTACGGGGTCTCACACGTTGTGTGCACAACAAAATGACAAAAACACCTTTAACTTAAAAGCAAATTAAAGACTTTAACATTAATTCTACAAATATGTTTGGACATGTGACAAATAAATTAAACAAAAATATAGAGAAAACAAATAATTTAGTTATATTTTTCATTTTAGAATCTAAAAATATCTTAAAACTACTTAGTCAATTTTAATTTATAATTAGTTATTTTTAATTTATTTAATACTTAGATGACAATGAATTACTAAAGACTAAATCATTTAATTAATTTATTTTAAAACTAGGGTTTTATTAAATAATTATTATAATTATAAAATTATTAATTTTTACACATTACTATTTAATTAGTTTTTATTAATCTATTTAGAAATTAAGTATCTTTAAATTATTAATTAATTAATTTAATATAGTAATGTAAATTTATGAATTTTAACTTAATACTACTTAATTTTATTTATTATTAATATTTATTTAACAAACAAATATTTATTATTGTTCATATTCAGCGAGGGTCTGAGCCGTCCCTCGCACGTCCCTCGCTGAAATAGCGAGGGAATAGCCTATGCCTCGTCGAAACAACAAGGGAATGGCCTCCCTTTCCCAGCCCTCGCATTTTTGCAAGGGCTCGGCAACAACCCATCGCCGAAAACTCATTTTCCTGTAGTGTACCTCCCTGTGATATCAAAATGGATAAAAAAATAACTCAAGTTTTTCAAAAGGTGGCATACTCGTCTCAATCCCGTGTCTTCCATAATTCTGTCAAAGAAAACGAGAAAATAAGGTCCAACTAATTCCATTCATTTTTTTTCTCTTTTTAATAGTCGTTCCAAACTACCTCATTTCGTACCATTTTTCATGATATTAATGTTAATAAACTCCTTCTAATTTGTTGAACATGCATGATAGATTGAGATGTTGATCTTTAGATTTACAAATTTTGAAATGGGTTTTATAGGTGGTCGTCTTCTTGTTTCCTCTTTGTTACCATTGTTAAAAACCATCCCTGATAGCCCTCAACTCAATGGGGAAAAAAATATTCAATCTGGTTCTATCAGACGTCAGGAATTGGATGGTTTTATTCCTTTGGCTTTCTAGGATTTCTTTTGATTAGGACTATTAGGCTTCCCTTTTTGTTAGCCAGAGGCATTCCTACTCCTTTGCAAGCTAGTTCTATTGTGAGTTTCGATCGATCTACTTGAAGTTTTTTCCTCGTGTTCCCTGTGTTAGGAATCATACTAGGTATTTAAAATTTTACAATAACACAGCGGAATTAAAACAAATTAAATACTAGTATCCGTTCACAGCTTAATATGCAAATTTAATTAAAACATAATTATCACAAAATTATTATTAGAAAGACAATTCGAATACCTCTATGAAGTTGGGTCTGATGCTGATTCTGATATGCTCAAGCTTCCCATGCGTGAAGCCTCCAAAAGTATCCACACGAAACTGTCCAATTAATCAGCTAAATCCCCTACTAAAGATTTTAGAGAAAAGATAACTTTTATGACAAACTGATTTGTGCTAGCTATTCAGGTTTGTCATAACCTCATATATATAGGAATCACCTAGCAGTTAGGTCTAGTTTTTGTGCCAGTCCAAAATACTGGTCTTGGATTATAAAACTGATCAGACTAGAACCTAGTTCCAGTTAGACTTATAATCCAATTAAATTAAATCGGACACTCCAATTTAATTAATTTCTTTTCTCGCTGATTAATTATTAAACTTCTATGTGTGTGACCCTTCGGGTTCATGATTAATCGGTAGCAGAAATTCATTAATCTAATTAATCATTTAAATTAGAACCTTTCTAATTTAACTATTTTCACAAATTACGAGTGATACGTAGCAGTATATCGTAATTCCCCAATTAATGATGAAGTGGATATATGAACCCAAAACATATAATAAATTCCTTCCGTCAGTCTTGTCCCGGTTAAGTATGAGTCATAGGGAAGTCAAACTCATGGTCTTAACCAAATGACTAAATTTAATTAATTTAGCAATCCATAAATAAATCATGGAACAGTTTCCACTGATTCACCTCAGCCAAGGATTTCTGATTACTCAATTAATTAGATCTCATAGGACCCCTTAGTCGACGAATCCCTTGATGGATAATCACACGCTTCCATGAATAGATGAACCACAACCAGTAATCACTTAATGTCATCCATGGATAGAATCAGATTATTTCGTAATTGCAAATCATGGTGTCACATGCACGAGGCGACCATGATACCTTAGGTCTAAGGAATTATCATACGTGCTCGTTACAACTATGTGTATATATAGATCATTGACTAACCATGTGATCTTATCTATGACAGTGGTCAAGTCCAATTACTTATTCATCAATAGTACTTCCACACTTACTAAAACAACATGGGTCTCATTGTCCTTTCTTCTCATTGGCATCACATGTCAATCAAAGTAGTAACGTGTGAACTGATCTATCTAAATGAGTCAACGCCCAATTAAGTCATTCTACGACCAGGAACATTTTCTAGAATTTATCAATTAATTGTGAATTTCAACTCTCATATTCTTAACCACTTTAAGAATGAAATCCACTTGATAACTCTATGGACTTTACTTAACCATTAATATATTTAATCATAATTAAATGAAACTGTCCATTCATTAAATAAAATAAATGAATAAATAGGTAATAAAATAAATATGTCCTAAAGTAAATTGACTCTTAGGGCATAAACTCTAACACCCCGAAATGCGTATGAGTGTAATCTACGTAAAAAAATATTCAATTTGGTTCTATCAGACATCAAGTTTAGGGTCGGAAAGATATAGATTTATACAAATATAAACCCTATATTATATGAGAGTTTGACGTCCGACATAACGACAAGGTGAAGAGCTCCCCTTAAACTACATGCATCGTTGAGACTAGAGGTGGCATTTGGGCCGGGCCGACACAGGCCCAATTCAGCCTAACACACTAAAATTCAGGCCCAGCCCAGCTCGTTTGAAAATGGGTTCGACTCGGCCCAGTCCATCATATATAGGTAGGCCGAGCTGGGTCATATATTTTTTGACTCAGTACATTTGTGCCTAAGCCCATTTGTGCCCAAGCCCAGCCAAGCTCAGCCCATAAGCTCAGCCCAACCCAGCTCGAACCCAGCACAGACCCAGATTGAGCCCAGCTCAGGCACAATTCGAGCCCAAATAAAGCCCATCATGAGTCCAACTCAGGCCCAGCACAATATAAGCACAATTGGAGCCCATTTATTACACAAATTGAATATTATGCATTATGACTAATAACTTTTTTTTAGATAAGTTAAAAAAATATAATAATAACAAATAGAAAATTTATTTTTTAAGATGATACAAAATAACTTGTTATCAAATCTTTTCTATGCTATTGTAAATTACAACTTACAACTTTAATTCAAAAAATATATGTATATAAAGTCAATATTAAAAAAAAGTGACAGTCTACACTTTTTATGCGCTTAGCTAGACTAAAAAAATATATATACATACATATACATACTGACATTATGCATAATAGCTCACTATGCTGATTGCTGAGTGTTGACTAACAAAAAACAAAAAAACAAAAAGCAACAAACATGTTGCCAGCAGCCAACAGAATGTTTAGTCATTTAATAAACAAAGTAGTCGTTGGCAACGGATATGTTGCCAACGTTGCCAACGGCTACTTGGCCTTTTTTAAAAAAAATTAAATCCTTTAAATTTTTTTATTTACATTTTAGTCCTTTAATAATTTCTATAAATACCCTAATTATTTTTCATTCTTCTCACACCAAATCAATCTTCTTTCTCTCAATTGTTCAAAGCTTCAAGCCTGATTCAACATTCAAGCGGTCAATTTATTTTCAAGAGGAGGAGTTTCACTTTTCTTCAATTGAATTTTATTGAGGTATTCTTTTAATTATAATAGTAGTTTTATTGTAATATTTATTTTGATTATGGATCCTTATTCTCAAAGTAGCACTCCACGTCTTGAATTGGAAAATATAAATATTGCACAATCACAATCAGTATCACAAACATTTATTGACTCTAATTCGCCTACTATCCCCAACACTAATCCTAAAGGTGGTAGAGGTACAAGTTCAGATGTTTGGAAATATTGTACTCAAGATAAGGAAAAACAAATTGTTACTTGTAATATTTGCAAAAAAGTATTTTCTTTTAAAAAAATTTTTGGAATAGGTACTTTAAAAAGGCATTTGGAGTGTATCCATCCCAATTTATTTAATGATGGAATTTAAACTCAATTAGATATTTCTTCATCCAGTTGTGTGACTACTTTTCGTTTTTCATATGAAGTAAATAGGAGAGAATTAGCAAAATTTGTTCTTATATCTGAAAAATCATTTAATTTTGGTGAAGATCCTGCTTTTGAAGCTTATGTAAAAAAAGCTTTACAACCTGCTTTTGTAAAAATTCCAAGAAATACTTTGAAAAAAGAAAAAATTCCAATTGTTAATGAAGGAAAAGATTTTTTGCAAGCAACATTTTCCTCTCTTTCAACTAAAATTTGTTTGACATGTGATTGTTGGAGTAGTAGAACTAATCTTCCTTTTATGTGTATAACTGCTCATTGGATTGACCCTGGTTGGAATTTACAAAAATGAATATTTTCTTTCCGTGTCTTCCCATATCCACATAATTATACCAACATTTATACTTCTATGTTAACAGTTTTAGATGAATACAATATTTCTGATAAAATACTTTCTATCTCTTTTTACAATGCTACCAACAATACTTCTTCTATATGTTTACTTCAAAATTTATGTAAACCGATTTTAAGTGGAAATTTTTTTCATATTCGTTGTTGTTGTCATATTTTGAATTTATGTGTTCAAGCTGGTCTAGATAATCTTCGCCCTCAAATTCAAAAAATTAGAAGTGGAGTACGAATTTTTAGATCTAATCCATCAAAAAATCAAGAATTTCATGATTTATGTCAACAATACAAACTAAAATCAAAGAATATCCCAGGTGATATGGAAGTTAGATAGAATTCTACATATAAAAATTTAAATGGCCGTATTCCTTATAAAGATATTTTTTTCACAAATTTATAATAATTCACTTGGACATGATCAGTCTGATAAATAGATAGAAGATATAGATCGGGAAAAAGCTAAATTATTTTGTGATTTTTTAAGTGTTTTTCATGACATGACCAAATTACATTCTGGATCATATTATCCTACTTCAAATATGGTATTTTATGCATTGTGGAAAATATATGATGTTTTATCAGAACATGAAGATAATTTTCTACTTCAACATATAATTTATGAAATGAAATAAAAACTTTTAAAATATTTTGAAAATGTACTTATAGTTTGTTGTCTTGCTGCAATTATGGATCCTAGATTAAAAAAACCTGTTGTTCAAAGTATTTTACAACAATATCATTCAAATATGCGAAATAATGAATTTGATGACATTCAAACTTGGAATGAAATTTGTTCAACTTTGACATTATTATTTGATATGTATGTAGCGCAATATTCTAATGAGACTTCCTCTTCATCTCAGTCTTTAAGTAGTACTAGTAGTAAAAAGTCTAATACAAAATTTCTTCAACTTTTCAAAAAAAACAAAAACTGGTTCTTCATTGTCACAAATTAATGAATTAGATTTTTATTTGGCAACGATGTCTCCATCTGATGACTTTGATCTTGATTTCGATGTATTGGCCTGGTGGAAGGCATAGTCTAGTCAGTATTCTGTACTTTCTATCATGGCCCGTGATCTATTAATAATTCAAGTGTCTATTGTAGCATCCGAAAGTGCTTTTAGTCTTGGTCGCAAGATATTGAGTGAGTTGAGAAGTAGCTTGGCACCGGACTTACTACAAACACTGGTATGCGGCGAAGATTGGGTTTCTGCAGAAAACAGGATGCAACATCTTATTGAACTTGATATTGACATTCAACAAAAAAGACAAGTTTTAACAGAAAATTCAACTAATGCTCCAGTCGAATGATCGATATTGACAGATAAAGATGGAAGATCGAAGTTATTGAAGATTTAATTTTTTTTAGAAGAATAATATTTTTTTATGTGTATTTTATGTCTTTAACTTAATTGTAAGTTGCGATTATCAAGTTAGTGAATAAAAATTTGAGGTATTATTTAAATTTTTTTCAACTCTATGTAATTTATGTTTTAATTATTTAATTAAGTGAATAAAATTTGAAGTATTATTTAGAAATTTGTTTTATTTTTCTCTTTTTATTTAATAATATAATTTTATTTTGAATAAGATAATTTATATATTGATTAATTTATACTCAAATAAATTTGCATTAACCCAATTTTTATTAATTCATTTTTTTATCTTTTTAAATTTTAAAAAATTAATAAAAATATATATACAAAAAAAATACAACTTATCAAAAATTTTAAATAACTTAAAAAAATAATAATAACATAAAAAAAAACATCACGTCCTACTCAAAGTGGGACGTGATGTTAAAATGTATGTCCCTCTGTTGTAATAACAGAGGAACGTGCATTTTTTTAAAAAAAGTGGATGTCACAGAGGTACTTTGACAAAAAGTACCTCTGTTTTACAGAATTACAGGGACACGTTATATATAATGTGTCCCTTTCGTTATATATCGTAAAATTTATTTTTATATTATTTTATTTTTTATAATTATAATTTGTACATGTAGTTTTTCTTATAAATAGGTATTGTATTTCACTTCATTTTATTACAAAATTATTTATTTTACTACGTATTGTCTCTTTATTTTACCACAAGAGAATACACAGTATTTATGGTTATCAATATTTGGAATCATTTTGCTTACTTTGAAGAACATGAGTATGTAATTTGCAACTATTATGAACATAAATATATATTTCGTCGTCAATTTAGAACTAGAACGCTTGTAAGACATCTTGTATCTCAACACTCAAATATTCCAAACTATTTCAATCCTCAACCACCGCCGCCACCACCACCAACAGTAGGCCTAGCACCCACACAAGGAGCATAATAAAATGGAGAACTTCTCCACCAACTTTCTTTAAGCATTTATGTAATATTTTTTTATGTTTATTAGTAACGTATCCGTGTCTCATAAACTTGTGGTTTGTTAAGTAATATTTTAATGTTTTATCATTTATATTAATATTTTCAATCAACTTATGTTTTGTTAATCGTTAAATTAAATTTTTCGTAAAAAATGTTAAGTTTAAGTTTTTTTCGTTATTAATCCAACTATCAAAATTCAGAAAGTAATAATTACAAAACAATAAATAAAAAATGGACTGGCCCAACCCAACTCAGCCTAGCTCGTAACTCGTAGTAGCGGGCTCGTGGGCCAAATTGGGTCCTATATTTCAAGAATTGAGTCTAGCCCAGGTTAGTCCACTAAACATATGTGCCGAGTCAGGTTTATTTTTTTAACTTAGGACTCAATCGGACTGACTCATTTGCTAGCTCTAGTTGAGACAATTTATCAGGATAACATCACCCAGAATGGGCCACTGGCATTAAAAATTGAATGAAATGATTGATTAACTAGTTTTTTTTTTGTGTCAATGATTGATAGCTAGTTTTTTTTTTTTTTTTGTCGGAAAGTTATTCACTCTATTAATATACATAAAAGATTACACACAAATTATCCAATTCCCGTTGGTACAGAATCAGTAAGCAAAAGATAGCTAGTTCGATATCTGGTACTGTTGTTGAAGACACGGCGATCCACAGCGGATGGTGTTGGTATTTAATACCAACTTATCAGGATCACTTTGTTATAATCTTTGTAAAAAGAAGGGCCAATTGAACAAAGACGCGCATTTAAGATAAGATATCGCTAGCAAACATGTGATTATGTAATCATTCAAAATGATGCCACGGGCGCCCAAAGGTGGAGTCCCATCTATCAATGATCTTATCAAATGATTAACGCTAGCAAACATGTGATTATGTAACCATTCAAAATGATGCCACCAGCCCAAAGGTGGAGTCCCATCTATCAATGATCTTATCAAATGATTAACTAAAAAACATAAAAAACAAAGGACAAATGGTTCACTAATCGCCGTAGAGTTTGGATTGGAAAGGAATGAATAGGGATGGGTTAGAATTTTTGTGTATTAGGAAATTATAAAATTTAATATTTATATATAACTAATTTTTTTTTATTGGGGATAAAATTAAAATTTTAATTTTAAAATATTTTCAAAATACACTTATTTTTTTAAAAAAATTGAGGTGACTGGAGGGCTACACATATTTTTTTTGGTAAAGTTGCCGGTGAGAGAATAAAATAAAGAAAAAATATACCTTAATAAGGGTATCCTGATTCAAACAATACTATATTTATGCAAAAAAAAATGAATAATTGCATGAAAGGCTAGTGTAATATACTCTTTGTCAAAATAGGAAAATGTGTTTGATGATTTTATAGGAGGTTATTGTGCACCTTTCTAAAAGTACAAGAGGGTCTTGTGTCGTTTATCCAAAAATTAATTTATGCGATGAAAACCTCTAACTATTGATCGTCCTTTTGTTTATTTCCATTGGAGAAGTCGAAGCAAAACCCCACGTACAACTCACACAATGATCCTACCAAAGGCGTTATAATAATCTTAAGGCGCAATACTCAAGAGTTGCGTAAAATAGTTAATTAGTGATCTATTATAATCATAAATTAAAACATGACTCAGTCTCCATTGTACTTAAAAATAATAAGAGAAAAATCTTAAGGCACCATTTTTTTTTGCTTTCATAAATTTTGGTTCATTTTCATCTAGGACCTTAAAGTATCAATTTTGCAATTAAGTCCCTAAACTATTGTTCATTATCAATGTTGCCAAATAATTAATCCTCTTACACATTCTCTACCAGTTATAGCATGCCTTCCTTGAGCATTATACCATGCTTCAAAAATCAAGGACGATCTTGCAAATTAAAAGCATTTTATGCAATGCTGCAAAAGGCCTGTCTTCTTCCAAAAGACAAAGGCCCCTAGAGTATGGTTTATTAAGTGTTTCTCTTTTTTTTGGTATTATAGGTTAATAAACATATGTTTGATTGATCAATTCTATCGCAAGTTACCTTTGCTGACAATGTGGCTTGGGAAACTTTGTAAATTCTAGTGAGATCTTCGATGTCACTCATGACAATCTCAAGCCTATCAAAACTTAAACAATAAAAAAAAAAAAAAGACTGAGATTGTAAAGAGCAAATTATGAAAAAAAAAAAAAAATTTACTCAAGAATCTTATTTATGTACAATTCTTTCAGTTATTCTTGATCTTTTCTTTTTTCTTTTTTATCTGGAGTTCACATAAAACATACACTCATTTATGTGTGTTTGTGTGTGTGTGTGTGTGTGTGCGTGAATTATATTAGAGTTATTGTTGTTTATACTAGCTTTTCACATGCTGTGTTCGCGATCTTAAACTACCCTTTTACATCTAAATGCTCGTCGTCTAGATGAACTTGTCTTGTGGTCCAGTCTGGTCGGAGTATATTCTGTTTCCATTAGGCTTTGGGCCTTGTTGAGCAAGCTAAAACTTGCATTTGGACCAAACAATGGTCGAGGGGACTAGGACATTTTCATTGGCTCTCATGTTGTCTTTGGGCACGAGAAGCTAACAAGTTCTAATGAAATTCGACGATTTTTTTTTTTCACACAATAAAAGTTGAAATCGCAGTTCTAATTTAGAACTTCAGATTATAACAAGTCTCTATTTGGTTATTTTAGTCAATTCGACGAAATTTTAATCCAGTTACAATCTATATTTGAAGGGGCACACAATTAAAAGCCATCTCGCCTTTTTTTTTTTTTTTTTTTTGTGCCATATCTTGCCTTTGATACTATATACGTTGTGTTTATGTAGATCAAAATCAAGACCCATAAAAAAACTTGGACGTAGGATCAAATTTCACAGGCATGTGACGTGTTGTGCTTAGTAGCAGACTCAGGCATCAGGGGTCAGGGCATGCACTACAGTAATACAATAAATAACTAAGGGTTTGAGTCCACTCATTTATACATAAACTAATATTCATTAAGCACATTTTAGCAATTAAAAAAAATGTAAATGTACAAAAAGAGAAAGAAAAATTATAATCTATATATAGCTTCGTAAAAGCCTATTTTGAAAAATTCTAACTGGAAATTTCTTATTTTTCAACTTTTATCAATAAGTTACGGAGAAACCTTTATTACCAACTCGACTTCGCTGATTATTGAAAATAATCCGTCCAGAGATATCAAAGTTAGCCCACAAGGAAATAGTGTAAGCAATAAAAAAACGCACCACAGCCCACATAAGCCCACAAGGAAATAGTGTAAGTAATAAAAATAAAAATAAAAACACACCACAGCCCACAAGGAAATAGTGTAAGCAATAAAAAAACACACCACAACACACAGGAAATGAGTGTAAGCACTAAAACTCCACAAATAAGGTTCGAACTCAGGTGGCATAAATTTCAAATTATCTCTTTAACCACGGAGGCAAATCACACTTTGTTGACATTATAAACGAGATTTACGGGTTGTGAACTATTAGTACAATTATAATTAAATGAGATAGATAATTTACAACCGTTGAATCTGATTGTAATATCATAATGTTATGAGTGAATATAAAACAATCAAATCGAGGGTTTGAAAGAGAATTAACTAGACATGACCCAACCATTCTACTTGATTTGAATTTTCGGTGGGAAGTACAATTTTGAATATTTTACTTATGTACAATTACGAAGTAACAAATGTTCTATTTACTTGAGATGTTGGGATTTAAAGAGAAAAAAAGATGTGACATGTATTTAGAATAAATAAAAAGAAGTAACCAAATGCTATTCCTAGCAAAAAACATGGATACATGTTTTGGAGCATATGCTTCTAGATGCATGAAGGTGCATCACTAAAATATCTAATGTTTTAATATTCTCTTTATGGGATAAGAACGATTATCGTGAACTATCAAAAAAAAAGAACGATTATTGTGGTTGGGTCCATTTTAAAAAATGAGATTATCGTAATAATCTTCATTTTCAAATTTTATAAAGTGTCACTTTTTGACGTGTTTAGTCAAAAATAAATTTGTAGGAACATTATTCTACACATATGAAAATAATATATATATATATATATATATATATATATAAAAGTTATACGTTGACAATAGAAAGTAATATGATAACAACTAAAATAGGACAAATGCAATACTAGTCAAAATTACATTGGTTGGTGAGCCATTTCATAGTTTTGAAAATATAATTTTGAACAGAAGAAAAATTGCACAAATGGTTTTCTATTATTTTTTTAAAATTTTAAATTCATCCTTATTGTTTAAAATTAGTTAATTTAGTCTTTATTGTTTACCAAAAAAATAAAATTCGTTCATATTATTCAAAATTAGTCAATTTAATCCCTATTATTTTTCAAAAACTTTCAATTTAGTCATAATTTTTTTAAATATTGAGAACTAATTTGAATTTTATATGAAAATAATAGGGACTGATATTAACACAAAATATTGGAATTATGCAATTGCCAAAATGTCCATGGGAACAAATTAGTCAAGACGGCGTGGGGGTGGAGGAGGCTCTTGGGTGTTAGAAATGTTGCTAGAGCTTTTGTTCGGTATAAACTTGGTAATGGAGAAAACACCCTTTTCTGGAAAGATTATTGGCATCAAGATGGTATTCTGCTCGATCGATTTTCTTGTGATGTTGTGCTTGAGTCTGGCATTTGTATCGATATGTCAGTTGCTGATGTTTTCCTGCTGCCAAGGACTTTCTCTCCTTCTGTTGAGATTGACTCTTTTATCAGTCATGCCCAGTCCTCTCTCGTGGGAGCTTCTAGAAGAGATAAATTGATTTGGACCTTAAGTCCACACGGTAAGTTCAGCTTACATCATACGTGGGATGGCATTCGCGCTCAAGGTAATTTTATCCCATGGCACCATATTATTTGGTTTAAACAACGTGTTCCTTGTCATAGTTTTATTGCTTGGGTTGCTTGCTTGGATCGCTTTTCTACTAAACAAAGACTTATCGGGTGAGATCTGCATGTTAATCCTCGTTGTGTTTTGTGTGGTGAAACCGATGAATTCAAAGATCATCTTTTCTTTTCCTGTAGATTCTCGAAAATGATCTAGCTTAAAGGACTGAGATACACCTGTTTTGATCAGTTCTCAATTATTTGGAATGATATTGTTGAGTGGATGATTGAAGTTTGTAGGCATGATCAACTCAATTCTCTTGTGCTTCAGCTCTTGTTTTCGGCCTTAGTTTATTTTATATGGTGTGAAAGAAACAAAAGACTCCATGACCAGGAATCCCTTGATGAAGAACGAGTTTTTGAGAATATCAAATTCGTTGTAAGGTATAGAATCAAGAACTTACATAAATATAAGAGAAACACAACAAACTCCCGTATTTGTTATTTTTGAGATTTAGATGGCGACCAACTTGCGAATGACTAATGTGGTTTGGTGCCAAAGTTGTTTGTTTTGATGTTATGATTGTTGAGTTTAATGAAATCACTTGTTAAATTAGCAAAAAAGAATAGTGCGCAAGTTTAGGTGGGGACTACCGAAAAAAATTCTTTGGCATTACTATAAATAGCGCATGGAAAGCAACTGAAAGGTAACAAATACATTATATTGCTAAATTTGTCATAGCCCGCTAAGTTTATTATTGAGCCAACTTACTAATTCTCTTGCCCGAGAAGGAACACGGGAAATAACTCCCGTCATCCCTTTTCATTGCTTGTGAAGGATCTTAGCTCGGATCGAATTGCGCAGGCCCTGTGCTCGGCTCGGACGTGGCAAATTGCATATCCAACAGGGACTAAAATTAAAATATTTTGAAAAATAATAGGAACTAAATTGACTAATTTTGAATAATACAAACAAATATAATTTTTTTTAAAAAAATAATAAGAATTAAATTGATTAATTTTAAATAATAGAGTTGAATTTAAAATTTTTAAAAAAGAAATTATTTGGATAATTTTCCCTTTCAACGGACGATAAATATTGAAGTTTGTCCCTTCCAAATAACCATTTGGCTTTTGGAGAGGGAAGAAATGACTTGTTAACTGTCGAAATGATTGGAAGATGGTTTAATGGGTGATCGTGGCTCAAAAGAAAGAAAAGTGACGAAGGACCTTCGAGAGAACAATATGATAATGTATAATTAAATAATAGGAACCAGATTGAGATAGAAGTTCAGGTTTTTTTTCGTTTCATTCCCGGAAGTGGGAAGTTTACATGGAATTTGATGTATGACCCCAAAAGAAAAAGAGCCTTTCGGATTTTATAGGTCGCTTTGGTGATAGTGATCAGACTTTTTTATTATAAGATTTTGGATTCGAGTATGACTACTACTGTTAAAAATTATACTTTAACTTACTTGGTACGTATCTTGGGTCGGGTTGATGTACTTTGAGGATTTTAGTTCACATTCAGTCATTAGGCCAACGAGGCGATATCAGCGAGTTTCATCTGATGTCAGTAGGTGGTGATTAATACGGTCTATATCTCGTGAGCAAAAAAAAAAAAAAAAAAGCCTTCCTTTTTCTAGCATGGGTCCTTGATCTCGTTGTCTATCATATCTTAGAATATAGTAGTTATACTTACTGATATGTAGATATCATAGTTTAATTTGAATGACATCACTTAAATAAATAAATGATTGTTCTTTTGAGCAATTGGAGAGACGTCTGTTAATCCCACATAATGTGGGTCCACACGCCTCTCACATCATAACTTGATTGTTCAACAATCAAATCTATTGCAAGTTGTCCCATAAACAAGTAATCTACCAACCATCTAGCAGCAGAAAAGGATAACTTGGAATATGCTATATGCCTTCTTTCCTTTCTTCTGTGACAATTTTATATGCCCTTTCTAGCATTTCTAAAGAAGTTTCGCCCTATAAACTTTTTGCATAATGAAATTTGTAAGGATCTTCAGAGAAGATGCCATATACTAGACATACAAACAGCCCTTATACACGGTGGATGTTTCATGTCACCATGTCTTTGGGTTTATAGATAATTAACATATTGGACAGCAAAGGAGCAACTATACGTTTTATATATATATACGTTAATTTAGTCCCTAATTATTTCTCCACATAGGGTTCCAAATTAATTTCTATATCAATTATCATGGCAAGGCTGGGGTCCAAAGGTATTAATTTGTCAAATAATAAGCATGGATTTTAAAATTATGGTATATAATTACATCTATCTTGCGGATATTGTTTTCGAAATGAAACTAGTTGCTACTCAAATTAATAGTAGTGGATGTTGCTAGCCCACACTGTTTTAGAAGGGATTAAGCCAATCCTTCCTATCTCTTTCCTTTATTAACTCTTTCAAACTAAAAAGAGAAAAGATTCTTTAATACCACCTTAACCAATCCTTTTTCTCCATTTTTCCTAATTCAAACAACATAGTAACTGGCGGAGCTATGAAAAGGCCAGTGGAGTTGTTACCCCCATTGACTCCACTAAATATATAGAATTTATATGTATTTTAGTAAAAAAATAAATAAATAAACCTCTATTAAAAAGATACTATTGTTATAATTGTCATATTATATATTATAGCTTTTACCGACCAAAAACTCTAAATCTGCTCTTGAACATAGTATAAATGTAAAACAAATTTTCTTGTACTTCATTTGGTTTGGAAGTTTGGTATTAATGACCAAAAAAAAAAAAAAGAAGAAGTTTAGTATTACTCTCCCTTGTTGCTCTTTAATGTTTATACACATATACTAGGGTATGATCCATGCCATTAAAATACATTTGAATTCTTGATCGAAACATTGAGGTAAAAGTTCACTCTTTCCTGATCTGGGTTAACGAGTTCTCCCACAACAAATCATCACGCCTCATCATCATGTGCTTTGTTTTGTGTGTGTGAAAAAATAGTAGCAACAAATCCATAATCATATCCTTTAACTGTTTTTTCATGTTTTAATCAATGTTTACACATGAGGTTTACACGTGGAGATAAATTCATAGGAAAAAAAACTTCAATATAATATATAATTCAATTTAAAATGTAGTCTTTTGACAGCTTATCACAAGCCGGCTCGCGCCATAAAAGCTGAGTGTCGTGGATCTCTTTCTTATAAAATTGACTCATGTGGTGAATCATTGACCATAACATACCCTAAATTAATTAATAATTGAAAAATTATTGCGTTGAAGAGTGGCAGTCAGATGATTTGACTGTGACTATGCATGTAGGCTCCACAAGCAAATACTGAACACGAAAGCAACTCTTAACAATCACATTTCTTTTCTAAGAATTGAGAATATGCATGTGTTTGAAGGAAAATACCATTTTAAGAAATTAGAGTCTCACAGTTGAGTTAAGATTGTAGGAGAATATACAATTGCAAAAAACTTCTGAACAAAAAAAATCAAACTTACTTGGTCAAACACCAACACTCACTATTCATTCACCATTATACAACACAAAAACATCACAAATCCCACATAAACTTTTCTTTTCGACCATTATATCTTCTACATTCAAATCCCAAATCAATTTAATAGTAGTGATACAACAAATGTGAACAACAAAACAAGAAAAGAGTAGAGGAGAGAATAGAAATTTGTTATATGAAGATGATCTTTCACTTTTATTCGCGCAAATGAGAGTCAATTGTTTTTAAGTAGTTAAAGAGTTGAGTTGCTTTTGCTTTTTTAAATTCTTGCTTGGTTGGGTTCCAAAAAGGGCATATGCCAAAAATAGATACGAATCTTCCCTTTGGAAGTATCGAAGGGCCACAACAAGAGTATTATTCTTCGTGTAGTTATTCTCCAAAAGTCAGAATTTTTGTATCCCAAATTTGCCCTTCAATTTGTCGTGTATAAGGGTAAAAGTTCTCCCATAACGCCATAATATCGGAATATCATGAACGAAATTCAATATGAAATGGTACAAATAATTTTTTTATAATTATATTAATAATTTAATATAATTAAATTTTTTATAATTATATTAATAATTTATAATAATTAAATTTTACAGATTTGATTTATAACGTTTAACATTAAGAACATCTATTCACGTGCAGAATTAGAAAATAAAATTCTGAGCTATATGTTACTTTTTTTTTTTTTTTTTTTGTCAAACGCTATATGTTTCTTTAATTATTTGACTGCTTTACTTTACTTGTTCTTGTTCGATGGCCACACGCATATTCCATATGCCGTGGTATTATACCAATAGTCCAATCGGAGTATTCAATGATGCTTGGTAAGTCAATCGGCTTGGCTTGAGCTGAGCTTCTCCTTCTAGCAGCCACGTCTGGAACTAAATATCCAATGGACTAATCGAGAACATATTCTTAAATACCAAGTTAATGCACTCGGGATTAAGGTATGAAATTGGTATGTAGTTGATTACGGGTTCGAATTTTTACCTTATATTTAAAGTTATGTTTTTGATTTATTGTATTTTTGAGGTGAGATTCTACACCCAAAGATCAGTTGATGGTTAGGCTACACTAGCTTGGTTTCTCTTATCTTAAAAAAAAAAAAATCAAGTTAATGCATGCTATATATATATATATATATATATATATATATATATATATATATTTTTTTTTTTTGTTATTGTTGGAAAGATTGTAGATAGATAAGCAAAAATGGATGTGATAAAAATTAATTGGTTTTGGAGCAAAATAAAATAAGGAAATTAATATGATTAGCCATCGAGAGAAAATTGCAATAGAAATAACTAAATGACTTGAATTGTTTCTATTGTTCTCCATGATATTTCTTTTTTTTTTTTTTTTTTTTTGGGCAACTTCTTCGTGAAATTTCATTGTCTCTGTTTTTGTTGATATTTAAGAAGAAAAAGGATACTTCTTGAATTCTTTAATTTCCATAAGCGTATGAAAGCTAACTTCTATAGCAAACTTGCTCTTCTCGAACTTTTTCTTATAAGATATATCTTTTATGCTCGTTTTAAAGTTAGAATTGTATCTTTTAAATTTGTTAAGGACTAAATTTTTTTTTTTTTTCGTTTAAGGAAAACTTCAACTATGCATTCATCTGAAAGTTTTCATATAGTAAAGAATAGAAATTGTTCCCTTATTTCATCGAGTGAAAAATAATTGTAAAATCCATTCTTTCTTTCTCATAATTGTTTGTATAATGCTACAATAATGTTTTTTTCCCTATAGTTTTTTTTTTTTTTTTTTTTTTTTTGGATCCCCTACAGTTGAATGTTCATTATAAAGTCACCCTAAATTTTATAGTGACTTGCATAGGAATGCATTCAAGGAGTTGTAAGTTTCTATACCTTATTATTAATATTTTATGGTTACATTCTATACCTTATTTTTGGGAGAACATGTAGAAGGTCAATGGTTCGAATCGTCATAATTCTTTTTCATGATGTAGGGTTTGCACTAAATTGATTTCCATGTCTCACCTAGGTTTTTTATTGATTTTTGTAAATTCAAGGTATTTGTCATATTATTTAGAGCGATAGACGCTCTGACTTCAGTCAAAAATTCTCCTTGTATTCAACTCTATTAATCCTTTATCTAAATAAATTATTACTCTTAAGCGAATTATGCTTGTAATATTCTTTCTAAACCAAAGTCGGTGATTTTCTGCACTCCTTTGATTAATTTATTAGTCCACAATAACAAACAATATTTAATTATGTCCTATCAATTATAGTACATATAAAGTTATCACTCTATCGTATCCAACAAGAATATACTCGCACACTTGATATCTCTGACACTCTTTCCACGTAATTGATACAATTCAAAAACACTAGCTTCTAATTTTATACTCTTTTAAGTCAGCAAAATTTCAAACCCCCCCCCCCCCCCCCCCCCTTCATAAAAAAAGAAGAAGAAGTATACCAAAAATATCTGAGTGTTAGAATAAACAAGACACAAAAACCCCATTTCAAATTGAAAACAAAGCTCATGTCACGGCTCATTATAATCTCGTTCTTAGCAGCTTCACTATTGCTTTCACTGACAACCTCACTCATACCAATTAAATAATATTAAAATTTCAGAAACCTTTTTTCTCTCTCCTACCTAAGATTGGTTAAGGGTAAATTTTATATTTAGTCCCTATTTTTTACATCTTATTTTTAATATCGTCTGTAATATATAAAAAAAATTATAATAGTTTTAATATTTATAAAAGTAATTTAAAATAATTTTTATTGTTCAATATTAATTAATTTAATTTTTATTATTTAAAAAAAAATTAAATTAGTCCTTATTATTTAAAAAAAAAAATTCAATTTAATCTTTACATTTGACCCCATTTAGAATTTAATTTGAGATTTTTAAAAAATAATAAAGATTAAATTAACTAATTATAAATAATAAATATTGTTTTAAATCGCTTTTTATAAATATTAAAGATTAATATTTTTTAAAAAAAATTATTAAAGATCAATTTTGAAAAAGGTCTAAACAATAAGGACTATATAGATAATTTACCCGGGAATAAAGTATAAAACTTGAGAACATCCTTTTTCGAAACAAAGAATATTCCCAACTCTACCCTTCGGCATATTCTTTTCATTTACCGTTATATTTACGCCCCCTCATTCCCCTCGTTTTCCTCTCATTTACCTCCGAAACCAGAAAAAGAAAATTAAAATAAAAATATAATCCAAAGAATTTTCATTTTTTTTTATTTTTTATTTTTTGTGTTAAAGATGAAGTTTGGGAAGAGTTTGAGTAATCAGATTGAGGAGACATTGCCGGAATGGAGAGACAAGTTTTTGTCGTACAAGGAGTTGAAGAAGCGGCTCAAGCTGATCGAGCCGGCGGCTAATAGGCCTTGTAAGAAGCAAAAGAGATTGGAGGAGAACGGAGAATGTGGTGGTGGTGCGGTGGTGGCGGCGGCGGTGGCGGTGGAGACGATGACGGAGGCGGAGGAGGAGTTCGTTAATTTGTTGGAGGATGAGCTTGAGAAATTCAACTCTTTTTTTGTTGAAAAAGAAGAAGAATATATCATCAGATTAAAGGTAATCATTAGACAACACACACACACACACACACATATATGAATATGTACACATATAATTTTTTTTTTTTTGGCGCAGCGGTAAAATTATTGTCGTATCTGTGTTAGTGGTGAAATGGATTCCGAAATTCGTATGACCCTTTCTGGACACTGCAGATAGCGTGAACTTCATGCTCCGAGCTGCCCTATATGTATTTGTATTTGTGTTTAGCTTTATGCTTAAGTAATTCTTTTATTGCTTGTTAATTACGGTAGTTTTTCGATTAATTACGTGGAAATTGTGTTGGGTTCATGTGGAAACGGTGTCGTTTCTATGATTATAGGGAGTGAATTTTACTAATCTTTTGTGTTGTTTATGCTAACGTGTTTTTGTGTGGTCTGGATCTATGATAAATATGTAGTTTTATACTGTTTTTCACGTCTCAAGAGTTTGTAATTGTTGAAAATCTCGATGGATTCTTAATGTTACTGAGAATTTTGGTAACAATAATGAAGTTTCATTATGCAATTGTTGGAATATACATTTTTCATACATCGGAAAATCACCAACTTCAAGACCACCATATAAGATTTTAGACTACTCCTAGTACCAATTGGTTTTAGAATAAAGCCTCCGGTTTATTAACAGCAATAATAAACGGAATAAATAAGTTTCTTTTGGAGTGTCAGTAGTGTCCAACCTCTGTTCTTCAGTTGACAAGTCTGCTTAGATCTAATGATCTACATATGTCTTGGTCTAACAATAATAATCACGTGCTTAATTAATTTTCACTCTGTGATATCGACATGGTCACCAATTAGGATGTTCTCGCTGTTGTAATTAGACGACTTAACTCACCTGGCACAAGAACTTTGAAATGAAATCTTAATGTGAATATTTTATTTTTTGTCTTATGGATTCTTTGACCTGTAGCGCGAATAAAGTCTTTGCCCTTATGACATGATATGAGTCTTCGACCAGTAGCACAAATAAAGTCTGCGCCCTTATGACATGATACAATCAGTTTGGCTGGATAACTTAGTCGGTTTCTTGCATGTTTGATGTTTTCGTAATGAATTGATTGCCTTATGTTTAACTTGTGTTCTTGATGTGGTGCAGGACTTGCAAGATAGAGTTGCAAAGGCTGTAGATTGCAGCGATGAAATGATAAAGATACGAAAGGAAATAGTGGACTTCCATGGAGAGATGGTTTTATTGGAGAATTATAGCGCTCTTAATTATACAGGTAAAATTATATTCTTAGGATTGATATGTATAGAGCATGCATTTAAAAGAATTGATGTGTTGTATTATGTTTTGGTAAACTGCTGCATGTCAGAGGAATACATGAAAATGTAGCATTCGGTACAACCTCTGTCCTGTAAACCTCTGAAAAGCCTATGTTAATCTCTGCCCTGTAAAAGAATTGATGTGTTGTATTATGTTATGGTCAACTGCTGCATATTGAAGGAACAAATGAACACGTAATGTAACTTTCAGGACAACTTCTTCCCCATAAACCTCGGAAGAATCCTATGTGAATCTCTGCTTTCTCTCGGTAAAGTTTCACCGAGATAAATATTAAACTTATTCAAGTGTTCCCTCTATGTAATTAAACAGTTTGAGACCGTTGATATCTTACTAATGAACATGTAAGATAGCACCTTGGTTTCATTATAAAAACCAAATTTTTGGAAATGAAATTGATAAGAATGTGTTCTTGGAATCCAGTATTGAAGCTCGAGTATGGATTTCTTTTGGAATGTGAAGGAAAAGATTTGAACAGTTCTATTTTCTCTGCAAATATGTAGGCTTCCCAGATATTGAGCCACCTCATTTACATTACCTTTCGTTCTCCACAGGACTCGTAAAGATACTGAAGAAGTATGACAAACGTACTGGTGCTCTCCTGCGCCTTCCCTTCATTCAGAAGGTCTTGCAACAACCATTCGTTACCACTGACTTGCTCTACAAGCTTGTGAAAGAGTGTGAGACAATGCTTGACAGTCTGTTCCCTGTCAACGAAGCTCCACCTGCGACTGAGGCAGCTGAAAATGAACCATCAACTAGTGACACCAACAAGAGTGAGGGTGAGCTCAGAGGTCCCAAGGAGTTTGCCGAGATTGAATACATGGAGAGTCTGTATATGAAGAGCACTATATCAGCATTGAGGGCTATGAAAGAAATTCGAAGTGGAAGCTCAACTGTTAGTGTCTTCTCATTGCCACCACTCCAAATTAACGGATTAGATGATACATGGAAGAAAATCCCTATTCTGGAACAAGTTGCAAAATAGGCAATTATACAGAGGGAAATAGATCTAGTGTTTTACCCCCGTGTAGTTTTAAACATTTTATCTTGTTTTCAATTTTTCACTCATGCATGTAATACGCATATATGTTTGAATACTAACAGAGATTGAAATGCATAATATGTAATCTGAAAGAAATTCAAATAATGAGAACACACGGTTTAGCGATATTGAAGTAGCTTCCCGATTGTTGATGTTATGTAGGTCTGCGCGTACTTAGTGTGTGCTTGTTAGAATTTTCTGCATATTTTTGCTGCAAGTGTGATTACAGTGAGTCCAATACATGCAAGGTTACACTGTGTCATCGAACACTACTTGAAAATGGGCTCTTCTACTCACCGCTGACTAGTTCTTTCGGGGCTCAAGCAGCAACAATGATATATTTGCAGAGTATATTGATGTTTTGCTGCAAGACCTTGAAATCTGCTGAATCTTATACGATTCTCGAGACAAGCTCGACAACTGGCTATATCAATAGCTGAAACCTTTTTTTGAGTAGGGTGGGCTTGGAATCACTAGTCCTATTTTTCCTGGAATCACACTCTTGCATCCTTCCACCTATTAGAATCAGTGATCAGATAACATGGTTTAGCTAAATTTGTCTGTGCAGTTGTTGGAAATAATATGTTCATCTCTAAATGCTTGTTCTATATATCTTAGGCATGTACTTAGATTTAATAGTATGATTCTAGCATACTAGCTCAACTTTTTGATTACTTATGCTTGAGGTGACGTACTCGGCAATATGGAACTTCTCCCTCTCTATTTTCCTTCATCCTATTTTTCAAGTGTATGTAACATATACAAATAAACATCGTATTCCACATTAAACTTTTGCCATTAGTAGCAGATTTAAAATTTTGTTTCAGTAAGGGTTTAATTTTTTTTTTTTTGCTTGAAACTATATATATTTTAATTTTTTTTTAAGATGAACACACATATATTTTAAAAGAAATTTGGGGCTGCCATTGACTCAAGTGCCCTTCGTGAATGGCGAGTAAAGAATTGGGAATGAAGAACGGCAAACGACAAATGGAGAAGGTAAAGTCAAGCGGGACATGGCAGCATCTAGTCTCGAGAATATTACATATAATGCGGGTGTAGCAATGTCTTAAAGAAATATCTTTGGTTTCATTGGGCTAATTTTGTCAAAAAAGAAAAAAAAAATAAAAGATAGTATTAGGCAGCCAACGGCGGAGGTAATTTACGACAAGGGCATGTAGTCGTACTCATCTCGAAAGTTTTTTAAAAATGTGTAATTAGTGCTCATTAATTTTATTTTTTATATATATAAGTGTTAAATTATATAATTTTAACTTTCATTAAACAAGAATCTTAGATCCACCATGATTAAGCCAACAAGTAAGTAATTTTAAGTATCACTTTATTGGACTAATTATATAAGAATAAATTTGTCCTTCTATTATAATGTATGTATATGTATATACTAGTTTATTAGTAATCGGGTTCCAAGATTTTTTTTAAATGATTAAAAATCAAATTATATCGCATTACTCGTTGGTAACTTTTCATAAAAATCAAACTTTAGTAGATACTCTATCAATTTTATTATCGGGCTTGTTATTAGATAAAATATTTGTCGGTTTTGGATTAAAACCCTATTTCCTGTCATCCCAATTTGACACAAGTGTTTTTTTTAGGAGTAAAATGATATTTTTAAGGGGGTAAAACACAATTTCATATTTGACATTTTTTTTGGATAACGTAAGAACCCAGTTAGCAAAATTTGACCACTAATTAGTAAACTTCTGGATGCAGCGATGCACTCCTACACATGTATCAAGTTAATCAAGGACGGAACTCTAGAATAATGAAAAATGTTGAATTTGTGATCTCACAAAAGTAATTTCATCCCAACTACTACTAAACCATGCCTCTTGGAGGCATATTTGACATGTACATGGAAGGGATGAATTCAAATCCTAGATTTTTTGAACTCATAGTCCAAAAGGTTAAAAAAAGAATTTAGAAATAGAACTAATAGAAAGAAATATCTCAATTGTCTAGAAAATTCAAATTCGTTTCGTAAATGAGTAGATCATGTAATTCTGTGTGGCACCTATACTACAAATATAATACTGTGGCGTTCCCTTGCAAAGAGCTGCTGTAGCAATCGAATGCGGATCAGCTTTAAATCTTCGTTCCCATAACGGGGGGACCCGGGTTCAAGTCCCGGCAGCAGCTATATATTTTTCTTTTCTTTTTCTTTTATTTTTTTTCCTTTGTTTCGGGATTTAAATGAGGCAAAATCATATACATTAACTATTTTAGAAGATGTTTAACCTTTTTTTTTATTTATTTATCATTTTCTAGTCCTAAGACCACTTTCAGAGATGTTTCACATTTTTATTCTTCTCAAGTCGTAAGAGCATCAATACGGACAATTGGCTTGTAGTGAATTCAAGGTCCCTTCCTTTTATTGTGAATGTAGAGCGGCATAGGATAATTCTTTTTTCCAAGCCTTGCCATTTCGTTGTATTTAGGTAGCGATTGGTATATTAGAATGAATTTGGACAGGAATGGAATAGGCCAAAGAATGGAATGAAACTGGGAATGGAATGAACTTGGAAATACGAATAACATATTTGGTATGTTTTAGGAATGAAGAGTAGTAATGAGAATACCTTATATAATATGACAAAATTGCCCTTTTATTATTATAGTATTAAAAATATGACAAGATTGCTTTTATTATTATTATTATTATTATTATTATTTCAATCACTATTATTATTTTGTTATTTTAATTTTATTGATTATTATTATTATTATTACTTTTATTTTATTTTATTTTTAATTTTTGCTTTTATTATTATTATTTTTTTTTCAATCACTATTATTATTTTGTTATTTTAATTTTTTTGATTATTATTATTATTATTACTTTTATTTTTATTTTATTTTTAGTTTTTGATTTTATATTTATTTTTTTAATAATAATAATAATTATTATTATAAAAATAATTTTTTATAATAACTTTTTATAATAATAATAATTTTTTAAATTAATAATAATTATTATTTTTTAATAATAATTTATATTATATTTTAATAATAATTATTATTATTTTTTAATAATTATTATTATTATATTTTTAATTATTATTATTGTTATTTTTATTATTATTTTTGTTATTATTATTATTATTATTAATATTATTATTATTATTATTATTTCAATCACTATTATTATTATTAATTTTAGGGAAAAATGCAGCAGTAGTCCCCATTGTTTACTCAAAAATCAATTTAGTCCCCATTGTTTCAAAATGCTCAAAAAGGTCCCCAATGTTTGTAAACATGCTCATTGTGGTCCCTACCGTTAAAAATCTAACAGAAAATTTATAAAATGACTAAACTACCCTTACTTAAAAATAAAATACCCAAAATATCCCTATCTTCTTCTTCCTCTTCTAACCCCTCAACCCACCACCACAAGCACCACCAAGCGCCACCACCACCCACCACCCCCCCTGCGCACGGAACAGCGCCCCCCCCACCCCCCCTGCGCGTGAACAGCGCCCCCCACCCCCCCCTGCGCGAACAGCGCCCCCCCCCCCCCCACCCCCCTGCGCGCGCGAACAGCGCCCCCCCTCCCCCGCGCGAACAGCGCCTCCCCCACCCCACCCCTGCGCATGAACAGCGCCTCCCCCCTCCCCCCTCCCCTGCGCGAACAGTGTTTTATGTTTCTATGTGAGTTTGTGTTTTTTTTTTTTTTTTCCCTGCGCGAAACAGTCCCCACCCCCCCCCACCCCCTTGCGCGAACAGTGTTTTATGTTTCTAGTTTCTATGTGAGTTTGTGTTTTTTTTTTTTTTGGTCAAATGTGAGTTTGTGTTTGTGGGTGTGTATTAGTGTGTGTTTTGGTGTTAGTGTGTGTTTATGGGTGTGTATTAGTATGTGTTTTTTGGTGTTAGTGTGTGTTTGTGGGTGTGTTAATGTGTGTGTATTAGTGTGTTTTTTTTTATGTTTATGTGAGTGTGTGTGTTTGTGGGTGTGTTAGTGTGTGTTTTTTGGTGAGTGCGTGTGTTTGTAGGTGTGTTAGTGTGTGTTTTTTGATATTTTTGTGTGAGATTTTGTGTTTTTTGTGATTTTTCAAATTTACCCTTGAAATACTATTCACATCTGTTAAAATTAACCAAAATTTTAACGGTAGGGACCACAATGAGCATGTTTACAAACATTGGGGACCTTTTTGAGCATTTTGAAACAATGGGGACTAAATTGATTTTTGAGTAAACAATGGGGACTACTGCTACATTTTACCCTTAATTTTATTTTAATTTTAATTTTAATTTACTTTTAGTTTTTGATTTTATATTTATTTTTTAATAATAATAATTATTATTATTATTAAAATATTTTTATAATAATAATAATTATTATTATTAAAAAATATTTTTATAATAATAATAATTAAAAAAAAAATAATAATAATTATTATTATTATATTATTATTATTAGAAATAAAAATAAAAATAAATTTTTTTTAATAATAATAATAATTATTATTTTTAATAATAATTTATATTATATTTATTATTATTATTATTATTATTATTATTTTAATAATAATAATTAGTATTTTATAATAATTATTATTATTATATTTTTTAATTATTATTATTTTTATTTTTATTATTATTTTTGTTATTATTATTATTATTATTGAATATGAGGGTATGATAGTCAAGTTCATTCCCAAATATATGGGAATGGCCCATTCCCATGGGTTTGCTCTGGAATAGCTATTCCCATATACGTGGGAATGTGATTACCTTGGGAATAAGATTCCCAAATTTATTCCTTTATACCAAGTATGGGAATAAAAAATAATTGGGAATGTCATTCCATTCCAAACCTTATTCCAGTATACCAATCGGTACCTTATTGTTTAAAAAAGAAAAAAATATATTGCCCAGTTGATATTACTTCATAAAAATATTATGTCGACACATATTGTAATACTCCTAACAAATGCGAGTAGCATGTCAACACATATGAGCTAATATGTAATTTAGTATGACACAAAGTAATGTTGGACCATTTATACATGTACACTTAAGTTTGCAAGATTTCGAAATTACTAATCAGTTTTGGGCCAACTTCGAAATTAAAACTATATCAATTGATAAAGAATTAGTTAGTGAGCTATATATGGTTGGAAATCTCTACGAGTCTAGTTTCTAACGCTTCAAACAGTGAAACAATTAGAATTTCCTAGAAAACGTTATGACTATTTTAATAAAATGTGTTAGAACTATCTAACGAGTGACAAATCGAGCTTTCGGCATTATTTCGTTTCAATTCTGGCTCCTCCCAATTCGTATTGGGGTTTATTTTTACTAAGGCATGTTTGTGGGGTAAGTTGATAATTTAGTAAATACACTTTTTGTAATGCCCTGTAATTGGGAGCCTTGACTTAATCAAAGTACTTTATTGGGAGTAAGATTTGAAACTAGAATTTGTATTAAGTTATGTCTCTTGTTAAGTTGGTAAGTTGTAACAACCTGATCTTTTTTTTTTCTTTGGGAACTTTTAAACTCCGTGAGATTAGCCCATGTTACCTATTTTAATGGGTCAGTTATATGAATATGGGAAGTGGTCAATTGTTTAGCTACAGTTTAGGGAGTAATCACTAAATTCAAAGAATCCTACAAGCAATATAAGTTAGGTTTTCACAAGAAAAAAAAGGACTTCATTTTTTTAATAGAAAAAAAACGGTAGATAATAAACGTCTTCTACCTATCAGACGCAACATCCCTCCTTATAGGTGAGTAATTACTCTAAACCAAAATGAAAAAGGAGATCACGTAGCAATTCTTGGAATGAAGACTTTGGCCATAAAGAGATCACTTTCGGCATCTATAGGATTTGAAACCATTGTTGTGTTAGGGCTTCGATGCAATATTGGGAATTTTGATGAGGCTTTGTTGGTATAAGGTAAGTAGAACGACCCTAAATTGTTTGTTTTAACACCCCTTGATTGTTGTGAAAAGAAAAAAGATATGTTATTATGTTTATAGTATGAGTATTGTATTATTGATCTATATGCATCAATATAAATGATTAAAGTTGACGATTCATGTGCCAAGATACAAATCCATATATTTTATAACGTTTTGAGTATGCTTATATCCTTAATTTATATTGTTTTGAAAAGTATGGGTTTAATTTGTATATTTATAAATTCTTATGATTCTTACAAAATATAATATTATTTTTGTATAATTTAATTTATATGAATAATTAATAAAATAAAGAAAAATAAGTTTGCAGTTTGTGAACAGTGATTCCGTCACTGTTCAACAGTGACGAAAATCACTGTTCCAACAAAAAATGAAAAAGAGAGAATCTTTATTATTGTTTTATTTAAATGCTTTTATTTCTAAATGTTTGAAATCTAAATGCTCCTTTACAAAAATTTCGGACCCTTATGCCATATACTTTGAGGCCGTGTCTTTGTGAGCCCTCGGTGGTGGGGATCGTACGCCACTTTTTGGGTAGTGCACTACTGCTTTGTTGGGATTCCCGCTTGCTTTTAGTGGTATGTGCGACAACAAACCACTTTTCATCTTTGACCTGTGCTACCAAGATTATAGCCTTGGCCATCTACCTCTTTGAAGTTTGACTATGTTTTGTTATGGCATATCTTGGGTCATTTCGTTCTTCGTTTATTTTGATAAGTAGTGATATGTATTTCGTATCTTTGATAAGTAAGTACTGACATTATATTTTTAGAAAGTAATGATTCACATTCACATGTTTTCGATAAGAGATTTTCCACACTTTGTTATGATTTTATGAAGGTCTTTGAATGGTAAATTATACCTCTTCTGTACATATCATATTTATGTTTGTTAGCACTCTGTATATAAGATACTTATTTTCGATAAAAGTGTGATACCTTGTTGTTTTGGGGGTCGTACTACTTGTTGAGATTATTATCTCACTTTATAGCTTTGTTTTTCTTGAAATCTACATTTTCACAAATGGTGGTAAATGAATGCTTGGTTGTGGGTTGAAGCTAGACGTTATCGAGAGTAAGCAGCTTAAGCAAGAGACCTTCTAGAATATATGTAGTGTTGGATCTCTTTGGATCTTTAAACTATTTAGAAAGTTACTTCGTCATGGACTTAGTAAATTTCGTTATTTGGATTTATTTAAATCTTTTTAGAAAAGTTATGTAACCTTTGGAGTTATCCTTTATTTATGTTGAAGACTTATAACGACTAAATATTTGTATATATATATTTTTTGGATAGATGCTCCAAAAGCTTATCGTTTACTTATGGATTTTAGTTACTTAGTTTAGCGCCTTGCGGGCTTAGGAAGTTGATCTTCTTAGGTTTGTGGCGGTCTTGTCCTTGAATTTTTTCTTTTAAATTTGGGGTCGTGACAGAATGGTATCAGAGCCTAGGTTATGATCTCTTGGATTTTGTGACTTTTGGTTTAGCTATACTTTGGTGGAATTAGAATTCAATGACTAATTGTAGAAATTGTGAAATTTTGTTTATTTTGTTGCTTTTGTCATGTGATCTAACACATAAACTAATTGCAAGGTAAATGATGATTGAGTGGTCAGTGGAGCCTTGATCACATGGTGATTTAGTTGTTAATTGTGTCTGCGAATTTTTGGCATTTGGTACTATCGTAGAATATTTGGAGATGATGTTTTGGGATGAATATAAGTAAGAGAAAACGCAAACTTTGCCCTTCGTAGATAACTTCCAACACTTGGTGTTAAGAGACGAACATAAATTTTCATTCAAGTGAATCGATAAAGATCGAGTCCTTAGTATATCTTAGCATGTAAGGGATTGAATAAATTGCTAACAATAAAGGCATGATTTGTTTGAGTTTTATGTTCACTTAAATTGTGAAATTATTTTATTATTATGATAGATCATGTTGGTGTATATCATAAACTTGCTTGATGTGTTATATAGGTGCATGAGCCAACTAAACCTAAGGTATTTTCCTCTGGGCATATTGCTTTGTACAGTTGCGAGTTCAATCGCTAAGTATTGAATCCATTTGAAGACGAACTTGTGGTCTAATTAATTTGAAAAATATAGTATCGGTGATTTTGGTCGGACGAAGTGTATTGCATCGTCAAAGTTCTTAGGATTTTGTCATTTAGGTTGAACAAGTAGGAGGCTATAAATCTTACTCTAATTTGACTTTTGCTGAGAAAATGGTGTTTTAAAAATTTGTTTGTGTGTAGGAAGTGTTGGCTCCTTAGTGTAACCCATATAATTGAAATGTAGAAAAGTTATCCTCGTTCGAAAGTAGCTAAGCCCCTTAGGATGATTCCATGTCAAAATAACTATTGAAAAGTAGTTTATGAACGAGATGTACTCTTTCCATTATTTTATCATCTTAGAGTGAATTATTGTCTATTGACTTATTCCGTTTTTATTTTAAAATCCGAATTTGCCTCCACTATAGACACACAATTATATCCACTTGAATTGTCTCTCTTTTAAAATTGGTTTTTCTTAAACAAATCCTTAATCTGGATTCTCAATTTGTTATCATCTTTTAAAATTCTTTCGGCCTACCCCGTAATAGAAATTGTAAAAGAGAAAATATTTTATCGTTCCTCTTAACTTAGTTTATTTGGAAACCAAGATGATATGCTTATATGTATGGGTGGATTTGTGCAAATAACGAGTTAGTTTATCTTTTTCTTAAGATTGTTCTTGAAAAAAAAAACAAAAAAAAAATATTTCAATCCTTGATTTATCTCTACCGTTATTTCTTGTAAAAGTATTCATGAACATACTACTTAATGCAAACCTTACAATTGCCTTTAATAGTCTAATTGTGATTAAAGAAAATATATTTCATATTTTTCTTATGGTTATTTTTGTCCCAATACCTCACTTTAAAATTCAAACTTTGTTCTTGTAACTAATAAATGTACATATATATGACCTTCTTTGATTTTTATCTCTTTTTTTTTAAGCCATGTTAGTTTGTTGATACGATCCTTATACTCCAAGATCCATCTTGTATTGCTCACTCTCTTTTGTTCAAATTATTGAGTTTGTGTGACCATTAACCTGGATTAACCTTCCCTACCTATGCTTAGCTTTATATTTTAAAAGTAAAATGATTTTTGTACTTGAGCTTTTGGGTTGTTGATCATTAAGTTTAATTTTGTTTGGAGGTACTTGATCGCATCGTTTTGCGCTAAAAAATAATAAGGTTAAATAATTGAAAATATTGCTTACCTTGAATTACCTCTAGCTGTGACGAGTAGAGGGTCGATCCATGGAGATTGGATTATCAGACTAGGTTAAATCCTTAATTTAGAATTGTTTGACTATCTCCTGTCACGGATAAGTTTGATTAAGTCCAAAAGTATAAAAAATACAAAAATACGGTAGATTAAGTCCAAGAAATGTCCACAAGATGTCCAAAGATATGGTAGTAACTAGATCCAAAAGTGAATTAATCAAAAGTACTAAATTGAAGAATCACAACACTCAACACTGAAAATCCAAAGGGTTAATGATTCAGGGTGGTTATGACTTGGTATATGCAAGTTCAAAGTTATTGATTCAAATTAAAAGTTAAGTCCTTCAGAAATAAGGCTATAAGCTCCCACTACTGAAATGAGTCTTTAATTACGTAAGTGATAAGATTAAATAATTAGCAAGACTGGATGTGTTGGTACAACCTAACGATATCCAATCTCTCAATTGATCTTTTACTTATATAACCTGGAGGTGTTGGTACAACTAGACTAGAGTCCATCCGAGGTAGTCTCGTATTGACACTGATTTACAAAATTGGGCATATATGTACTTTCAATTAAATATAACATAACTACAAGTATACGTATAATTAATCAAAGAATACTTAGAAATAAAAAATACGAGATTTTAATAAATCTGAATCAAAACATATGTACAAGAGTAACCTCACACGTACCACCCCGAATCTTGGGTCTAGTGTGTCATAATAAACTGTAAAGTACAAGAAATCATAACGAAAATCGAAATAAAAGAATATTTATCGTGTTGAACGGATTTCGATAGACCGGTATGATTTCGATATATTGATGGCTCACTAGACCCTCCCATCGGGATTAAAACTTTGCACACAACTAAGAATAATAATTAAAACACTCAAAACTCACTTCACAAATACTAGAGTAGTAGAAATTGAGCTAAGAAGAGAAAAATGGTACAAGCAAAATAAAATGAGGAATGGAGTATTTATAGGAGAAATCTGGTACTATTCACATGTACTATTCAGGCAGTGATATCATCAATGTGTCAGCACGATGTCAGCGCCAAGGTCACCATTATGTCAGCATGACGTCAGTGAAGTTACTATTCACATGTTGACTTTACTATTCATCTATTGACTTTGACTTTTACTATTTATCCGTTGACTTTGACTTTGACCAAAAGTTGACCAAGGCTACTTTAAGGTTTTTTAGCGTTCTGAATCCGTTCTGCACTCCGTTTAGCCAAATTCAATCTCAATTTGCTTGTGTCAAGGTCGTTCTACCTTCTTCATTTAGTATTGTACTGAATTTCTCGTTCAAGTGTTGGCTTTTGTGGCCATTTTTACTATTTCTTCTTCAGAACCTATATTGACTAAATTTGTGTAAAATATACAATTAAGCTTGAAATAATAATGCAATATACATGATTCAATGGGTTAAAATTACTAAAAATATAGATTTATTAACCTCCTCAAACCCATTTTTTGCTTGTCCTCAAGTAAAGACATCAATTATTTCATAAATTCAAAAATATTAAATTTAAGCAGTCAATGTATTCATACAGTTATATTTTATAAAATATATGATTAACAGTGAGTTTGTCTCCCAAACAATTCTACCCCAAGAAATCATTTTGTATCTAGAAGAATAGAAAACAACTTAATTACAAAAAACCATTTGAGCCTTTTTAAGCACTTGTAACTCAATTAAGAGGTACGAAAATTAATCACGCAAAATTTGTAAAATCGAAAATATTTTCTATGGATAGTCATGAAATGTTAAAACTCAACTACCTTCCAAATCGTGTAGTACTCCTTAGATTTTTTTATTTTTTTTATTTTTTTTAAATATAGATGACTCGGATGATAAATGTTGGTTGACTCACTGATTTTTGAAATTTTGTCTTTTATTGGTTGAATTGTATTTGGTGAAAGAAGGTTTATCTGGTAGGATTTGTATTGATAGCTTTTTTATAACAAAAATGCTCAAAAATGGTTAGAAGAGAGCATTTGTTATGGATTTATTTTATGCCTCTTTTTGTTGAATCAATACTTTTGATATTTGAATGATGTTGAGCGAGTCTATCTACACATTTTTGTTTTCTTGTTTTTTTTTTAAAGGAGTATACTGATCTAGAAAAATAAGTCAAATTTTAATAAAACACAACATCTCACATTGAAAACATCTCAATCTACTCCTTTTTTTTATAATTATTAAAAACTTCTAATTGAATCATGTGACGCTGTTGGGATGTAATAATAGTTAACAAGGTTTCAAAAAAAAATCTAGATACAAACTCAACTCTAGTGGCTAATCATTTTTTCATTCCAAATTCACAGTTAATTCAAATATTTTGTCACAATCTAACCATATTTCAACAATTAACCACTAAAATTTAATTATTATGAATAAGTGAAGTAAAAGTTTTAATTTTTTTTTTTTTTTTGTATTAGGTTGGTATCAACTTTTTTCCTCCTCAAACCCGAGCCTTACATTGTCCTCAATGAAAGAAAACTATGTAATGCAAAGTAAAAAGAAAGATACAACTTGATAAACAATCTAAGCAATATTCCTCAAAAACTTTCTGAAAGAAGAATTGTCAAACAAAATCTCTAAGACCAACATTAGCTGTGAGTTTAAATAAAAACTAAAATATTTCTAAAAAAAAGATGAAATAAAAAAACATAAACTAAAATAACAGAGAAAGCACGCCACTGAATTACAGTGGTGGTGGCGGCTGAGGACCTGAGCCTGAACCTTTCATTGAAGCAAGTTCAGCTCGTAATACAGCAAACTCTTCCCTCTGTGACTGCTTAAAATCAGCAAATTCAGCTTTCAGTCCACCTATTTCACCCAATCTTGCAGTAAGGTTAGTATTCATGGCTTGCAGCTCTCTATACATTTTTTCCATCAATGATTCTTCAATCTGAGTACCGCGTTGCTGGGAAGATGTGGCGCCTTCAGCAGGTTGAGTGAAAGGCCGTGGAGCATTTAATGCTAAAGGTATCTTTTGACTCCAATTCACCATACGAAGTAATAGGGAAATCCATGAATGGCTCATCAGGTGAAAAATGAAAATTAAACCGTTGAAGTAAAGAAACTATCAATCGAGAAAAATGAAGTGCAGATGTAGCATCAAACCTCCTCATGTGGTCTATAAGACTCATCATATTTTTCCCAATTACAGCCCCAACATAAAAATTGTCACCTTGATAAAGCCAATATAAGACTTGTAAAACAACTCCCCTCCTCTCTTGATCATGACCATATGGGCAAATATTCTTTTTAACAATGATATCAATTAATCACATATCTCTCGGAAGTGAAGATCTCCTTATACCCACACCATGTCCAAGAACCGGACCCCCACACAAGTTCGTAGCAATTTCTAAATCTATAGTTCTAGCAGGAAAATCCGTATGTTTCACATAAAAAAATTCATGCCCACACAGTATAGTCATGATATCAGCAGTAGTAAATGTAAAGTCAAAACCATCAACTAACGCACTAAATGTACCATTATCATAAGAAAGATGCTCATAAAAACATCGAATAAGATGAGAAAAAATAATAACATCATCAAAAGGTGGGTGCAGAATTCAGTCAAGAAAATATCCCTCAAAATATTCAAAAGCACGTTGCCCACCTTCGGAAGCCCTCAAAACATCCGAAAAATCAATTTCAGCCTCAATTTGAGCATTCTCAAGTCGTGTGATCAATGACAATCTCTGTCTTTTTGGAGCCATAGTCTAAATAATAAACAAAAAACTAAATAAAAAAAAATCATGAAAAACACAAAACAAGTTTTTTTTTAAATAATATTAAAAGAAATATAAATAGAAAATTTAAAACTGAAATTTAACTAAATTCCATATATATACTCATATACCTACACGTATACATACACATATACATACACATATACATACATGAATCAGAAAAAAAAATCATTCCAACACTAAGATTAGAAGCTATAGAACAACAATAAATCACAAACAAATAATAAACATCAACCTAAAACCTTCAAAAATGCATATATACATACATATATAAACATATACATACATATCTAAATTTGAAATAAAGCTGAAAAAACGAAAATAAGATATAAATGATGAAAACATACCTTAGGACGTAGATCTGTAGTGGATTTGGGCTGAGAAGGGGTTTTGGTGATGGTTTTTGGGGGATTTCTGTGGGTGGGAGGTGTTTTTTTTTGTTTGTTTTTTTGCTGCTGCTGCAATCGGGGCGTAGGTTATAAGCCCCGACTGCACTTGGGCACTCGAGCGCCTGCTAGGCGCTTGAGCGCCCTGCTAGGCGCTTGAGCGCCCTGCTGCATTTTTTAAATTCTTATTTTTTTTATTATTTTTATTTTTATAATATTATATACATATATAGAAAGCTAACATATATATATATATATATATATATATATATATATATATATATACACATATATAAATATACATATATAAATATATACTATAAATAAAGAAACAAACTACACAACATTTTATTAAACATAAAGACATTACATAAGAGGAAATGAAAAATACAACAACATGAGACTATCCCTTAAACTTGAAAATACATGATTGACTTCAATCATTTCTCATATACTTATGATCCACTTGATAAAGAGATAAATAAGAAAAATGTAAAGGATGAAAACGCCTGCAAACGAGTACACAACCATGGCAAATTGATCAGCCGTGAGAGTCCTGAACATCATTGTGTTGAATGCAGCAAAATAGAGAAATGAAAGAAGAGAAATGTATTTATTTTTTTTTTAGAGAGAGGAGAGTGAAGGTGGCGGTGAAGAGATATGAAGGGGAGAATGAAGAAATCAGGGTTTTAAACCATTTCTGCTAGGGCTAATGGTGCTCGAGCGGGAGATTAGGCGCGCTCAAGCGTGGTCTTTCCGACTCTTTTTTTTTATTATTATTTTTATTAACAATAATAAAATAAAATCACAAAATAGGAAGATAAAATCTTGCTCAAACCTATTTTCTACAAGACTACACTATTTTTTTTTAATTAAAATTAAAATTGGTACAAGAGAAAAAAATAAAACATGAATTTTATACCACTCAAACATCCTAGGAAAAACCAAGTGTAAGAATATACAAATGAACACTGACCAATAGTCATCCATCAAGATTCAAAGCTTAAATATGCTTCCAAAAGAAACAGTTGGATCCAGATTTAATTTAAGAATATTTGAGTTTAGACTAAATTTAGAGTTCAACAACTTAACGAAAAGTTGTCCGCCAGTTTGGAAGGCAACACTGGAAGCATGGGAAATGCAAAAATAGGATCCCAACCCTATTTCAGCTTCATACCTATGCAGCAAAGTAAACCACATCTGAACACCAAATGAATGGCATCAAAATCTGGACAGTAAATCTACCCGCCATAGCGTAAGAACTGACCAAAGCAGAGGTGATGAATCACGTATCACATGCCCCTCAGAATCGTATTAGTTATCTCTCTCTCAACTAACATGAGAGCCACTATTTCCATAACGATGGAAAAAGACCTCCTAACGTTGAAGTTAACGCCAATTTAAAGCTAATTGATAACCAAGCGACAACATCTAGGACGAACCTTGGAATGTTACCATCACGAGATCCTAGATTACCCAGAGATCACTTGGGTTCATGTGAGGCACACACCCTAGTACAAATAGCACCCTGTTTCATCCTCAAACTGTAACTACCGAATGCTGTCACTTTGTACCCATCCTCCCACCCATTTAGGATGAGCGCGTCACACAAATTGTCAGAGTTTTTCCTTCTAAGCAGGAATGGGCATTGGAACCATTTAATGTCAGCCAGCAAGACATGCATACACAGTTAAGTGTCGTAGTTTAACGTCTTCGGGCAATATATATATATATTTTTTTACTTTTTTTAATAGAATTTAAAATTAAGGGTGTGACGCCCGAGAATTTGCATTATAGTCATAAATAACTGTAGCATATCTTTTAAGCATTTTAATATGTTTTATTTCTAGTTTAAATATGTTTACTTGATGGTCACTATTCATAAAAAAAAATTTACTGTCTAAATTGCTTGGTTTAATATTTTTCCTAGATAGTATAACTTATAAAAGGAATCGGAGACTTGTAGTTTTAGACTTTAGAAGCCACGAACATGCATTTGAAAAATGATTTGTGCTTCGTGTGAATAGTATTACGTAGGTGAAACATTAGTTTTGATTAAGTTAGCATTTAAGTGGAGTTTTAACTTAGTTTGACCAATAATTAGTAGCATTTGACTTAGTCTAATTATACATACACATACATATACTCAATATACAACTAATACATACATATGCTCAAAAACAAAACAAAAAAAATATAACCCCAAAAGCCCCCAAACCCGTCAGTCAAGAGAAGGAGAAAGAGAGAAACTTTTGCAAGTTAATCTTCAATTTGGCTCAAGAATCATCATCCTACACCTCATTCCACCTTTCCAAAGGTTCTCTCCACCTTCCTCAAGGCCTCTAGGTAAGGGAGTGCATCATTTTAACTAGTTTAAAGTTTATGCCAAGTTTTTATAATTTTTGGATTTGCTATTTTTGTGCAATAAATTGTTTGATTCTTGTTAGATATTGTATTATTACATGCTAGATAACATCTTTATACATTGGTATATTTTAGAACTAAGTTTTTAGCAAGAATCTATATGAGGAAGATGATGAATAGTGTCAAACTAGGATTACCGAAAAAAGTTACAATTTAATTCGATTCGAGGCTTCTAGTAGTTTTTAATTAGGTCCTTGAGCGTGAGAAAAATGTTAGTTGCGCTTGCCATGTACAAAATTTGAATAATTTGATCAAATTAGGCTACTTTAATAAGGGGTTTCGGGGTTAACTCGAATCCGGACATGTTTCGAGGTTATGGCTAGTCTTTATTAAGTATTGGAGCTTTAGAAGTGCATTCGTTTCGCTTGGTTGGGTTCCGGAATTGGTACTTGTAGTGTAAAACCATAAAGAGGCATTTTCGGTGTTTTTGTGTACTTGTGCTCTAGGCTATGATTTGAAGGCTCTAAAAGATGTATTTAGGTATCCTTGGATTGGTAGAATAGCTATCTTGCCTAACTTGGTCCTTGAATTCCGGTAGGAAGCAAAATAGCCTAGTTGAACAAAGGGAAAATGAATGAATTAATAGTTTTAGTACTTGTACTGCCTCATAGTTGCTTCTAGAGTGTTTAAATGCAGTTTGGGGCATGTGTGAGCTTGTGGTAAACTGTTGGGGAATGTATAATATTGACCCCTTTATGTTCGCATAGTTAAATTCATGATAATTGCTTATAATTGAGTAATCATATGGTCTATGCCATGAATTAACTAGTTATCTTGATTATGGTGATAATATGTGAATTTTATGTGTTGTTTGCTAGCTAAATTTGGAGGATTCTTGATTTAGATGTTGTTGTTGAATAATGAGAAAATAATGTTAATGCATGTGGTTACTTGATAAAATGCTTGAAAGAAGTCTATTTGAATACAAGAATGCATTAAGTATTTGGCATGACCATAAAATGCTAGCTAGATTAACTAAATCAACATTAGTATGTGTGTGTGTGGCTGCCCGTGTGTGTGTGTTGGGGAAACGTGGGTGTGTGGATGTGGTAAAAGTGTGCTATGGCTGTCTATGGATGAACCTAGGTGCATGATTGGGTGTTTGGAGTTTGGGTGTAAGCTAGTTGAAGAGAAGTTAGTTTATAAAACTGAAATTGTTTTGGCAGTTAACTGTCAACGACTTTTAGAACCTTTTTGATGTAGTAAATGAGCTTAGAATTAACGAAATTTATACAGAAGCTGGATTAAGCAGTTTAGAGCAAATGTTGATTTCTAAGGCTAAGGCTAATTCTAAAGTTTTAAGTCGCTGATAAAGCAATTTCTTAAATGTAGCCTGAATCTCACTAGAACTGGATAGTAATGCGCAGTTGCACGAAAATAGCTATAACTCGAGGAATATAGGCCCGAATTAGGATCCGTTTGAGGCTAAAATTATCTACACTCGAAGATCTACATTTATAAATAAAATTCAGAAACTTTGGAGATCACTAGCATGGGTAACCGAACTGATTAATTTAGGGTTCTGTTAGAGGAATGGAAAAAAAGTATATGCTTTTATGAAGTTCTACTTTGATTTGTTGAAGTCTGAGGTTATTTGAATTAATTGATGGTTATGAGGTGTCTATCGAGTTATATTATGTGTTAAATGAATAAGTTGATTAGTATTTGTGAGATTTAATTGCCACGAGCTATTAGTGTTAGTCTTATAAGAACCTTGTTTGAATTGGTATGTGAGCATCTCCATGGTTAATTGAGTTGATTCATTGGATTAGATTAAACTCCTAATGTTGCAGTAGGTGTTGTGCCATAATCGAATAGGATTGTAATAAATTGTGGAGTTAGCTTAAGTAGATAAAAGTTAATGTTTGTTGTAGTTAAAGTAATTGAAGTATTTTGCATGCTAATGAACATTGAATCAAGCCTAGTTGCCTCTCATGATGTTAATGAATATTTTCAAGCTTGCCTTTTATTCTATGTGTAAAACTTGTTAGTTATTTGCATGTTGAGTTTAAATGAATTAAAGTTATATGCTGGGTATGCTTCGAATTGTGCCAAAAGACAAAGGGAATAAGTGTCAAAATTAAGCATAATGTTGAAAATATTTTGAAATATTACTTTTTATGTTGTTCTAATGATTATCGGGTTGCTTGTATGTGACTTTGCATATTTATCAAATGTTATGTTGTTACTTGTTATAAAGTGTATAGTTGTATTGTGTTGAACTAAATTATGAATCCTATGTGGATTGTTAGTTTTGAGCACGGGGGAAAAGATTGGGAGAGTTCGTGGCTTCTGGAGGTGATGGAGTCTTCATATCTTCTGTGCATCTTAACTTGATTTATTGTTTCTAAATTGAATTATTTAGTAATTGATAAAGTTTATATGTATTATTTTACTTGCTATCTTGAGTCTTTTCGTGTTATTTGTGATTAACTACGAGGGCGGCCTACTTTGTCGTTCCTCTTATGTGATTTGATATTCTTGTTTCTCATGATCTTGTCTCGGGGTTGCGCAACCTTTTCGGACATAGTAGTATCGAGAAACACAGGCAGCATCGGGCTTGTCGTTCTCCCTCAACTACTATGGTGCCTATTTTCTTTCTCACTAAGTATACTCCACTACCCCAGAGGCGTGGTTCACCTGCTGGGCATATGGACCTACCACAAGAGAAAGGGTCGTAGGATCGGGGTACATCCGGAGTACTCCAATTTGGAGGAGTAAGGGTTTGCCGGCACTTGCGTGAAGTTCTTGGTTTGTGGTACGAGATTGAGGACTTGAAGTAGAACCGTATCCTTTTTATATATAGTTAAATACTTGTTTAATTAGCTTATTTATTTGTGATATTAATGTTATTATCTTTGTTGCATCTCATGAAAGCATACCCTGGTTTACTGCATCACCTCCCTCACTGAGTAACTTTGGTTACTCCTTCCTTGTTTTAACATGTTTCAGGTGCAGTTAGAACAACTACCTTGTGTGCCATGTTGTTGGTTGCTTATCTTGCTGTGGTTGGAAGCTATTTGTGAAGATGGGACAATGTATTTTTGTTCTGTTTTGAAACCCCTTGAAGTCTTGTATGTATTTTGTATGGCTTGTTGGATAGTAAATTAAATTAAGAACTTATGTGGTTTGATAGAGTAGTTGACATGTAATAGCTAAAGATATATTTTATTGCCTTTTAATTGCATGCTTGTATGGTTATGTTTTGTCTAAGGCTCAGATCACCTTGAGACTGGAAAAGTTGGACAATTGAAATTGGGATTTTGTATTGTGATTATACTTGCTGCTTGCACGTTTTTTATTAGTCCTATAAACAGGGGAGACTACGTCCGTTTTTCCTAAAATTTTGTGCCTAGGTTTGGATTTGGGTTGAGTATAGTTTGGTTATTAGAAGTCCTGGTTCCGTGAGGGATTGGGGCGTTACAGTTGTGGTATCAGAGCTTATATAGCTCACAGCCGGGACAGGGTCCTCGGCCTGTTGGGTAGTGACCTCAAGTGCGTACCTGTGAAGTGAGTCTTGAATAAGTATGTGCTTGCATGTAGGTTGTGTTTACTTGAGTGAAAATGTGTTCTTATGTGTTATGATTGCGTAAAATAGGAAGATTACGCGATATGTGATTATGTGTGCACCTATGTGACCCCATTGTGCAATAAGTGAAACTTATATGATATGTTTATTTATGTGATTAGTTATGCCTGTAAGTGATTTCTTGAGTGTTTACCTACCTTAGTTATTTGTAATAAATTGTATAAGTGTTTATCTTATATGAAATCCACTGCATTCATGCATTACCCGTTAATATGGTAAGTGAACACTATTTCCTATAAAGAGATGACTAGTGGCGGTTTGCTTGGAGACGTGGACCAACAGAAAGATGAAGTGTTGATCAATTGGTATTCTCTCTGGGATTCTTATTGGTATTTTCATACGGGATTCTATGATAGTATTCTTATTAGGACTCTTGTTGGCATTCTTACTCGGCACTTATACATATGAGTAGTCTTTTCCGGGATTCAATATGGGGACTCTCAATTGGTGTATTTCTACTGGGCTTCTTATTTGGTGCTTCCGTTGAATTATTATTTGGCTTTCATTGCCTGGTGACCTTAGAATAATGTTTTGGGATTCTTAATAATATTATTATTCAGCAATAATGATTGATGGTCTATATTGGGAATCCTATCTGCTATAATTATGGTATTTTGTTTAGAGATTCTTTGTCGACCTTTTCGTTTAACAACTAATTTGTGAATTCCTATGTGATGTTCTTATTCAGAGGGACCCTTATTCGGACTTCTGGATTGGTATTCTTTTGGGCTTTCTAACTCGAAGTTCTAATTTAAGATGTTACGCTGGCAAACTTCCTTGGTATTCTCGATGGTATTCACATGCTAGTTTTTTACTCAAGAGTATTCAGAATGTGTATATGGAGTTCTTTTAGAAGAAGAAATTGCGATGATGCAATTTGTTGAAGGAGGGGAGAGTGTGACACCCGAGAACTTGCATTATAGTCATAAATAACTGTAGCATATCTTTTATGCATTTTAATGTGTTTTATTTCTAGTTTAAATATGTTAACTTGATGGTCACTATTCATAAGAAAATTTACTGTCTAAATTGCTTGGTTTAATATTTTTTCTAGATAATATAACTTATAAAAGGAATCGAAGACTTGTAGTTTTAGACTTTAGAGGCTGGGAACATGCATTTAAAAAATAATTTGTGCTTTGTGTGAATAGTGTTACGTAGGTGAAACATTAGTTTTGATTAAGTTAGCATTTAAGTAGAGTTTTAACTTAGTTTGACCAATAATTAGTAGTATTTGACTTAGTCTAATTACACATACACATACATATATTCAATATACAACTAATACATTCATGCTCAAAAACAAAACAAAAAAAAAAAAAAAATAACCCCAAAAGCCCCCAAACCCGTTAGTCAAGAGAAGGAGAAAAAGAGAAACTTTTGCAAGCAAATCTTCCATTTAGCTCAAGAATCATCATCCTACAACTCATTCCACCTCTCCAAAGGTTCTCTCCACCTTCTTCAAGGCCTCTAGGTAAGGGAGTGCATTATTTTAACTAGTTTAAAGTTTATGCCAAGTTTTTATAATTTTCGGATTTACTATTTTTGTACCATAAATTGCTTGATTCTTGCTAGATATGGTATTATTATATGCTAGAGAACATCTTTATGCATTGGTATAGTTTGGAACTAAGTTTTTAGCAAGAATCTACATGAGGAAGATGATGAATAGTACCAACCTAGGGTTTCTGAAAAAAGTTGTAATTTAATTCAATTCGAGGTTTCTAGTAGTTGTTAATTAGGTCCTTGAGCGTGGAAAAAATGTTAGTTGCGCTTGCCATGTACAAAATTTGAATAATTTGATCAAATTAGGCTACTTTAATAAGGGGTTTCATTGTTAACTCGAATTCGGGCATGTTTCAAGGTTATGACTAGTCTTTATTAAGTATTGGAGCCTTAGAAGTTCATTCGTTTTGCTTGGTTGGGTTCCGGAATTGGTACTTGTAGTGTAAAACCACAAAGAGGCATTTTCGGTATTTTTGTGTACTTGTGCTCTAGGCTATGATTTGAAGGCTCTAAAAGATGTATTTAGGTATTTTTGGATTGGTAGAATAGCTGTGACGCCCAAGATTTTGTCGTATTTCTAGATTACTGTTGCATCCACTATGTGCGCATTTCTTCTGTACTTTAATTACTGTCTTCTTTAGTTACTATTTATTTTATTTTTCAACTGCATAATATTACTGAATTAGCATTTTTATTAAATCATATTAATTGTTTTAGGAGTAAGAAAAATGTGCACTTGAGCTTAGGGCGATAGGAGCACCCGTTTAGAAAATATTTTTGCCAATTTAATGAATAGTGTTACGTGACTTAACTAAGTATTTTAGTTAGCTAACTTAGTTTATGTGCATTTGACTCATTTTAAAGCTACATAGGCTCATTTTAGAAGATCATTTATGCATCCAACATGACCCACTCAAACATATACTCACACAACACACAAAACAAGTCATAACTTAGCAAAATAAAAATAAAAATAAGCTGAAAGCTACAGTGCCAAACCCGACAGCAGCAGAGGAGAGAAAGAAAGAAATTTTGGCTATTCAAATCTCCATTTCAAGCCCTTGCAAGCTAGGATCAAGTGTTTTAGGTTGTCTACAAGCCTCCTAGGAGCTCTTACGTGCTTTAGGTGAGGGATTTTCATGCTATTTTTGCTTTTGAAATATATGTCAACTTTCTTGAATTTCTTGATTTGCTATATTATGATCATGCAATGCTTATCCATGTTATTGTACATTGTATATAAGTGCTAGAAAACACATTTAAACTATTGGTTCGCATTTTAAACGGTTGAAATAGTTACTTTAATTATATGAGGTGAATAGTTACGGATTTTTAGGGTTTTGTGTAATTGTGCGTATTGTCTTGCTTCATTGCTTCTATTAGATGCCTTAGGTGCCAATGAAGGTAGTCCAATAGCCCCGTGACCTTGAATTGTTCTACACTTGTATAAAACGTGAAATAGCCGACTTTTAAAAAGGGGTTTCGGGGTTAATGCTAATCCGTGTTGAATTGGCCTTCACATTTAGTAATCCTAGGCTATTTAGGACCTAATTAAGCTTTGCTAGCTCCCATTTGAGTCTCGGTTGAGGTACGTGTAGTACAAAGTCAAAAGAGAGAATTTGGGGCTTTCAGGATAAATGTAGGTGTTTGCGTGATTTTGAGGGTCCTAAAGGTGCCTAAGGGGTTAACTAGGAGCATGGTATAGGTCGTTTGCTAATTTAGAACCATCACATGAGTTTGGAAGGAAAAATGGTTGGGTTACAAAGGGATTTAAGTACAAATTCGATTGGCTCACGCTTCTAAAACCTTGGCATGATTCCTTGTGTGTTTAAATGTAGTTTCAAGATGTTTTGGAGCTTTTGGTATAGTTCTATGTGAATTTTGAACATACCCCTTTGTAAATTTCTTAATTACTTATATAAAACTACTTCTTTTCTAACTGTTTCGAGGTCAACCTACTTTGTTGATCCTTCCACGTGTTACTTCTTATATTGTTGATATTGTCTTGCCATTGTTAAGTGCATTGCATATTGGTTGCGCAACCATAGTGTCAGGGGCGGATGTGTTGAATATCGGCTGGGCGGCAGAGGGTTTGCTAGTGGATATTCAAACTTCGTACCCTATTCCCTTATTCGCTTAGTTCGGAGATTGCCAGGGAATATTGGGTCGTAGGATTATCGGGGTATATCCGGAGTACACCCATTGAGGTGATTGGGAATTTGTCAGCACGTTGATCGTGGTTCGTGGATCGTGGTTCATGGCCAAAGATAAGAGAATCATGGAGTTTGCGGTTAAGTGTATTGTAACCTTTGATATGTGTAGTTATTTACTGTTTCAAATGTACTTTACTTGCTTTTCTTGTTAACGGTTATATTTGTTCCATTGCAAGTCCCGTTTGGCCTTTATCCCTCACTGGGTAATAGTGGTTGCTCATACCTCGCTAATATGTTTTAGGAGACGCTGTGGGTGATCCCCAACTAAAATTGTTTGAAGGAGAAGAACCGGAGGTGAAGACTTAACCATTGTCTTAGTTGCTATGTCTAGTTGCCAAGGTGGTTTATGTTCTTATTGTTTAATGAAGAACTCGTTTGTTTACTTTATGTTCTATTTTGTAGCCTAAGAGCTATGTATATGTTATGTAGTTGCAAGTTGAAAGATAGATGTTGTAGTAGTATATTTGGAACCATGACATGTAATAACTTATGATTCTATTTCTAGCTGCCTTGTATGCTTGGGAGTGAATGTTCTAATGTATGCTTGTTTTCAACTTCTAAGATTGTTTCAATGCTATCATGGAGTGGCATAATAAGAGGTTTTGTAAAGAATATAAGTTGGATGCATGTTTGTGTGAATCTGAACTACTGTATGTCCCAAGGCTCGGATGACCTTGAACCATTGAACTTTAGTTATAAAAGCTTGTCTTGTTATATTGTGGCTTTATTGAGTGTTTAAAGATTTTCATAATGTCCATGGTACAGGGGAGACTCTGTCCATTTGTCGAGTCCAGATTTAACCTTTAGCGTGGGGTTGGGTCGGGGCGTGACAATAGCTATCTTGCCTAACTTGGTCCTTGAATTCCGGTAGGAAGCTAAATAGCCTAGTTGAACAAAAGGGAAATGAATGAATTAATAGTTTTAGTACTTGTATTGCCTCATAGTTGCTTCTAGAGTGTTTAAATGCAGTTTGGGGCATGTGTGAGCTTGTGGTAAAGTGTTTGGGAAGGTATAATATTGACCCCTTTATGTTCGCATAGTTAAATTCTTGATAATTGCTTATAATTGAGTAATCATATGGTCTATGCCATGAATTAACTAGTATCTTGATTATGGTGATAATATGTGAATTTTATGTGTTGTTTGCTAGCTAAACTTGGAGGATTCTTGATTTAGTTGTTGTTGTTGAATAATGAGAAAAGAATGTTAATGCATGTGGTGTGCTTGATAAAATGCTTGAAAGAAGTCTATTTGAACACAAGAATGCATTAAGTATTTGGCATGACCATGAAATGCTAGCTAGATGAACTAAATGAACATTACTATGTATGTGTGTGGCTGCCCGTGTGTGTGTGTTGTGGAAACGTGGGTGTGTGGATGTGGTAAAAGTATGCTATGGTTGTCTATGGATGAACCTAGGTGTATGATTGGGTGTTTGGAGTTTGGGTGTAAGCTAGTTGAAGAGAAGTCAGTTTATAAAGCTGAAATTGTTTCGGCAGTTAACTACTAACGACTTTTAGAACCTTTTTGATATAGTAAACGAGCTTAGAATTGAACGAAATTTATACAGAAGCTAGATTAGGAAGTTTAGAGCAAATGTTGATTTCTAAGGCTAAGGCTAATCCTAACGTTTTAAGTCCCTGACAAAGCAATTTCGAAAATGTAGCCTGAATCTCGCTAGAACTGGACAGTAATGTGCAGTTGCACGAAAATAGCTATAACTCGAGGAATATAGCTCCAAATTAGGATCCTTTTGAGGCTAAAATTATATAAACTCGAAAATCTACGTTTATACATAAAAATCAGAAACTTTGGAAATCATTAGCATGGGTAACCGAACTGATTAAGTTAGGGTTATGTTAGAGGAATAGAAAAAGTATATGCTTTTGTGAAGTTCTACCTTGATTTGTTGGAGTATGAGGTTATTTGAATTAATTGATGGTTATGAGGTGTCTATCGAGTTATATTATGTGTTAAATGAATAAGTTGATTAGTATTTGTGAGATTTAATTGCCATGAGCTATTAGTGTTAGTCTTATAAGGACCTTGTTTGAATTGGTATGTGAGCATCTCCGTGGTTAATTGAGTTGATTCATTGGATTAGATTAAACTCTAAATGTTGTAGTAGGTGTTGTGCCATAATCGAATAGGATTGTAATAAATTGTGGAGTTAGCTTAAGTAGATAAAAGTTAATATTTGTTGTAGTTAAAGTAATTGAAGTATTTTGCATGCTAATGAACATTGAATCAAGCCTAGTTGCCCCTCATGATGTTAATGAATATTTTCAAGCTTGCCTTTTAGTCTATGTGTAAAACTTGTTAGTTATTTGCATGTCGAGTTTAAATGAATTAAAGTTATATGCTGGATATGCTTTGAATTGTGTCAAAAGACAAAGGGAATAAGTGTCAAAATTAAGCCTAATGTTGAAAATATCTTGGAATGTTACTTTTCATGTTGTTCTAATGATTATCGGGTTGCTTGTATGTGACTTTGCATGATTATCAAATGTTATGTTGTTACTTGTTATAAAGTGTATAGTTGTATTGTGTTGAACTAAATTATGAATCCTATATGGATTGTTAGTTTTGAGCACGGGGGAAAAGATTGGGAGAGTTCATGGCTTCTGGAGGTGATGGAGTCTTCATATCTTCTGTGCATCTTAACTTGATTTATTGTTTCTAAATTGAATTATTTAGTAATTGATAAAGTTTATATGTATTATTTTACTTGCTATCTTGAGTCTTTTCGTGTTATTTATGATTAACTACGAGGGCGGCCTACTTTGTCGTTGCTCTTACGTGATTTGATATTCTTGTTTCTCGTGATCGTGTCTCAGGGTTGCGCAACCTTTTTGGACATGGGAGTGTTGAGAAATACAGGCGGCATCAAGCTTGTCGTGCTCCCTCAACTACCATGGTGCCTATTCCCTTTCTCGCTAAGTATACTCCACTACCCCAGAGGCGTGGTTCACCTGCTGGGCATATAGACCTACATCAGGAGAAAGGGTCGTAGGATCGGGGTACATCCGGAGTACCCTAATTTGAAAGAGTAAGGGTTTGCCAGCGCTTGCGTGAAGTTCGTGGTTCGTGGTACGAGATTGAGGACTTAAAGTAGAACCGTATCCTTTTTATATGTAGTTAAATACTTGTTTAATTAGCTTATTTATTTGTGATATTAATGTTATTATCTTTGTTGCATCTCATGAAAGCATACCCTGGTTTATTGCATCACCTCCCTCACTGAGTAACTTTGATTACTCATTTCTCGTTTTAACATGTTTCAAGTGCAGTTAGAACAACTACCTTGTGTGCCATGTTGTTGGTTGCTTATCTTGCTGTGGTTGGAAGCTGTTTGTGAAGATGGGACATAATGTATTTTTGTTCTGTTTTGAAACCCCTTGAAGTCTTGTATGTATTTTGTACGGCCTGTTGGATAGTAAATTAAATTAAGAACTTATGTGGTTTGATAGAGTAGTTGGCATGTAATAGCTAAAGATAGTTTTTATTGCCTTTTAATTGCATGCTTGTATGGTTATGTTTTGTCTAAGGCTCGGATGGCCTTGAGACTGAGAACAGTTGGACAATTGAAGTTGGGGTGTTGTATTGTGATTATACTTACTGCTTGCAGGTTTTTGATTAGTCCTATAAACAGAAGAGACTCTGTCCGTTTTCCCTAAAATTTTGTGCCCAGGTTTGGATTTGGGTTAAGTATAGTTTGGTTAATAGAAGTCCTGGTTCCGTGAAGGATTGGGGCATTACAGTTGTGGTATCAGAGCTTATATAACTCATAACCGGGACAGGGTCCTTGGCCTGTTAGGCAGTGACCTCGAGTGCGTACCTGTGAAGTGAGTCTTGAATAAGTATGTGCTTGCATGTGGGTTGTGTTTACTTATGTGAAAATGTGTTCTTATGTGTTATGATTGCGTGAAATAGGAAGATTATGAGATATGTGATTATGTGTGCACCTATGTGACGCCTTTGTGCAATAAGTGAAACTTATATGATATGTTTATTTATGTGATTAGTTATGCCTGTAAGTGATTTCTTGAGTGTTTACCTAACCTTAGTTATTTGTAATAAATTGTATAAGTGTTTATCTTATATGAAATCCACCGCATACATGCATTACCAGTTAATATGGTAAGTGAACACTCTTCCCTATAAAGAAATGACCAGTGGCGGTTTGCTTGAAGATGTGGACCAACAGAAAGAGGAAGTGTTGATCAATTGGTATTCTCTCTGGGATTCTTATTGGTATTTTCATATGGGATTCTATGATAGTATTCTTATTGGGACTCTTGTTGGCATTCTTACTCGGCACTTATACATATGAGTAGTCTTTTCCGGGATTCAATACGGGGACTCTCAATTGGTGTATTTCTACTGGGCTTCTTATTTGGTGCTTCCGTTGAATTCTTATTTGGCTTTCATTGCTTGGTGACCTGAGAATAATGCTCTGGGATTCTTAATAATATTCTTATTCAGTAATAATGATTGATGGTGTATATTGGGAATCCTATCTGCTATAATTATGGTATTTTGTTTAGAGATTCTCGGTCGGTCTTTTCGTTTAACAACTACATTGAGAGTTCCTATGTGATGTTCTTATTCAGAGGGACCCTTATTCGGACTTCTGGATTGGTATTCTTTTGGGCTTTCTAACTCGAAGTTCTAATTTAAGATGTTACGCTAGCAAACTTCCTTGGTATTCTCGGTGGTATTCACATACGAGTTTCTTACTCAAGAGTATTCAGAATATGTATATGGAGTTCTTTAAGAAGAAGAAATTGCGAGGACTCAATTTGTTGAAGGAGGGGAGAGTGTGACGCCCAAAAATTTGTATTATAGTCATAAATAACTGTAGCATATCTTTTATGCATTTTAATGTATTTTATTTCTAGTTTAAATATGTTTACTTGATGGTCACTATTTATAAGAAAATTTACTGTCTAAATTGCTTGGTTTAATATTTTTCCTAGATAGTATAACTTATAAAAGGAATCGGAGACTTGTAGTTTTAGACTTTAGAGGCCGAGAACATGCATTTGAAAAATAATTTGTGCTTCGTGTGAATAGTATTACGTAGGTAAAATATTAGTTTTGATTAAGTTAGCATTTAAGTGGAGTTTTAACTTAGTTTGACCAATAATTAGTAGCATTTGACTTAGTCTAATTACGCATACACATACATATACTCAATATACAACTAATACATACATATGCTCAAAAACAAAAAAACAAAAAATATAACCCCAAAAGCCCCCAAACCCGTTAGTCAAGAGAATGAGAATGAGAGAAACTTTTGCAAGCAAATCTTCCATTTGGCTCAAGAATCATCATCCTACACCTCATTTCACCTCTCCAAAGGTTCTCTGCACCTTCTTCAAGGCCTCTAGGTAAGGGAGTACATCATTTTAGCTAGTTTAAAGTTTATGCCAAGTTTTTATAATTTTCGGATTTGCTATTTTTGTGCTATAAATTGCTTGATTCTTGCTAGATATGGTATTATTACATGCTAGAGAATATCTTTATGCATTGGTATAGTTTGGGACTAAGTTTTTAGCAAGAATCTACATGAGGAAGATGATGAATAGTGCCAAACTAGGGTTTCCGAAAAAAGTTATAATTTAATTCGATTTGAGGCTTCTAGTAGTAGTTAATTAGGTCCTTAAGCGTGGAAAAAATGTTAGTTGCGCTTGCCATGTACAAAATTTGAATAATTTGATCAAATTAGGCTACTTTAATAAGGGGTTTCGGGGTTAACTCGAATCCGGGCATGTTTCGAGGTTATGGCTAGTCTTTATTAAGTA